>CAUYUJ010019937.1:45000-96961 GCA_963575745.1 Prorocentrum cordatum | reverse complement strand
ATCATCATCATCATCATCATCATCATCATCATCATCATCATCATCATCATCATCATCATCATCATCATCATCAGCAGCATCATCAGCATCAGCATCAGCATCAGCATCATCATCATCATCATCATCATCATCAGCATCATCATCATCATCACCATCAGCATCATCATCATCAGCAGCAGCAGCATCATCATCCTCGTCTGCCTCGTCGTATTATTAAGTTGTCATGCTATTATGGTTAGTCTTGGTATTCTTAGTATTATTATCATTCGTTTTAGCAGTAGTGCTGGCATTATTAGCATTGTTGTTAGTCGTAGTAGTATTAGTGTTAGGCTTAGTCTTATCCCGATTAGTGTTATTTATACTCATAACATTAGTAATAGCATTAATAATAGTACTACTGCTACTTCACTGTTCGTATCTCTGCAATTACTAATGCTAGTAAGTGTTAGTAGTAGTACCATTCCTCCACCTCTCCCTCTTCCTCCTCCTCCTCCTCCTCCTCGTCCTCCGCCTCCTCCTCCTCCTGATCATCATCATCATCATCATCATCATCATCATCATCATCATCATCATCATCATCATCATCATCATCATCATCAGCATCATCATCATCAGCATCATCAGCATCAGCATCAGCATCAGCATCACATCAGCAATCATCTTTAGCAGGCAGCAGCAGCATCATCATAATCAGCATCATTCATCATCATCATCATCATCATCATCATCATCATCATCTCAGCATCGTCATCATCATCATCATCATCATCATCATCAGCATCAGCATCATCAGCATCATCATCATCATCATCATCATCATCATCATCATCATCATCATCATCATCATCATCATCATCATCATCATCATCATCAGCAGCAGCAGCAGCATCAGCATCATCATCACCAGCATCATCATCAGCATCATCAGCATCATCATCATCACCATCAACATCATCATCAGCATCAGCATCATCCTCCTCATCATCATCATCATCATCAGCATCATCATCATCATCATCTTCATCAGCATCATCGTCATCATCGTCATCATCATCAGCAGCATCATCATCATCATCTTCAGCATCATCATCATCACCACCACCACTATCATCATCATCAACATCATCATCATCAGCAGCAGCAGCATCATCATCATGATCATCATCAGCATCCCAGATGCCATCCGCGTCGTTGAAAACGTGACGCAAGGTGTTTGGAATATTTTTGGCCTCAGGGGGCCCGTCGGGGGCCGCCCTGGGCCCCGAAATGTTTGTAAGAATCGATGCCGGCCAGGAAAGGGCAGTGGAACCAGCACGGTCTGAAGTATCTGTGGGGTAGCAGTCGCATCGGCACTGAAGGTGGGGGACGTGCCATGCCACTCGGAAAGGCGACTAAGCAAGGTATCCGAACGGCGCGCTGTCACGTCCCAAAAGAGAAGAGGAGGAGCCACATACCTCGCATGCAAACGCTTCCTGGGGACACGCTACGGCGAAGAAGAAGACTAAAAGGGATGCCACGGGTGTCCAGCGCTCAACTGTGAGCGAATCAGAGCGCAGTGCCCAACGCTCAGGTGGCAGCGACCAGACGATGCGGCAGATACAGCCAGCAGGTCCCAGTGGGCCTTTGGACAATGAAGCTCAGATTCCGAGCCACTGACAGCACTTGCCTAAACCTTGACCCAAACATACGGCTGCTCCAGAGGCAATGTGGACTTATCAAGGCGTCTTGAGCACAACAATATCGTGATACTTGCCGGGACCTTGAACACATGTCCAGGACGTCTATCCTGGGTGCAGCCTTCACGATGTGGAGTCTGCCCTTAGGTAATTTCCTACGTGGTAGACCTCCGAACTTGCAGCCGCCCGCTTGGACTGAAACCCTCGAGATGGACCAGTGCTGCGAGCGCTGTGGCGCAGTGCAGGCGCCACAGCGCTCGCAGCACCAGTCCTCCTCCTACCCCTCCTCTTCCTCATCCTTCTCCTCCTCCTCCTTCTCCTTCTCCTCCTCCTCCTTCTCCTCCTCCTCCTACTTACAAAGGAAAGTCGCGGTCCTGGAGATCACGTGGCCAGCGGCGTGGAAGGGAATGGGGGAAGTAGGAGAATGACGGCGAATGGCCAGGTAGAAGGGTCATACGTTTGCCTTTTAGCCTCTGGATATCAGAGCAGAAGCAGTTCAGTTCAACTCAGCACGGTCTACAAGCAGTGCAGGCTGCTGGCATGCCGTATATGAGCGGTCCAAAGGCCAACATCACTCCATGTAACAGAGCTCATCGTGTAACTGGTTCGGAAGAGAGTGCCAAATCGGTGCACATCGCAATCACCAGGTGTACACGTCGTCATGCGAGGCTTGCCTCTGCGACCGAGAGGTCGGATTCTCCGTGCTTTCTCGTGCGAAAGATCTTCTTAAGGAAGTCGAAGCGAGGTGTCCCGACATCTTTACTACTATCACCATCATGGTGCTCGAGAAGGGAAACTTGGTGAAGGCATGCCTCCGTAGCCATCGCCGCCTCCTTGTGGTCATCTTCTCCTAACAGGCCTCCGACTGCAAAACCAGTACGCCCAAGGTGCTTAACGTAGAAGTTCAAATACTGAGTATCCTGTTGTGTGCGCCCACGAACAACTTTCAACTCGACCTTCCCGAATTTGATCCATGCTGACTTCTCGTCGATCAAGCCCTGAGCTTGGAAACGGAGACCACCAGTGTACTTCGTCTCCACCCACACCCCAGTGAGATTCAGCTCTTGGAAGTCCGCCATTGCGCCTCCAAGCGCGTGACGGTGTGTCGGGTTTTCTCTGCTCCCCCCATCTGCTTCCTGTGAGAAACTGGACCAGGCCCTCCAACCTAAACCCTTTGGGGTAAGAAGTGGGCCGATACGACGCCCTGAATCGAAAAACAAATCAGATCGCGAGGGTGAAGTTGTACGTCCGCCTCCTTCCATCAGACTTCCGCCGCACTCCCCCGAGGACGAGAGCTAACCTGCTCGACCCCTCGAACGCGAAGCTCTTTGGCTGGCGCCCTGCTTGTGCTGAGGACGCCTCCTGCGTCTGCACCTCCAACGAAACACGCTTCCTCTCCGCGTCTCTGGCGGGGGCACTCCGGCGACCCAGCGCCCCGCGACAAAACGACGCGAAGATCGGGACAAAATCGGATCGGGATAACTCGAAATCTCTGAGAATCGGCGGGTTTGGAGGATGTGTTGGGCGCCGCGGCCGCTGCAGAGCGTTCCGGAACGCTCTGAGAGCGCTCCGGAACGCTCTGGAGCGATTTATCCCGATCCTAGCCCTGCTTTACGCGGGGGCCCAGCAGTGAGCCCCCGAAACGGCCGTGTCAGGAAGGCTCCGCAGACGGCGACCGGCTCCCCTCAGAACGACTCCGAGACGCCCACGGATCGGTCCGAGGGGGGGGCGCGTGGCGGCGCGAGGCCGCTGGCCGACCCTCCAGGTGAGAGCGAGAACCCCCTCCTCGAAGACGGCTCCAAGAGGCCAGCCGCGCCCCGACAGCCCCGAGGCTCCCCCCCCCCCCCGAGGGGCCACCAAGAGGACCCCAAGAGGACACGCGCGCCCCGACAGCCCCGAGACTCCATCCCCCCCCCCAGAGGGGCCACCAAACCAAAAGGACCCCAAGAGGGTTCGCGACAGCCTGGCAACGCGCCACACCGCTGCCGCGGAGCTCCCCCCACGTAGGCAGAGCTGCCCAGACGAAGCGAGCGTCTCGCGGTGGTAGACGCCGTTTCATGATGTCACTTCAACCCCCTCACTCTTTACAGAAAGGAGTACCGAGCGGAGATGCCCTCCTCATCCTCCTCCCCGTGAACCTTCCCGCCCCCTGCAAAACTCCATGTCCTATCCCCTCTCTCCCTCTGCCTCAGCGCCGCACGCACTCGTCTCGAACCTTTGCAGCAGCTTCAAAGATGGAAAGGGCCATCCTCAGAATATGGCTATCGCCTTTGCGCCGCCCACACTCGTCCTGACAGTATGCGATAACTTCAAGGATGGAAAGGGGACGGTTTTCAAAATCTGGCCCTCGCTGCGGCGACACGCAGGTTCGTCTCAAAGTACGAACCAGCATCAAGTATCTGGCCATCGCTCGGACGTCCATTCCCTGTGTTTTTTCCGGTTTCGTGCGTGGTTTTTTCGCCAAATGGTCGAGGATGCTCCTCGAAGGTCCTCGCCGAAAGGAGAAATGCACACGTCCGAGCGATGCCGAGGTATCAAGAGCAGCTCATTTTCAAAATGCGGCTCTCGCCAGTTTGCAACAGCTTCAGGGATGGAGGGAGGATCTTTTTTTGCCTCGCACGGAACCCACTGGTGCCACAGCGGCACTGCGAACTCACGGCTTGCCAGGCAATTCGGGAACACCGCGCAAGCCGACCTGCAATAGGCAAACTCATGCTGTGAACCCTGGCCTTAACCAACTACTCGACGATGCAGCAGCGAGAGGAAGAGGAGGGGGAGGAGAAGCGAGAAAAGGCAGCCGTGTCGCGCGGGCAACCCCGATGGCATAGATCGCACGCATAGGTGGGCCACCGCCCTGCGCGAATGCAGTCTGGCGAACCCGTCCGCCCCCAGCTCCTGGAAGGCCCCGTCCTGGAATTTAGCGACCTTGTCCAAGAACCTGCGTCGCAGCACGATGCCAACTCCTGCGCCTCCGGCCGAAAGTAGGACCCATGGCCGACACGGTCCAATAGCAGAACAAACACAGTATCCTCACCTTTGACGCA
The DNA here is from genome assembly GCA_963575745.1 of Prorocentrum cordatum. Classification (NCBI taxonomy): domain Eukaryota; class Dinophyceae; order Prorocentrales; family Prorocentraceae; genus Prorocentrum; species Prorocentrum cordatum. The sequence goes on along the minus strand of CAUYUJ010019937.1, from coordinate 92,241 downwards.
GTGCGCCTCAACGAGGACGCCCAGATCACGCGAGGCCATCAGCTCGAACATCTGGCTGCACATGGCCGTCTGGCGGGAGGCCCTGACTGCCATGAGCCCTTCGCAAGTCCACAAACAGCTTGTGCAATCGCCAATGCAGGGCCTGGCGCGAGCGGACGCGGCGAGGCGGGCAGGGAGAGGAGCGGGCGGCGAGGGAGGCCGGAGGTCGGAGGTGTGAGCCGTCGGAGGCTGGGCGTCGATGGGCGGAGGCGAAAAATTGGGAAAGCTGATGCTGGAGGCGGGAGGCGGACAGGTCGAGGCGGTGGGCGTCGGGGGTCGAGAGGTGGAAGTGGAGAAGAATAGTGAAGGGGCCCACAAACACACAAACAAATACACACAAATAAAAAGATTCCCCATATTTTCCTATATTTTCTGGGTTTTTGTCTTCCCCCCCACTTCCCATATTTTCCCATATTTTCTGGGGAATCGACGATCAATTGTGTCTGTGTGTTTCTTTCCCTCCTGAAATAGGGAGGCTGGAAGTCGGAGTGCTGGGCTGGCGGGGGCCGGACGTCAACGCGTGGAGGTGGGCGTGGAAAGTCGGGCGCTGGAGTCTGGAGGTCGGAGCGTCGAGCAAGTGAACAGCAGGCGTCGATAGTCAGAAATGGACACGCGAGGTCGATGCTGAAGGCTGGAAGTCGGAGTGCCGAGCTGGCGGGTGCTGGAGGTCGATCGGTGGAAAGTCGAGACTGGATACGTCGGGGGTCGACAGGTGGACGTGGATTTGGGAAGTCGCACGCTGGTCGCCGGAGGTCGGAGTGCGGACCTAACGCAGGCCGGCGGTCGACGGGCGCGGGCGGGGGCGAACGTGGAAAGTCGGGCGGTGGAAGCTGGAGGAGGCCCGGGTCTCCCACCCGGATATAGCGCGACACGCCGGCGCCCCCCGCGCGCGACACGCTGGCATCCCCCCCAGCAATGTCTCGGCCAAACGTTGGTCCTCCGTCTAGATACCGCTTGGGAGTTCTGGGCTAGGGGCGCGCGCGAGGTCGGTGAAGCCCTCCTCCTCGCCCTGGCCCCCCTCGTCTTCCTCTTGCAAGTCCATGGGCGGAGGCTGAAGTGGAGGTGGGCGCAGAAAGTCGGGCGCCGGGGGCCGGAGGCCACAGCGCTCAGCAGCCGGGGGATGGAGGCGCTGCGCGCGCTGGAGGGTGGAAGTCGGGGCGCTGCGCTGGCGAGCGCTGGAGGCTGGAGGTCGGAGTGTCGGGCGGGTGGAGGCTGGAGCACGGTAGGCGGAGGGGGGAATGCGGAATGTGATGCTGCGTGCTAGGGGTAGGAAGGTTGGGCCGGAGTCGAGCACGCGCCAGGCGGGCCCATGGCTGGGGGCGTGGCAGCGAGAGCCCGCTGATTCTGGCCGGTGTTGCTGCTCTGTCGGCGCTTGTTCGCCGGGGCGTCGTCAGTCGTCGATTGCCGGCAGGAGTGTTTGCATCAAACGTTTCTGTCGCCACCGGCGTCGAATGGCACTCCGCGGCTGCGGGCAGCGGGATGCGCGAGGGGGTCGGGGGCAGAAGCTGGAGCTCGAAACTATGGGCGATTGCGTCTTGCGCGTTTCGCTGCGCCCATTGCGAAGGGGAGCGTTTGGCGCGGCGGCAACGAGGGGTGAGCTCGGAGAACCGAAATGAATAGAAGATGCGGGAGACGCGCATTGAATCCCACCCGACGCCGCGATAGTCAAGACACGGCATTGCCCGGGTCGCCGCTCAAACAATCCCAGAGGATCACGCAATTGAAATGCATGTTGATTGACGTGTCGTGGCCCTGGATGCGGACGCCCTTCTGTTGCACGGCCTGGTGTATCTTCAGCAACTCTAGCTTAAACTGGCATTGTATCAGCACCGTGCCCGTCCAAACCACGTCGAAATTGTCGATGGCTTGCCTCGTGCTGAACTCCATTGGCCCCATGCCTCCCGGGGTGGCCTGCCGCGTGGGGGGCACCGCGCTCTGCGGGCTAATATGGCTCATGAGGCCGTGCAACCACACGTCCAGGTGGGCCTCGACTGGTACCGGCATGTCCAGGGTCGATCGCAAGATCTCCGGCTTGTTCACGTTGGTGTCCGCTTCGTGATGCCCCTGTCTAGACTTAGCGGCTGCGACCTGCTCCTTAGTGTCCTATAGCTCCGCGAACTTCTTTAGATTGGCAGGCTCGGAGCTACGGAGCTGGAGCTTGATGGCCGCTTTGGTGGGGTCCTGCTTCCATATACGCGTCACGTTCTCGCTCCATTCTCAGGCGGCGTGGCTCGTTTCTACGACCGCGACCCTCGGAGATACAATTATGCAGCTTTTGTATAGAAACCCCGAAACGAAGCACGCCGCAGGCGAAGCAAAATCAAGCATCTTGGCACCCTGCCGGGCGATGGTGAATGGTAGACCCATGACGGCCCTGTATCCAGTGAGGGTTTTCCTGAGCCAGCTCGTGCATCAGAACGCCGCCCATGTGCTCGTCAGAGTGTATCTTGATGTTGGACCAGTGCTCCTCGGCCTGGCTGCCCAAGCTGGGCCGGGGGCGCGGGGGCGGTTTGTGGCGAACCTCCCAAGTAGACGAAGATCGTCGATATGGCCGTAGACTTACCAACGTTACACATGCGGCACATCGCTCCAAATCGTTGCGTGTGGGGGGCCGTGGGAGCCGCATGCGTCCTCAGAGTCACAATAGCTAAGCCTTCGCGCACATATACAGGCGCACTCCTGCCCGCGACGATCATCAACATCGGTGGGTGCATGAAGATAGTCTCTGCGATCATATCCTGCCACCTCGATTCCAAGAGTGGGTGATGACATAGGTTATGCTGAGCAGTGCAACCTGGGGAGGTATCGATGGGGATCAACAGTGCGAATGAGGAAGGTCCTTGACCTTGTGCGTGGAGCTCGCGGAAAGTCCCCGCCACCTTGATTGCCTGGATGGCCGGTTCTGGAGCCCATGTGATCAGCGGGCGCGTGATGTTCTTGAGTGGTGTCGAGATCGCCCCCGTTGGCTGCTGACCTGGCGATGCAACCGCCTGGTGTCTTCGACCGTGGCGACCGTTTGTGAAGAGGTTGAGGTCCTGCCAGAGCACATTACTGAGTTGGGTGGCGACGACAAGTGCACCGAGAGCTCCTTGCGGGTGGAACCCAGTGATGCAATTCAAACCGTCTGGTGAGAGCTCCTTCCAGTGGTCTGTGCTCTTCGCCACCCTTTGTATGAGTTTCCTCTTCGTTTGTACGCTCGTCAAGTCCAAGAGGAACCTTCCGCAAGCAACGTTGTTCATCTGAAAGAGAAAATTGGTCGCGTCATGGGTCTGCGGGGTGCCCCAGTGCTGGATGAATCTCTCCGCCCACATACGTCTGCTATTCAACCGCGTCTCGGTCACCTCGGGGCCATCGAGCTCAGAGAAGCCCAAAACCCGGAATGGAGAAGGGCTCCCAAAGGCAAAACCCATGGCCTCGAGGAAGATCTTGATCTCCGCGGCTCTTGTGTCGTCCTGGGCCGTAGCCAAGCCACGTAGGTTGGGGTTCAGCAGGCTGGCGTTGACGGCTCTGGCAGCCTGGATGATCCTCTCAAGCATGGTGTTCTCGCCTCAGCGCCGCGCACATTCGTCTGAAAAGATGGCAGCAAGTTCATGCTATGAAAGACGAGGAACTCGAACCTGTGCAACAGCTGCACGTGTGAGGGCAGTTTCCTTCTCAAAACTGGGCGTTCGCTTCGAGCCGTCTTCGAATCGGCAGTGCAAGAACTTGAGCGTATGGTCCAGCTTCAAGGGTGGAGAGCGGCTCCTCTACACAACGGGGCTGTGGGTTGAGAGTTCCTCGGCGCGCATGGCCATAAGTGAACACGCGCGCAGGAGTTACACAGGTGTGGGTGACTTATTTTTGATGAAAAGATCTGCTGGACATCCCGCTCTGAACTGTGTGATCATCGCTTTGCGCGTTCCTCCTTACCCGCCCGGAAGATGCAAGGCTGCGATTTGCTTGTAAGTCGGGGCTCTCGCATGGATGGCAGGTCCGTCGGGTGCTGGTCTTCTCGGGCGGGTCGTTTTTGCAATGGGAAGCGAGGCCGGTAGGGACTAATGAGGAGGGGGCTTAAGACGGGAATGTGTATGACAGCATCATTGATGCATTTTGGTTTAATTTCGGTCCTGCTCAAACTTATCCGCCTCCTCGTTCCCATCCACTTCCTCCATCTCCAACTCCTGCTCCTCCTCCTCATACTCCTCCTCATCACCATCATCATCATCATCATCATCACAATTATCGTCATCAGCAGTAGCAGCACCACCATCATCATCATCATCATCATCATCATCATCATCAGCAGCAGCACCACCAACATCATCAGTATCATCATCACCACCAACAACACCATCATCATCATCATCATCATCATCATCATCAGCATCATCATCAGCATCATCATGGACATCATCATGATCAGCTTCATCACCATTATCAGCACCATCATCACCATCATCATCGTCATCATAGTCATGATAATCCTCCTCAGCTTCACCATCAGAATCAACATCAGCATCATCAGCATCATCAGCCGCATAAGCACCATCATCATCATCCATCACAACCAGAATCAGAATAATCATCATCATCATCATCATCATCATCATCATCATCATCATCAACATCATAGTCATCATCATCAGCAGCAGCATCATTCGCATCATCATCATCAGCAGCATAATCATCAGCATCATCCCCATCGTCGTCGTCATCGTCGTCGTCATCATTATCCTCCTCATCGTCGTTGCCATCATCATCACCATCATCACCATAATCATCAACAGCATCGTCATCATCACCACTATCATCATCGTCGTCACCGTCGTCGTCATAGTCATCGTTATCGTCATGATCACCACCATCATCATCATTATCATCGTCAGCACCATCACCATCAGCAGCATCAGCATCATCAGCATCAGCATCAGCAGCAGCATCGTCATCCTCATCTCATCCTCAGCACCACCACCAGCATCGTCGCCAATGATAAGCAGCAGCGTCATAATCATTATCATCATCATCAGCATCATTATCATAATCATCATCACCGTAATCATCATCATCATCATCATCACCACCATCATCATCATCAGCATCATCATCAGCATCGTCGTCAGTATAATCAGCATCATCAACAACATCCTCATCATCATCATAATCATCATCCTCATCACCATCATCATCCTCATCATCCTCATCATCATCATCATCAGCATCATCTCTTCGTCATCTTCATCATCTTCATCATCATCATCATAATCATCATCATCATCATCATCATCATCATCATCATCATCATCATCATCATAGTCTTCATCATCAGCAGCAGCAGCATCAGCCGCAAAAACAGCATCAACATCAGAGGCAGCAGCCTCATCATCATCATCATCATCATCATCATCATCATCATCATCATCATCATCATCATCACCGCCATCACTAACATCAGTATAGTCGTCATCGTCAGCACCAGCATCATTATCAACAGCATAGTCATCATCATCAGCATCATTATCAGCATCATCATCGTCATCGCCATCGTCATCGTCATCAACAGCAGCATCATCATCAGCATCAGCATCATCATTATCAGCAGCATCATCAGCATCATCAGCGTCATCATCATCTTCCTCTGCCTCATCCTATCCCCTTTCCTCTTGCTCTCCTACTCCTCCTCGTCCTCCTCGTCCTCCTCCTCCTCCTCCTCCTCATCCTTCTCATCCTGATCCTCCTCTTCCTCCTCCTCCTCTTCGTCCTCCTCTTCCCTCTTCCACTACTTCCCAATCGGAGTGGATTTTCAGCGCAGAGGTGGCATGACGAACATCATCGCCCTGTCGGGTGAACGAAGCTGGCAGGCTGGCATGCCTCTGCACTGATGCAGCCGTGCTCCTGCGCGGCTTTCAACGTCTCATCTGGCATACGCGCTCGGGAACAAAGGGGACCAACCGAATGCGATCCAAACGGTGTTCCAATTGTTCTCTATCTTTCTTAATACCATTCGTTCTCCAATGCTCTACATTAACTAGATCGGTTTCTGTTGGCATTAACTTCAATGTGAAATAGAATGTTAAATCTTAAATACCTTGATTTAAAATGGCTTGATTTTGCGGGAAACTCTGGGGTGCTGCAAAGGGCCGGGCGGAACACCTTCCGACTCCAGCACTTCGGCGTCCTGGTGGCGTCGGCCCACGGCCCGGCCCCGCTCGCGGTAGCCCTTTGGCCTCCCGACGCGGGAGGATCACGCTACAAGGGGCCCAAGGACACACAAATGAATACACACAAATAAAATGATTCCCCATATTTGTCCACATTTTCTGGGTTTTCGTCTTCCCGCCCAATTCCCATATTTTCCTGTATTCTCTTGGGGGTCGACGATTGATTGTGTCTGTGTGCTTTTTCCCCTCCTGAATGCTACCCGCATGCTGCACGTCCTGCGCAGGCCGCCCGACCTGGTGCTCCGGGGCCAGCGGAGCGCTGCCGCCTTCGCGCCCTCGCGCCGCCGCCCTGGGGAGGGGCACCCGCGCGGAGCCTGGACCGCGAGGCGCGGAGCGGGAGTGCCGCACCCCCCTGCAGGCTTGTGGATGCCATGACCATGGACACTCGAACCATCCTGTCATTGAGTTAAAGATGTGTTTGAAATGTGCAGAACATGCTCCAAAAATGTGTGTCAGACATTTGTTTTACCTGTTTAGACCATGTTTGAAACGTCTTTTGGACCTATTTTTTTTGCTCCTCGAATGCCAGCGCAGTGCGCGCCGTACTGCGCGCCAGCCGTGCAAAGGCGCGGGCGCCCAGCAGGCAGGCCCTCTTAGGGGGGCACCGCGTGCGAGAAACATCTTTTAGACATCTGGAAATGACTACCTACCAGACCACCCCAACCCAACCCGAAGACCCGAATTTGACCCGAATTTCGGGTTGGGGGGGGGTACGGATACCACGTGTTTTTTCAACGTTCCCCGACCCCCCCCCCCACTGGAAATCGAGGATAAATTTGGGCCTTCGGGTTGGGTTGGGGTGGTTTGGTGGGTGGTGAGGAACTGACTTGGCAGCATGCCTCCTCTCCATCCATCGACTTCCACAGCTGTGGGCGACCCGGACTCCTCGCAGCCATCGGGCCCGCGGAGCTCCGCCTGGGCCGCGCCGGCACGCTGCGAGTGCTGCGCCGGGGAGGGCCGCCGCGGGCCGCCGCGGGCAGGCGCCCCGTGGCCCCACGCGGTGGCGCGGGAGGCCCTCGGGCACACCACGGCTGCTCCGCCTCCTCCTCCTCCTCCTCCTCCTCCTCCTCCTCCTCCTCCTCCTCCTCCTCCTCCTCCTCCTCCTCCTCCCTCCTCCTCCTCTCCTCCTCCTCCCTCCTCCTCCTGCTGGAGCGGACGCGGGGCGCCCCGTCCATGGAGAGCGGCGGGCCAGCAGCCACGCGGAGGAGCTGGCCAAAGCTGGGGCCTCGCGCCCGAAGAGGCGCGCGCCGGGGCGCGGAGCTGGCTCTGTGCACAGGGTCAGCGCGGGGCTCGTCGGCCTCGGCAGGCCGGATGGCGGGCCAGTCCAAAGCGCATGAAAGCCTCGTGGGGGCGCCTGCAGGAGCGCTCGAAAGGCTGTCTGGGGAGCTCGCTAGCTCGAGGAAGGAGCTTCGCAGGAGCTCCCAAAGAGCTTCGAGGGAGCCGCGAGGAGGCTTCCTGGGAGCATCGTAGGAACGAGTAGGAAAGCGCTCTCGGGACAAGCTGCGAGGTCAAGCAACTCGCTCCGGGGATGCCTGCCCAGCGCGGGCAAGCTGCCCTGCGCTGCGGGCTTCAAATCTGAAGCCCTTTCGGCTCTCAGAGAGCTAAGAGGGTTTCTCGAGGTCCCGCGGGCGTGGGCGAACAGGTGGACATGGATGCGGTCCCCTTGGAATGAGCTCACAACTGCACGTCGTTCACTTCTAATCGTGCTCATTTCTACTTGTGCTCGTTTCTAATTGTTCCTGGCCCCCTAGTGGCCAGGAAGAGGCCCAGGATAGAACAACTAGAAATGAAAGGATCTTGGCCCCCTAAAAATCAAAGAACCTTCGAAGAAGTAGAAAATAACAAGGTGTACCCCAACGCGCCCCGCCGCAACGGGGGCCACCTGGCGCGAGAAGGCCACCCCCTGCCACAGCGGTGCCCGCAGCCAGGCCAGAGGAGGCGCTCAACCTCAGACGAGCGCGCTCCACTACTCGCAAAGTAACTACTCGCAAACGGCCTGGATCCGCCGTGGGTGATCTACGGTAAATTCCACCGAGGAGGACGAATGCCACCGAGGAGGACGGGATTTGTGTCGGACGTTCGCGAGAAGGCACTTTGCGAGTAGTGGAACGCGCTCGCTGAAATCAGGACCACAGCCACAGCCGCCCCTTCGAGTGCGCGCTGGCGCCCGAGGCCGCGCACTGCCGGAGGGAGCGGCGTCCACGAGCTGCGCGAGCAGGTCGCGTCCTGGATCCGTCGCGGGCGAGCGCGGCTGGGCCGCACAACCCGACGGCTGCTGCACCACGGGTGCCGTGCCGGGCGGAGGCGCTCCAGCGCGGAGAAGGAGCAGCTCCGCCCGATCGCGCGGGGCGAGTGGCCGCAGGGCCGACGGGACCCCTGCGAGAGCAGGGGCCCCGCCGGCACCGCGGGAGCCCTGCGAGGGCAGGGAGACGCCTGCCGGCGGGGGCGGCACGCGCGGCCATCACCGAGGCAGAGGCTGCCATGCAGGAGCGCCGCGCGGCGCAGCGCAGTGCTCGCGCGGGCGATGCTCTGCTCTCCTGGGGCCTTGCAGCGTCGTCCGCAACTTGCTTCTGCATGTCCGAGCCCCGTATCTGGTCGGGCGAAAGGGGGGGATAGCAAAGGGGGGGTTTGAGAATCAGCTCACGTAGCTGATTTTCCCGGCGCCTCCCGGCGCCGGAAGCAGCTATGTATCGAGGAACGGCCCCTCGGTGAGGCCGAAACCAGCTGCATGCAGCAAATTTCGTGACCCCCCCTTTCCCAATCCCCCCCTTTCGCCCGGCCCGACCGTAGCTGCCCGCACGCCCTCCTGTGCTCAGCTGCGTTCTTGCTCTTATGGACACTGCGCAGGCCTGACGAGAGCTCGAGAGGTCCCTTCCAATGGGTGCCCAGCGGCATCGGCCTGCTCAAGTCCGGCAGTGGCAGCTGGGTGAGGGGTGCGCAGCTGGCGCGATCAGGGCGGCGCAGCGAGCACTGAGCCAGGATCTCGGAAGCACTTGCTGACTGGGGCAGCCGCATGGTGAGGTGATCGCCTGCCGGAGTGCGAAGCGCTGCCCTACCAAAGCCGCATGAGTACCGTACCATACCTCTATCAGATACCACGCGTATACGCACGTAACGCTGCAACCATGCGGCGATGCTGAGCACCCCAGTGGCATCCCAAGACAAGGCGGATCCGCGCGGCAGCGCAAGTGGATACATGTCTGCGCAATGTCCACCCAGTCGGCGCGCATCAGCCTCCACACGAAGCAGCGCACTCTCGACATCTCCGCGTGGAATATTGATCAGGATGTGCTTACCAGGTCTCAGAAGATCGAACCGCTCACCATGAATGTTTTGCAAATGTGGATCACCAGTGGCAGCAACGGGTCCGGGATCCATTGCGGCCGCCCCGGCCGCCCCGGCCGCCATGGGCGCTGGAAGAGGAAACGTCGGATGTGGCGTCGGCCAACCTAGAGGATATGTTGGACTTGGCGTCGGGCTGGGCGTGGGGAAGGGCGTCGGGTACGCCGTCGGGTAGGGCGTCGGGTACGCAGTCGGGTACGCCGTTGGGAAGGCCGTCGGGTACGCCGTCGGGTAGGGCGTCGGGTACGGCGTCGGGTACGGCGTCGGGTATGGCGTCGGATTCGGCGTTGGGTTCGGCGTCGGAAACGGCGTCGGGTACGGCGTTGGGTTGGGTGTCGGGTTCGGCGTTGGGTTCGGCGTCGGGTCGGGCGTCGGGTACGGCGTCGGGTACGGCGTCGGGTATGGCGTCGGATTCGGCGTTGGGTTCGGCGTCGGAAACGGCGTCGGGTTAGGTGTCGGGTTCGGCGTTGGGTTCGGCGTCGGGTTGGGCGTCGGCTGGACAGGCTGGCAACAGCAACCGCAAACCCCATTTGTCCAGGGCGCCCCTCTGGCGCAGGTGAAGCCGCAAAGCCAATACTTTGGGTACAGGCCACACGTGTCCTCATATCCATCACCGCAGTAGACCCTTCGCTGCGTGGTTGTGTTGGTCATGTTTCGGGTCGGGCGAAAGGGGGGGACAGCAAAGGGGGGGATTTTCCCGGCGCCTCCCGGCGCCGGAGGCGGCCATGCATCGAGGAATATGGGCCCCTCGGTGGGGCCGAAACCAGCTGCACGCAGCAGATTTCGTAACCCCCCCTTTCCCAATCCCCCCCTTTCGCCCGGCCCGAATGTTGTGGCTGTCCAGCGGCACGCTCGTCTGCACCGCGGCGGGAGTCGCTGTTGGTGCGCTGTGGGTCGTCAGCAGCTGCTCCCGTCCGGGCGTCGCGCCGGGGGGCGCCGGGGCGTCGCACACAAGGACCAGATCGCTGTAGCCTTCTCGGCGGCGTGCGAGGGGGGGAGTGAGAGAGGAGGAGGAGGAGGAGGAGGAGGAGGAGGAGGAGGAGGAGGAGGAGGAGGAGGAGGAGGAGGAGGAGGAGGAGGAGGAGGAGGAGGAGGAGGAGGCGGCGGGGCTTCTCAGAAGCCCTCCAGCCTTCTGAGAACTTCTCTGCGTCTTCGGGGAGAGCTGGGAGAACGTCTCGGAAGGCCAGGGGGCTTCCGATCCTTCGGAGGAGGCCTGCCCTTTCTCACTTCCCCCCAGGGCTCGCCACCGACCTTCATCCTGCAGTCGCACCAAGGCATTGTCCTCATCGCAATGACTCCAGCGTGGATCCAACTGCCCAGAGGCGCACCTCTTATGGAACGCCTTCTTGTTGGCATTCAGAGTAGGCAGAGCATCCGACCACTCCGACAAAGTGGCGTGACGCAAGCCAGGGCAGAACGACGAATACGAGGGAAGCGGATTCAGCTGGGAGCACCCGCCAGAGCATGGAGAAGCCCACAGGAAGCAGACGCCGTTGACGTAGTCCGCCGTGCCCCGCTCGCTGGGGGTGCAAAGGCGTGTGCCTCCTCCTCGTCCTCGTCCTCGTCCTCGTCCTCCTCCTCCTCCTCCTCCTCCTCCTCCTCCTCCTCCTCCTCCTCCTCCCCCTCCTCCTCCTCCTCCTCCTCCTCCTCCCCCTTTCTCCCTCCCCTGGTATTTGAGATCCGATTAGAGGGAGGAGGCTGGTGGGGGGGGGGCCAGAGCTCCTGAACGCATCCCAGGGGCCTCCACAGCCTCCAGATCTGGAGACCTTGGCCTCCAGGATGACCAAGATGCCATCTAAGCTCGCTCGAGCGGGGCTCCAACACACCGAGGAATCCTCTAAGACAACCAAGGTGGCCTCGAGACTGCCCAAGAGGCCTCAAAGCTGCCCCAAGAGGGCTCTAAGACGACCCCCGAAGGGGCCCCGAGAAGCCGAATCCTCAACAGCGTCCAAGACGGCTCAAGATGCCCCGAATATCGCTCCAACACGAGCCAAGAAGCGCCCAAGAGGGCCCCAAGACGGCCGAAGTGGGTCCCAAGACGGCCCACGAGGCGCCCAAGATGGCCCAAGAGAGTCCCAACGGGGCCCGAAGAGGTGCCCAGGAGAGGTAACTCGAACTGGTCTTCTGAGCCCTTCGCCCCAAGAGGACCCCCAAGACCGCCAGCAGGCGCCCAGGAAGTTCCCAAGAGGCCCGGAGAGGCCCCCTGAGAGGCCCAGGAAGAGGCCCGCAAGAGGGCCCCAAGAGGCCCCACAGGCCTCCCCCGTGGATCTCAGCCTCTTTCGGGGTAGGCGGCATGGCGCAAGCCTCCCGAATAACAGTAGTCATCCACCTTCGCTGACGCCAGACTACGGCGGTCGTTGCCTAAGGCGCCTGCCGACCAGCAGAGATTCCAATGCGACGCATGCGAATGCCCAGCAATAGTGATGTCAGATGCTGGCATGGTGTACCTGGCTGCTTTGTGGAGATGCTCCATGGTCTTGTTCTTAAAAGCGAAATCGCAAGCATACCCTGAATCGGTGCTGCCTAATGGAATCGCTATGGGCAGATCCAGAATCACATTGCAAGTGCCTAGGCCAGAGCCGACAATACAGTTATTCTGCACGCTGCACTCAACGTCACCATCAGTGATGAGTCCCTTCAACCAGTCCTCCAACAATTCATTGTCGCCGCCTGTTTTGCGCCCGTCTGCCGTCGCGTCCAATACAAGAGCTTGGACATCGACGATCATGGAAATTGCCGTCGCAAGGTATCTGAAACGATACATTTTGGACGGGCTTGGATGTAAGAGTGAAGACGAAGATGTTCGATACTTGCAGATGCGCACGACAAGCGCCGGAGGGCCGCACCGGGAGCCCTCGAGCCGGAGCGGACGCTGCATGCGGGTCTCCCACACCGGCCGCAGGCAGACAGACTGGTTTTTCACCCGCCCTGCGCCCCCTCCTGGGCTGGGTTGGGCTGGGATGGGCTGGCACCCCCCATCTCCCTCCCATCCCGATCAGGTTGAAGGGGCCCTGGGATATACAAATTTCCAAATATGTTCATTGATTTTCGGGGTGTTTGTCTTCCACCCCGCTCCCCATATTTTCCCATGATTTCTGGAGAACCGACGATGAATTGTGCCTGTGTGTTCTTGGTCCCTCCCGAAGGTCAAGTGTCGCTCCCCTCTGGGCCCGCCGAGGGCCCTGGTGTGCGGCAAGGCTGGGGGTGCTGGGCTGGGCTGGGAGGGGGCCCTGCGCGTCACTCCTGCGACCCCACCCAGAGCAGGCTCCTCCTCCTCATCCTCCTCCTCCTCCACCACCACCTCCTCCTGCCCGCTCCAGTCCCCTTCTCACTGCACCGACCTTGCAGACGTGATGCAGCGGACTTTTGCATGGATTTCGGCCAATGCAGAACTCCGAAACGCCGAGTGAAAAGCGAAGCGGATTTCGCGTGGATTTTTGGTTCGTCTTCGTTCTTGGCCCAAAAAAACGCATGAAATTCACCTCGAAATCCAGAACGAAATTCTCCAGGGCACTCCAGGCCCGTCCTATCGTTTTCCGAACGAAGTCCGCTCTGCGATGCTGGCGCCATGACCCTTCCTCGGGAGATCGGGACGGCAGCAGAGGAGCCGGCTCCAGCTCGTGAGCGGGCGCCTCAAGGACGCCACTGGGACCCGGGGTCGGAACAGAGCGAGAGAAGGCTCTCCTCCACCTCTGGAGCCTTCGCATCCCCCGGGCCTCTCTTCCCCTCCGGCCTTCCTCCTCCTCCCCTGCCTCCCCATCCTCCACGACTTCCGGGCCTGGCTGGAACCAGACAGTCCATCCTGCACTCTTCTCCCTGATGATTTTCTTAGGGTGGAGGTCTCAGGGTGAAATCCATGAGCTTTTGCACCTCGAAAACCAGTCCGTCTTGTGATTCACCTCTTGCAGATTCAAGCCTCGAACATCCATCGAAACGGCATTTCAGATTTCACCATTTCCCCTCCACCCAAAGAAAATGCTCGGTTTCCTCCCTCCAGTCCAGCTGGGAGCTGCGTCGGGCCAGGCTTGTCAGAGGAGGGCCAGCTGTGGCAACAGCAGCGGGCCTCGCGGGGCCCCCACCGTTGCCTCGGCCAGAGCGGCCGCTCGGAGGCGGTGCGTCTGGTCCGCAGCTGGGGTCCGAGGGCGGATTAGGAGATGCCGTTGTCTCAACTCGCCCTGCCATGCAGGGATCGTCCTGAACAGCATCTTCGTTTTAGTGTTGCTTTCGTTTTCCCTCGTCATGGTCTTCAGGCCGCCTTCGCTGCAAAACGGGATCGAAACGAAAACGGCCCACGAGATCGCCAAAACACCGTTCAGGTCGACCCCTGCTGCCCTGGCCTGGCCTTCCTCCCCGTCTCTGCCCACCCTCCATAGCTGATCTGGCACAATTTGCTCGGATCCGTCTCCGCGTCCTCTGCCGGGGTCCTCCCCAGCTCTCGCCACGCCTGGCCACGGACACGAAGACGCAGAGGGCGCTGGCACCTCCAGCAGTGGCGGCAAAGAACTGGATGAACTTGCAGCACGCCCTCCGGTCGAGCCTGCGCGCTGCGGCCCAGGCGCAAGCGGAGCGGAACCCCGCAGCGCCCCATGAAGGCACGCTCTACGACCGCCTCGTCCAGCAGGAGCACGAGCGCCTGACGGAGGAGCAGCGTGAGACGCGGGCCGAGGCGGCCGCCACGGGGGAGCCTCCTTTGGCGCAGGCGTCCCTCCAGGAGTGGGCGGCGAAGGCGCCCGTGCTGGGCGCGGGCCTGGCCCGCGCGAGCGGCGCGCGCGCACGCGCCAGCGACGAGGCGGCCGCAGGGGGCCCCGGCGGAGAGGCGCTCCTGCCGCGGGCGCCGCGGGCGAGGGCCGCCCGGCGGCGGCTCCGGAGGCCCCCGCCCGGGCGCTCCAGGAGCGGCTCGAGGGGCGCCGCGCACGGCGCGGCCCTGCAGCCGCCGGAGGGGGCCCGCGGCGGCAGCGGCGGCGGGCGGAGCACTGGCCCTCGGGCGGCCGGCCCCGCCCGGCTCGCGCCGGCAGGAGCCACGGGCCACGGCCCCCGGCCCGCCTGCAGGCGGCGGCCGGCTGGGGCCTGGCCCCCGGCAGCTTCGCGGGGTCGCGCGCGGGCGGGCGGTTGGGCCGCTGGTGGGCCGGACGGGCCTGGCCGACACGCAGGCGCAGCAGGCTTGGCAGCAGCCGGCGGCGGATCACGAGGCCCTGGGGCAGCGGCAGCAGCAGCAGCAGCAGCAGCAGCAGCAGCAGCAGCCTCGGCCCCGGCGCAACGTGCCTCAACGAGAAGGCTGCCACGGGCGGTGCTTGCTGCGAGCTGTTTGACCAGCACGGTGACCATGCGCCACAGTGCGAGCGCGGCCCCTTCCACAAACTTCGCCACCAGAATATTGCCGACGAATACAGGGACATCATGGCTGAGACTGGGAGGGCACCGATGGGACGTGTTCGTTCCGGAGTTCTTGCAGGGGGGTGTCAAAAGCATGGCTGGATGTGTGGTGCCAGGGGGTGCCAGAGAATGCAAATAGCCGTCTCGATGTGATCAAATGGCATCTGGTCGCGGACTGGTACCAGCGGCCCGCGTCCTGTGAAACAGGATGCACCGTGCGGGCCGCGGAGATCGAAGGAGGAGTAGCTCGACAGGTACCCTGCGGCGCGCGGTCGCTGCGTGTGACCAGCTGCCCACGAAGCCCTGGCCGGCTGGGCCCTCCTCGTCCAGTGCGCAGTGGCATGAGGCGGCCGCTGCGCGGAGGGCGTACTGGCGGGACCGGCTGCTGGGCAACTGCTTGCGCCGGCGGCGCGCCAAGCTCGACGCTGCGCTCATGCGGGGGCTGGCCGCGCAGCTGCTGGCGGCGCGGTGTGGGCTCCCGGGCCGCGCGAGGCAGCGCGCCGCGTGCGGGATGGGCGGCTCCTGGAGGCGAGACGGCCCTGAGCGAGCCAGGGAGCAGCGAACTTGACCGCCAGTGGAACGAAGAGCAGCAGCTGCAGTCGCAGCAGTGGCGGCCGGCGGACCACGGCCGCACGGCGCAGAGGCACTCTCGGCAGCAGCAGCAGCAGCGGGCGCCGACAGGCCCACGAGGGCACGAGGGCACGGCACAGACGCTGCTGGAGCAGCAGCAGTGGCAGTGGCCGCCCGCAGGCAACGAGGCCCACGGGCAGCAGCAGCAGCAGCAGCAGCAGCAGCAGCAGCAGCAGCAGCAGCAGCAGCAGCAGCAGCAGCCGCAACACCTCGGGCAGGGGCCGCGGACGAGCTACCCGAACCCCGTCCAGAACCAGCCGCGTGCGTCAGTGGCAGTGGCAGTGGCCGCAGGCGGGGGCTTGCAGGGCGGCGAGAGCTCCGCGGGGGGCGCGGGCCTCGGCTGGGCGCCCGCGGAGGCTCCCGACCGGCCCAGGGGCCGATGCTCGCCGGCGCCCGGCCAGAGGCTGGTGGCCAGCAGACCCTGAGATCCGACGTGACGAAAACGGTGCAACATCGCGAAGAAACACGACCAGAGCCCAGTCTTAGGTCGGGCATGTCCCCCTACAGGCGGAGTTTGGACGAAAAAATAATTGTCAGCAAATAGTCAAAAATCGTCCCCAGACTATTTTTAAGCTATTCTTGAATATTCCTCCTGTAGAGGGAAAGGCCCGACTTAAGCCCAGAGCCCCATCGTTCCGCACCATTTTTCGAGACGGGTCGGTCTGTGAAGAGCCGAAACCGGGCGGAAACGTCCGTTGCGAAAAAACACCAGCTGATGGGCCTGTTTTTCACCACCACCACCACCACCAGAAGTTGGAGGGGGATGGGGGAGAGAGTCCTCCTCCTCCTCCTCCTCCTCCTCCTCCTCCTCCTCCTCCTCCTCCTCCTCCTCCTCTCCTCCTCCTCCTCCTCCTCCTCCTCCTCCTCCTCCTCCTCCTCCCTCCTCCTCTCCTCCTCCTCCTCCTCCCGCCTCCGCCTCCGCCTCCGCCTCCGCCTCCGCCTCCGCCTCCGCCTCCGCCTCCGCCTCCGCCTCCGCCTCCCTCCTCCGCCTCCGCCTCCTCCTCCTCCTCCTCCTCCTCCTCCTCCTCCTCCTCCTCCTCCTCCTCCTCCTCCTCCTCCTCCTCCTCCCTCCTCCTCCTCCTCCTCCTCCTCCTCCTCCTCCTCCTCCTCCTCCTCCTCCTCCTCCTCCTCCCCCTCCTCCTCCTCCTCCTCCTCCTCCTCCTCCTCGTCCTCCACCTCCACCTCCTTCCCCCCTCCGTCTTCTGGTGGTGTCGGTGGAAAACAAGCCCATCAGCAGCGCCCGGATCTGAGGGGAGCCACGCGCTGTCCCAGGGGCACGGGCTCCAGGGGGGCGCCGGGCCTGGGCGGAGCGCGGCGCAGGTGGGCCCGCAGGCGGCCAGGTGGGCCTCTGGACGACGGCCGCCCCCGCGGCGCAGGTCCCGAGCATTCGTGCTCCGTCGGCTGCAAACCCAGAGATCCAACAGATGGAAAACATCAGGACGAAGGCGTTTCGCAAATTTCGTTCCTATAGGGGCCCTCAAGGAACGGCTCAGGATGGAGAACCGGGCCTGGGGAAGGGGTCGAGGCTTCTGGGGGCCCCGGATTGAAAAAATCACGACGTCGGATCTCTGGGTCCCCCTGCTGCACGGGGCGGGGGCGGCCTTCCTGGGCCAGGACCACAACACCCGGTGGGTCCAGTTGTTGCCCGACGGGTCGTTGCCAAGCGACGCCCGGGTCGTGCACTGGGCCTGCACGTGGCCCGTCCACAGTCCGCTCCCGAGCGCCCCGGGCGCCACCGCACCTATAAGCACCTGCTGCCCAACGGGAAGCAGACGGCGGTCCTCCAGAAGGGGGCGCCGAGAAGGGGGGCGCGGCGACGGTGTACTTGGCCAAGGGCGGCAACCTCCATGCTGCCGCCAGTGCTATGATTGGCAGCGAGAGAACATGCTCGGCAAGGTGTGGGCTTGGAGCCAGGACTGGAAATGGTGGCCACTCGTGGACAGCGCCGGGGCCCCAGTCCCGCTGCCGCCATCGCAGTCCGCCTGAGGCCCCGCTAGTCCTGCATCCTCCTGCGGGGCCCCCGATGCGAGGTTCGGCGGCGAGGCCAGGGGGAAGTGAGCCAAATGGGCGCGCTCATAAGCAGCACGTGCCCCGCTCCCTTCCGCTCCCACACCTCGCCCCTGCAGCAGCGGGAAGCAACATGTAACGTATGAGGCCATGTTCTCTGGGCAAGGGTGCAAAAAAAAAAGCTCCACGCTCTTCTCGCTACTTCCTCCCTCCATCCCTCCCTCCCTCCCTCGCTCCCAGCCGCCCTGGGGCTGGGTTGAGCTGAGCTGGGCTGGGTGGATGGGTCGGGATGGGATCACGAGAGGCCCGCCTGCTTGGGCGTCAGGCGTCGGCCGCTGTGGCTCCGTCGCCGTTGGTGCTGACGCTGCAGCTGCTGTCGTCCCTCCACCGCCGCCGCCGCCGTCGTCGCCGTCGTCGCCGTCGTCGCCGTCGTCGTCGTCGTCCTCGTCCTTCGCCGTCGTCGTCGTCCTTCGTCGTCATCGTCGACGTCGTCGTCGTCGTCGCCGCCGCCGCCGCCGCCATCGTCAGCGTCGTCGTCGCCGCCGCCGTCGCCGCCGCCGTCGTCGCCGCCGCCGCCGTCGTCGTCGTCGGCACCATCGCCGCGTCGCCCTGCCCAGGGCAGGTGAGCCCTCCTCCCCCCCTCCCCCGTTGTCCTGTCTCCCTCCCTCCCGGGAGCCGCCAAGAGAGGGGTGTCCAAGAGGGGGGGGTGCAAATCCTGACTGGCGTCACGTGCGCGGCCCAGCGGGGGGGCCACGGACGTAATGACATAAGAAGAGGCGCCATGAAGTCTGGGGAACTATCATGGCCCCCGCCATGATATCCACCCCCCCAGTCCTCACCGCCCTCTTTGCCGCCCCCGATCCCTCCCTCCCTCCCTCCCTGCCGGGATGGGTCGGGTGGTGCGAGGCCGGGCCGGGCGCAGCTGCGGGGGACCCCTCGCCCTTCTGGGATGAGGCCTCGCCGGCCTCGTGCGCTCTGCGGCCTCGGGGGCCCCAGGGCCCTCCCTGGTGTGCTCCTGGGACCCCTCGCGGGGCTCTCGCGGGGCCGGGCCGGTCCTGGGGGGCCTCTGGGGGGGGGCCTCTGGGGGCCCTCTGGGGGGCCTCTGGGGGCCTTCGGGGCGGCCTTCGCCGGCCCTCGGAAGTCTCAGGAGGTCCTCCGGGGCCTTCGGAAGGAGGCGCGCGGCCGCCGGCCGTGTCCCGTGGAGGCTCTCTCGACGGGCGAGCCGAGGCGGCTCCCCGGCGCTCCTCGGGGGGTCCCTATCTGGACGCCCTGGGCCAGCTGCGGCGGCCTCTCGGCCCGCGGTCCAGAAGGGAGGAGGATGAGGAGGAGGAGGAGGAGGAGGAGGAGGAGGAGGAGGCGGAGGAGGAGGAGGGGGAGGAGGAGACGGAGCGAACGACGCGCAGAAGGGTGCGCGTGTCCGCGGGTTAGCGGCGAAGCGGCCCCGCGCCGCCTACGAGGCACCGTGGCAACCTCAGGACGCGTCTGGTGGCCGCGATCACCTCCTTGTGGTACTTGAGCTCGTCGATGATGGCGGGCAGGCTCGTCTCGGAGCGCACCCGCAGGATGTTGCATGTGCGGAAGGCGACCGCAATGCGTGTGATGGTGTGCTTCGGATGGTCGTGAATGTTGTTGCTCTTGTTGAGGCCGAGCCGTGTGAGGACATCACCAGCAGGTTGCCCCCGAGGTTGAGCCAATAGCGCCCACATTCTCGGGCGCGAAATGTAGTGGCTGATGTCGTCCGTGTACTTGGTCTGCGAGTCTTCGTCGCAGCCGAATAGGCAATTCTTCTTGTGTGGGTTGACGTGCATGCGGTGTGAGGTCGTCCACGCGCCTGACAAGGTCTTGACCACAGGCCAGAAAATCGATGCCGTGGAGTTCGCCGGGCGTGGCCTCAGGTCGCGCCAGCCGTGTTCAACGCTAGCAGGGAGAGCAGCGCGACCAAGGAGTCCATCACGGTCGGATGTATCAGAATCCATCATGATGTCATTGACTGGGTGGATGTGAGGCGTTGAAGTAGCCGTAGTTGTAGATTGAGTGCCGCCTTCTTCCTGCGGGAGGTTCAGGTTGGCGTCTCGCTCCCGTTCGATCCAGCGACGGCGGGCACGGTGTTCAGCAGCTTCATCAGCCAATTCTCGATGGGTGTTGGTCGGCATGTGCTCGGAGGAGTAGATCTGCAGGCGGTGATTGCGAGGGTGTTCAGCTCGATGCCATGCACTGTAACGTATCTCCGTCGCCATGTCACGGCGAGCGTTGGCAGACGCGTACTGGTCATCAATGCAGAAGTGCGCATTGAATTGGGTGCGATGTAGTACAGCTGTGATGTGTGGGACGCACCAGCCCATCCAGTCGTTGAGGTTGTCCATGTCGCGGCCGAAAAACACGCTGGGGATCCATATTGCTGCCCATGCTTCTGCGCGCTCGTTCAGGTACTTCATGGAGTCGTGATCATCGTTCCCAGCAGATTGCTCGGTCGTAGCAGGTGCCACTCGCTCTCCATTGTCAGCAGGAAGTAGTGGGAGCCAGGCGCTGAGACGGAGATGGATGGTCTTGTGGAAGTAGTCGCGGTACAGCTGGCGTTGTAGTTCCCGCAGGTATGCTTGTTGTGGAGAGGTACTTGAAGTGGTACTCGAAGTAGCGTCAGTCGGAGCTTTGACACCTGCCTGTCTCTGATGATGTCCGCCAGCCCTGTCACGGCTGGACGTGTGAAGGTCACCCGCCCTGCCACAGCGTGGTGCCTGGTTGGTACCAGCCCTGTCACGGCTGTGTGAATGCAGATCCTCCGCCTTGTTACGGCGAGAGGCCATGATGGCATGTCGTCCAGCAGCAGCAGCTTGCGCATGTGCTCGCTGAAGTATCTGGGCGGCATTCGTCGTAGATCCTGTGGACCGCGTGAGAATCTTGAAGATGGACCCTTTGCCTCTCGCGATCAACTTGTTGTGAACGATGTCGTCGAATCGCTGCACGATGGAAGTGGAGTCAATCCAGCATGACGCAGACCATTTGCCAACTACTACTTCTCGTAGCGGAAGAAGTTCTTCAGCATGAGCACGGAGTGCGTGAAGCAGAGGCTGCCAGCCAGAGATGGTGGTCGTGGAGGCGCGCCACATCGTTGCTGCGAGTAGCGTTTCAATACCCTGTGGGATCGTGGCAGATGCCCATAGCGTGACGGACCATATGTCCATCTTTGAGAAACTGGAGGGGGCAGCACGGATCAGCTCATGGAGCCCGTGAGTCTCCTTGGACAAGAATGCTGGATAGGGTGGGTAGAGCTGGCCGACGTACGAGAGGCATGTGATGGAAGCGGAGTTGCACATCTGGATGCCCTGCTGGATGGGGCGTTGGAGTCGCACAGGATCTGAATGCGCTCCCACCACTTGTTGGCAGGCCCTTGCCATTGACGTTCGAGAGAGGCGCCAGGGCCGATGTGCGCGCCGAGGTAGCGCGCAGAGCTGTTGATGGAGAACTCTTGCCACGGCTCGTAGACCTGGGTCAGGATTGCACGCATGCTCGCGGTGATCTCGGGCGTTGGCAGGGACCAGGTGGGCACGAGGACGCATTTCGTCGGTTGGAGGCGGAGACCAGCGCAATGTTGCGCAGCTTGTAGGTGTGGTAGGAGGGAGCCGAGATCCCGCAGTGCAGCCAGAACGATACCCAGGTCGTCGGCGCAAGCGCTTGGCAGGCCTCTACCCAGAGTAGTAAGCTCCATTTTGAGGCCGTTGATGATGGGGCCGAAGACCAGCGCCCAGAACGTGCCGCTCAATGGGCATCCTTGCGCAACCCCAGATTCTGCTAGAAGTAGCGGTCGACGAGTACCACCTAGGTCGAGGAAGGCAAGTGGCATGTTGTAGCAGCACTGCAGGAGGTTGAGAAAGCCGCCGTGGATGCCCCACCTCCTAAGAGAATCGCACAACCACGCGTGCGTGAGGCTCGGAGACGCTCCGGCAATGTCCACGCTGGCGAAGCAGGGCATCATGTTGGAGGCATCGCCGTTGATGCTGGTGATACGGGCGATGGCGTCCACCTTGACGATGTTGGAGAGAAATTGACGGTCATTGACAAAGCCTTGTTGTTCTTCCTCGGTGTTCGACGCCACGGAGCTGAGGATGCGGTTCGTCGCTGAGGCGATGATCTTGATGTCACTGTTCTTCATGGCGAGTGGGCGAAGACAATCAGGACTGCGAGAGCACTCGTAGTTACCCATGGGCTTGTCACCCTTGGGAAGCATGGCCATGAGCGCGTAGTTCAGGTCGTGTGGGATCGGGCCACCGTGAGCAATGGAGTGGAGAAGTGCGTGGAGGATCTCGATGCTGCCGTCTGATCGCACCCATGCTCGATATGGCAATCCGTCAGGTCCAGGAGCCGAGTCACTGGCAAGTTTAGCAGCCGCTTGGAGTTCTTCAATTCCAGGTAGGGGCAAGTGGCGTAGAGGCATTGGTGGGAAGACCGAGTCCAAATACTGCTTCATTGCTGGGACGTCAACATGTTTGGCAGCAAACACCTTCGACCAGTGATATTGAATAGCGCTGTGCATGTCCATGGGGTCGTTGACGACAGTAGGGCCTCTGCTGTCGGCGATGCGGACACCTGCGAGAATCAAGCGCTTCGATTCGGGAATGGCTTCCAGATCTCGCTGCGCTGTCCAATACGGCGAGCCTGACGACGCCATCGCTCACCAAGGTCGGGTCGTTGTTCCGCGTAAGCAGCTCGCGAGCGGGCAGCAGCGGCACGACGTCGTTGTTCAGCGATCTGGAGCTGCATGGCGGAGTGCTCGGTCTCGAATGCGATGCGGTCGACAAGCGAGATCTTGTGGTGACTAATGTCGATGTGCTGTGCCACAGCCATGGTGACTTCCCGAAGTCGCTGGGCAAGTGCGAGGTCCTGGTACCAGACGGCCCTGGCAATACTGCGTAATGTAAGTGCGCGTGCCTCAGCTATGATTTGCGGGTCTTCATTTCGGCTCTCGAATGGCATGATCTCGGAGGCGGAGACGGAGGTGATAGTGTCGCGAGTCTTGCGCGCCGCCAACTTCATGGTGTGCTCCATTGTCCTCAAGTTTGAGATGGGGTCAGCTGAGAGGTCGGCCATCTCGACAAGGCGATCGTAGTGGAACTTGTAGTGGATTCGAAGAGGAAGGCAGGGATGCCGCGCTCGCTGACTGGACGTGGCTGACGAGGTCGAAGCCGTAGATGTAGCATCTTGCGATCGCTGATGGGCTCCCCTTCTCGGTCGAGCGGTCGGCCACCGGCAACGAGAAGCGCCTCGATGCGCGGGATGTTGGATGCGTTGATCGAGGCGAAGCACCTGTCGATGGCCGCTTCCGTCATGTTGGCCGGGCATCGATGCGCGGTGGCCTTCGCTGCGATTTCCATCATCTGTGAGAAGATGTTCTTCCAAAAGACAGGCTGGTAGTGGTAACGCTCGGCGGTGGAGTCCGCGGCGGGGCGAAGCAGGCTCTTCGGCGGCGTCTGGGCGATATTGAAGTCGCCAATCATGTAGTAGTCGTGGTTGTCTGGGTGGAGTGCTGAGCGTTGAGCAGCTGCTTGACACGCAGCTTTGAAGTGCTGACGGTCAGATCCGCTGAGGTCGTAGTTGTGAATGTTGAAGATTGTTGTCTCGTGCTGTCTTGTCCCGTCTTGAACGCGTAGTTCACCTATGCGACCAGGGACAATCGCGCGAAATGAACGTAGAGGCCGTTGATCAGGAGGCAATTGGAGTTCAGCTCGATCAAAGGGAACCAAGAATGCGACCCCGCATGCGGTCTCCGAGGGCTGGCCGTCAGTCACGCACGCTGAGTGGAAGGCGATGTACTTGTGCACGGAGTTCGCGGCCAGGAGGTCCATGTCTATGCTGTTGCCGCGCGTCTCTTGGATGGCGGGCGATGACCGCTCGTTGCCGCATGTAACGGAGCAACAGCTGTCGCTTGAGGGCCCGTCTTGATGCCGATCTGCCATTGAGCGCCTGTGCATTCCATGATACCAAGTTGAGGCCGTCCACGTGCGGTTTCGTGAACCACGGCGTCCAAGGTATGCTAAAGCCACCGCACTGCCTCCAGTGGGTTGGCGAACGCGGCAGCCAGCGCGGTAGCCAATGGCATGTGCTCGGTGATAGGGATGCCAGCGGGGGCAGCAGCGTCAGACCAGCGAATTTGAGTGGGGGCATCGGGAGTAGCGCCAGCTGTGACCTGGACGATGGGAGCGCCGTCGATGGACAGGAAGCCTCCAGCGCGGTGAACCCGAGTCTCGAGCATGGGGAACTTGTCGGTGATGAGCTTGTTGAGCTTTTTGAGTTGAACTTCTTGACGTACCATGCGCGGCGACTTGTCCGCGGAGACGTAGAGGGCAGCGAGGCCAGAGTCCGATTCCACCTGGAAGCGACGCCATTCACGACCTTGCCGAAGTGCGCGATGAAGGGCTTGGGCCCGCGGGAGAGCAATCGAGTTGCCGCCAGTGAGTGTGAATGAAATCCTCCGCGCAGGGCCCTCCGAGTTGATGCGGAGCGCGTTGATGTCCACGTCGGCAGCTTCGAACCAGGAGGCGAGCGCAGCCGTAAGTGAGGCGATGGAGAATTCAGAGGCAGCCCCACACCAGAAAGTTGCAGGATTCGGCGGGCGGTCCCAGGCCCCCAAGGCGTCCAAATCCATGGCTGGGTGAAGAGCTTCGGCATGACGAAGTGTTTGTTGGAGGGCGTCCACACTAGCCTTGAGTTCTCCTTGGAGACGTTCAGCACGGTCAGCACGGCCTTTGAGTTCAGTAATGTCCCTCTCGGCAGACTCCTGGCGGTTGCTGAGCTGTTCGGTGATCTTCGTGATGTTGGCCAGGAACTCAGCTTGAGCGGCAGCAGCAACTTGCTTGGAGGTGGCTTCGACGGCGGCGGCGGCTTTGTCGACCTGGGTCTGGAGGAGATCGGTGAGCACCTTGCGCTGGTGTGCGGGGAGGTCGAATGCGGCAAGCTTCTGAGCTCCAGCGGCCCAGGGATCGGCAGCAGCTGTGTCCTTGCCCTTGCCCTTGTCGGGGGAGTCGGCCCAGGAGTCGGCGGAGTTGGCAACACCAGGCACACCCATCGCAATGCTATCGTGCGCAGGGCAAACGCTGGTGGCGAGAAATATGTAAGCTGCGTCTCAGCAGCGAAGGATATGGAGATGCTCAACGCCGAGGGCACGGCGAAAGCGGAAAGCAGCGGTCCTAGCAGTCCCCGGACCAGGGGTCTCCGTGCTCTGCCACGGGGCACAAACATCTTGAGCCAAAATGGCTACGGAGGGAGGAGGAGACGGAGGAGGAGGAGGAGGAGGAGGAGGAGGAGGAGGAGGAGGAGGAGGAGGAGGAGCGTCGACACCCAGAGGTCTGGAACCCTTCCCCGGGACCCGTTCCTCGATCCGAGTTCCCGTGGCCCGGCGAGGGCCTCCAGAGGCCCTCCAATCGCGAGAAGACGTTCCGCCGTGATTTTGCTCACATCGCGAGGCGGTCCGGGTTGGTTCTCTTGTGGGCACCTCCGAGGGCGTCGCGCGGCCGCCCTCCGAGGATGCCGGAGGGCCTCGGAGGTCTCCCGAGGCGCTCGAGTGGGGCCGGGTGGTCCTCGCGGCTCCAGGGGGGTCTGCTCCGGTGGGGTCTGCGGGGCGCTCGCGCGGGCTCGTCGTCGAGAGCCTGGAGCTGGCCCCTTTCGGGGGCGCGCAAACATGGAGTAGCGATCCATGGATTTGGCGCGCGCTCGCCGAATCCATGGATCGGGGGAGGTGCCCTCCCCAAAATGCGGCCGGTGCCGCCTCGTTCGGCGGCGGAAATCCGCCGCTTTCCCACGGAAACGGGACCCGTCGCTCATCCACGCCCCCTTGATCCATGTCTGCGCTCGCCTGAGCTTGGGGGCTGTCCCCGTACCCCTCCTCCGGCTCCAGCTCGGCGGGAGCATCGGCCCTCCGAGGTGGCCGGGGCCTTGGAGGCCGAGCTGCCGCCGCGGCGGCACGCGCTCCCGCACGCCAGGGGCCCGACGTCCTCCCGCGCGCGCGGTGGCAGGGACTCCAGGCGGAGACGCAGCGTCTCCAACCAGAGGCCTCCCGCCACGGAGGCCACCTCCCCGGGCCGCCAAGATCAGGCCGTTCCAGGGCACTCCGATCCTCCTCCTCCTCCTCCTCCTCCTCCTCCTCCTCCTCCTCCTCCTCCTCCTCCTCCTCCTCCTCCTCCTCCTCCTGCGGCTCCCTGGGGGCCCTGGCCTGTCAGCGAGAGTGCGTCCCCGGGGAGGGCACCGTGGAGGCACCAGGTGCGCAGGGGCCTCGGCTCCCCTGGCACACGTGGCCGCATGCCTCTGGGCGGCCGCACCGTCCGTTGGGGTGTCTTCACGAGCGAGGGCACGGGCATCGTGGCAGCTACTATCGTAGGCGGTGAATGCAGCTGTCCCCGATTGGTCTGTACGAAGCGCGATTACCAACTGGGTTTTCGACCCCACAGTGCCCAAGCCTAGGCGTCCTGGCACGGGGAGGGGCCTCGCTAGCACAGCGGTGGTCTGGGCCCAGACGGCGATTCCCCCTTTGCGAGAGTGCGAGGATGTGGGCTCTGGACAGCGCCTGTGGTACATCATCGAAGACGCTGCAGACCTCCAGAGGCATTTGTGTCTACTCTACCTGCCACCCCATCCAACATGATTGACCCACGAACCCAGAAAGGGATATAAACATTTGAGACATGGAAGCGCTGTCAAAACGCCTGACTGGGCGACGGGCAACTTCAATGCTTAATGTATCGATGATTGTGTACCGCGCCAGGGTCAATGCTGTGCTGTGCTGTGCCGTGCCGAATTTGAATGCATCCTGCCGCGTGAAGCTGAGATGTGCTCTATTGAGCTGTTGACCTTGGCATCCGAGTCCTAGCCGAACTGATATGGATCTTCAGCTCGAGCTGCCTGAACACATAGCGCGCCCAGAGCTGGGTGCAATCAAAACGCGCGGGGCGCTCAACCAGCCGCAGGTGCACCTGGCAAGGCGCAGGCCTCACGCGCCCAGCGCGCGAGGAGGAGTGCACGCTGAACACTAGTGATCGTGACGCGCAGCACGGTGCCCCACAGCCAATACCGAGACCGCGCATGCATCCTGAAGCGGCCGCCGTGCCAGGGGCAGCAGCGCTGGCGTTCAAGCTCCTCTAGGGGAGCGAGGAAGAAGCGGCGTGGACGCATCCGAGGCGCGGCGCCTGCCGCAGTAGCGCCTGCCGACTCCCACTCTAACTCCTTCCAAAGCTGAAGAAAACTACCAGCGCTGGTCCATCAACTCTTACCCGTCCCACTCTTCCTGCGACCTCCCCCAAACAGAATAACCGCGGTACTGGAGACTGCGTGGCTGACAGCGTGAAGGCGTGAACTGAGGGGAATGGGGGGAGACGGGGGAGGGGGAAAGGGGAAGGAGGACCAGGGGGAGGGAGACGGGAGAGGAGGAGGAGGAGGAGGAAGAGGAAGGGAATGATCTGGGTACCACAGTAAGTTGTTTGTCCCTGGAACATACCATGATCGATGCCAATAGCACAAACAGTGGCACACACACTCCATGCGAACTGCAGACAGTTTGAGCTGCTGGGCGAGGCCTACAGACAGTCCTGCACACGCTATGTTAAAACTTGGATCACTCCATGTACCAGAGCTCCATTTACACGTCGTCATGCGAGGCTTGCCTCTGCAACCGAAAGGTCGGATGCCCCGCCATGCTTGATGTGGAGGAACTTCTTGATGAGGTCGACGCGAGATGTTCCCTCATTCGTTTGACTAGTTTCATGGTGCTCAAGAAGAGAAACTTGGTGAAGGCATGCCTCCGTAGGCATTGAAGCCTCCTTGTGGTCATCCTCTCCGAGCAAGCCCCCGACTGCAAACCCAGTACGCCCAAGGTGCTTGACGTAGAAGTTCAAATATTGAGTACCCTGCTTTGTGTGCCCGGGGACAACTTTCAGTTCGACCTTCCCCAGTTTTACCCATTTCTGCATCTCGGGATTCTCACTTTTCGCTTGGAAGCTGAGACCACCTGCATGTTTCGCATCCGCCCACACCCCGCTGACGTTCAGTTCTTGGAAATCCGCCACCGCGCTTCCAAGCACGTGCACATATGTCAGGCATTCAACATTTACTCAAGCGTTCCTTGCGAAACAATGGGTGGCGCCCTTGGGACGCATGCCCTCGCACGTCTTATCATTCCCAAAACACTGTTCGCTCTAGGTGGTCTTTCTTTTAACTGGAGCTTCCAGGCTCTCGCTGAGTAAATGCCAGTGGGCGCCTCGCGGGGGGCCCGTGCGCTTGTAAACGCTGCCAGGTTTTCGCCCAGTGGCCGTTCGTGGGCTCCTCGTGGGCGCACCATGCGCTGGCTGGCGGTTCCGCTGGCCCACATAGATCGCACCACACAGCCCGCATCGCTTAGACTGCAACACACGGCTTGCAACCCATAAATTCCACCACTCATGCTGCACCACAAAAGATGCGCCAGGTAGATTGCACCACGTCGATTGCAACACACCGATTGCACCACACCCGTTGCACCGAATAGCATGCAACTCATGGCTTGCGGCAAATATGGTGGCTTACAAACTGCCACACCTTGACTGCACCCCGTTGATTTTGCGCTCAACAGGGAAATCCGCCACCGCGCCTGCACGGAGTGGGCACGATAGAATGTCCGTCTGTTGGCTTGAAAGGGTTCTAGCTCTTTCTGGGGCCGACCCCCCCCTCGCTGCACACGTCCCTCAAACAATGCCCCCCTTTGAATTTGCTCTTTGGCGCTCTGTTTGGCCCCAGAGGCTCCAATGACGGCTTCCGAAACAGACAAGATGACACCAGGACGGCCAAACATGGGCCACGACAACATAAGAGGCTCCCAAAAACGGACTGACGACGGCTCGAAAGGCTTCCAAGACCGCCCAAGAAAGCCCCAAGAGGCCCTCCAGGAGAATCCGAGGAAGCGAAAAACGTGTGTTGCCCTGATGTGCATCACATGTTATGAAACGCTCACCGTGTAAATTTCCGACCACCCGAGAAAGGGCCCGACGGGGCCCCCGATACGGCTCCAAGGCAGCCTATGAGGCCCCCAGAGAAAGCCACAGACTGCCAAAGACGAATCCAAAATCGCCGAGTACCCCTCCAGAAGGGCACCAAAACGGCCCAGAGAGGCCCCCAAGACGGCTTCCGAAGGCGTCGGACGGGCCGAGAACCTCCTGAGACGACCCAGGGAGCCCCAAGAGGCGACCAAAAGAGGCCCAAAGGCGCCCCCAAGACGCTCCCAGGAGGCCCACAGGAGGCTCGCAGAAGGCCCAAAGCGAGTCCGAATCGCACAAGAGGTCTTGCCCTCCTTGTTTTCAGTCTGTCCCTCGCTTCCTTCTCTCGGCGGTGGACAAACCTCCCTTTAGCAAACCTCCCCTTAGTGAAAACGGCCTAGGACCGAAACCGACGGACCTGGACCCGCAAAAATGACGGCCGCGACGCCCTCTCGCGAACCGAAAACTGCCAATTCCCTCATCGACGTGTCAGGGCAGGAGGTCTATCCACCTCCGACTCTCCTGCCCCTGGAGGCTCGAGACTGCGCGCCGTTGTGTTCAAGACGACCTGGGGCCCTCGACCCCACCCCACCGCTTCCCAGCGGCTGACCGTCGCTGGCGGGGCGGAGGAGGGGTGCAAAAGCGGGCAACGCCACCGCCAAAAGGGGGGAGGGATCCCCTAAGCCGACGGAGGGGCGACTCGAAGAGGAGCGACAGGAGAGAAGGAGAGAGCGAGGGAAAGGGAGAGAGAGAGAGAGAGAGAGAGAGAGAGAAAACACACACACACACACAAAAAAAAGGAGAGAAGGAAGGAGCAGCGAGAGAGGGGAGGAGGAGCCAGGGGGGAGCAGCAGGCACGACGGAGGAGGGCGGGCGAGGGCCGCCAACACCGCCGACGTCCCCCCCCCCCCCCAGGAACACCCCCGAAGGCGAGAGTTTCCAAGGGGACTTCGGCGGCAGTGGCGGCCCTCTGCTTATATATATATATATATATATATATATATATATATATATATATAGATATAGATATGTATACATGCATACATATACATGTATTTATATATATGTATGTATGTATGTATGTTTGTATGTATGTATGTATATATATGTATATATACACATACCTACATGCATGCATGCATGCATGCATGCATACATACGTACATACATACAAACAAACAGACAGACAGACAGGCAGACAGACAGACATACAGACAGGCAGACAGACAGACAGACAGCGATACCTATATACACATACATACACATATATATATATATACATACATACATACAGACAGACAGACAGGCAGGCATACACATATATATATACATTCATACATACATAACTACAGACACACATACACACATACATACATACATGCGTGCGTGCGTGCATGCATGCATGCATACGTGCATACATACATGCATACATGCATATGTACAGACATGCATACATGCATACATGCATACGTACATGCATACATACATGCATACATACATACCTACATACATACACACATCCAGTCATACACATATATATATATATAAAAATATATACATACATATATAGACACACCTACATGCATGCATGCATGCATACATGCATGCATACATACATACATATATGCACATACACATACACATACACATACATATACCTATACATGCATATACATATGCATATACATCTACATATACATATACATACATACATGCAGATATATATATATATATATATATTAATGTGAATATATATATATATACATACAAACATATATTTATATATAGTAGTCGCCCTTGCACTGCACCACCCGCAATCGTCGTCCTCAGCCCCCATTCTCTCACTCCCCATTTCCCTCCCCCCGCCGCCCGTGCCACGAGCGGCACTGGGCTGCAGTACGCGGGGCGCCGGATTGTTTTCCCGACCCTCCTCCTCTGCAGCCGCATAGCGTCGCTGAGGGGCGGGGGCGGGGGCAGCGAAAAAATGGGAAGTCGGTGCGAATCTCGAGAGAGGAAGGATTTTGGAGGGCATGGCAAGTCTGGTTGGGAAAATGGTGGGGAAGTCCGATCCATCACTATCTTCGCATTTATGCATCCATCTTAGGCCATTGTCTAAGGTGGACCCGCCTGCTGCCAGGGAAGCGCCGTGCCCCGGACCACCCCCCCGGGAGGACAGCCGTGCTAGCAGAGACGCGCGCGGCGCCGAGGGCCACGGGATCTGGCTCAGATTACGAGGGGAGTGACAAGGGTATGAAACACACAGATGAAATGGAAAGGACTAAATGAGCCAAGAATGCAAAACTTGACAAGTTCGGGGCGCAAGGCGCGCAGTCGGCGTGGGGCCCCCTCCATCCACTGCTGGCGGCCGCGCGCGGGCTGCCCGCCGACGGCGAGGGCGGCGACCATGGCCGTGCCCGAACCGCCTCCCGAGGCCCCGCTGAGCCCGCGGCTCGCCGCGCAAACCTCGGCGGGCGGGCGCGCGACCACGAGGCGGGCCGCGCCGGAGCCGCCCGAGGAGCCCTGCCGAGGCAGCCCGCCCGCGCGGGCGGCGCGGCTGATCCCGCCGCCGCCGTCGCAGGCGGCGCCCCGCTTACGGGGGGGCAGGCCCTCCGTCGCGCACGTTTTGAGCTCGCCAATCAGCGTAATCAACCTCGCGGTGGGGCTCGCGGTCGGTCTCGCGGTCGCAGCCTGCGGCCTCGTTTGGGGCGAAGCCCGCCGTCCCGAAAGTGCCTCACGCATGGTCAGACACATGGGCGGCCTCGCAAGCCAGCAGCCCGGCGGTCCTTGCACGCCTCCGGGGACGACCCCGGCAGGGATGAACTCGGGCGCACCGCTGTTCAAGCATGAGACATGAGCAATCCCAGCTCCTGCATGAAATGCCCCTCGCGGAATTGGTCGCCGCCCATGGAATACCAGACGCGCCACTTGCCCCATTGCTCGCGGCGCCAGCGGCGCATGCGCTATTGGCGACGGCACCTCCATTGCTGGCCCTCGCGCGGGCAATGGCTCGGAATGGCAATCGCGATGCAATTCTTCACAATGAGTCGGCCCGTCCGGCCCACGAAATCCACGCGGCGCCTCGCCGCCAAGTCTCGAGTCCACGCGATGCTCGCGGGCATGTCCCGAGTACTCGGTGCAAGACTCGTAGGTCTTGACGTCGGTGGCCTGGCTCTTCATCGCGGGCACCGAGCCCGACATGGCCTCCTCACACCGCGCTCAGGCGCCGCCCGTTCGCCCTGCGCGGCGGGGGCGGGCCCGGGCGCGCGCGCCCCCCCTGTTTCTCCTCCTCTTGAAAATATGATTGGAGCCTATGCCATGGGGGCAAACAACACTTGAGACGAAAGCCCGCAGGCGTCTGGCAAGTCAAACGCAGCGCTTCCAGGCAAAAGCAGAGGTTATAACGACACAACACTGCTACGCTGCATCTACCTCAACGTTGCTAGACCTGCTCACCCAGTCGGAAGGCCATACTATCTCTCTCACACGCACACACACACACACAAACACACACACACACACACACACACACACACACACACACACACACACACACACACACACACTTTGCGTTGGCGGCTGGGCAGAGGGCGACTGCCCCAGCGGATTGGCAACAGGGGACACGCTGCATGCAAATTAAAGCCGCAATGCACAGATGGAGGAGGAGGAGGAGGAGGAGGAGGAGGAGGAGGAGGGGCTGCGTCCCTTCCCGCCTCGATGACGGCGGCGTACGTGGCCAGGCGCTGCTGGAGAGGGGTCTTGGGGGTCTGGCAGACCGCTCCTGCGACCTCGGCAGGCTGGGCGGGTTGGTCGTTGGGCGCGCCGTGGGCGAACCACTGGTACGCCCAGGCGCAGCCGCCGAGGAAGCCCACCTGGCCGCAGCAGCAGCACGCAACGGCGCAGCTGGCGGCGGCGGTGCACATGAGTGCAAGGGCGTAGCCCATCCGCTCGTCGACGCAGCACTGGTCCACATCGCTGTCGCTGTACGCTGCAAGGCCCTCCTCGACCCATGCCTTGGCCGCTGAGGCCGCTGCTGCCCCGGCTTGTGCCGCGGCTTCGGCGAACAGGTGCGCGAGCTCATGGACCTCGGGGTCGCGGGCCGCCTGGACGGCCCACAATGCCCAGGGGATCCCCCCGCCCGCAGCGCCAGCTCCCGCCAGCGCTGTCAGCCTGGCCCCGCGGGCACGCCAGCGCGCCAGGGCTATGAGGCCCGCCTGGAGGGAGGGAGCGAGGGAGGTTGAGGACGCGAAGAGGGCCAGAGCCCGACCACCCCCCCCCGAGCCCGAATGGCTTAAGCCAAGATGATGGTGATGGTGATGGTGATGGTGATGGTGATGGTGATGGTGATGGTGATGGTGATTGTGATGGTGATGGTGATGGTGATGGTGATGGTGATGGTGATGATAATGATAATGATAATGAGAATGGTAATGCTAATGCTAATGCTAATGCCAATGCCAATGCTAATGCTAATGCTAATGCTAATGCTAATGCTAATGCTAATGCTAATGCTAATGATTCTGCTAATACTAATGCTAATGCGAATGCTAATGCTAATGCTAATGCGAATGCTAATGCGAATGCTAATGCTAATGCTAATGCTAATGATAACGAGAATGATAATGATAATGATAATGATAATGATGGAGAATGATAATGATAATGATAATGATAATGATAATGATAATGATAATGATAATGATAATGATGTTGATAATGCTAATGCTAATGATAATGCTAATGAGAATGACAATGACAATGATAATGATAATGATAGTGATAATGATAATGATACTGATAATGACAATGATAGTGATAATGATAATGATAATGGTAATGGCAATGGTAATGATAATGATAATGATAATGATGATGATGATGATGATGATACTGATAATGATAACGATAACGATAATGATAATGACAATGTTAAAGATAATGATGATGATAATGATAATGATAATGCTAATGATAAGGCTAATGATAATGATAATGACGATGATAATGACAATGCTAATGATAATGATACTGGTAATTAGAATGATGATGATACTGATACTGATAATGATAATGATAATGGTAATGGTCATGAAATGATAATGATAATGAGAATGATACTGGTAATGGTGATGATAATGGTAATGATAATGATAATGGTAATCATAAAGATAATGCTAATGATAATGATAATAATAATAATAAGAATGATAATGATAATGATAAAGATAATGATACTGATAATGATAATGCGGATGATAATGGTAATGGTAACGATAATGACAATGATAATGATAAAGATAATGATAAGGATAATGAGATTGCCAATGATAGCGATAGGGATAATGATAATGAAAATGGTAATGAGAATGAGAATGAGAATGAGAATGATAATGAGAATGATAATGATAATGCTGAGGCTGATGATGATGGTGGTGGTGATGATGATGATGGTAATGATGGTGGTGATGACGATGATGATGGTGATAATGATGATGATGATGATACTGAGGATCATGATGATGATGATCACGATGGTGGTCATGATGATGATGCTGATCATGATGGTGATCATGATGATGATGGTGTTGACGATAATGATGCTGGTGATGCTGATGATGGCAATGATGGTGTTAATGATGATGAGGATGAAGATGATAATGATCAGAATGATGATGATGATAGTGAGTGTGATACTGATAACGATGATGGTGGTGACGATGATGATGATGCTGATGTTCATGTTGATGATGATTATGTTGATGATGATGATGATGATGATGATGGTAATGATGCTAATGATGATGATTGTGATTATGATGGTGATGATGGTGATGATAGTGATGATGGTGATGATGATCGTGATGATGATGATAATGATGCTAATGATGTTGATGGTTGCGGTGATGATGATGATGATCATGATGATGATGATGATGGGAATGATGATTGTGATGGTGACGATGATGAGGATGATAAAGATGCTGATGCTGGTGAAGAATAACGGTGGAGATGCGGAAGTTGATGGTGATGATGAGGAGGATGTCGAGTGCAGAAAGAACAGAAGAGGAGAGAAGGGTGAGGAGCAGGTTCCTGCGCGGGGGTGTCCAGAGAAAACAAGGACTATACCAACAAGCGAAACTAGCGAGGCGGCTTGCCTCCGCAGATACATGTAGCCGATCCCCTTCGCAGCTTCCAACATACCTTCTGGCACACACGACCAACGCATGTAATGCTACAACCGCGCGACGGTGCTGACCACTCCAGCGGCATCTCCGAAGAAGGCGGATACGCGCGGCAGCACAACTGGATACATGTCTGCGCAGTGTCCACCCAATCGACGTACATCAGCCTCTACACGAAGCAATACATTCTCAACATCTCCGCGTGGAATCTGTATCAGAATGTGCTTACCGGGCTTCATCAGATCGAACCGCTCACCATGGATGTTCTGCAAATGTGGATCACCAGTGGCAGCCGCGGCTCCGCCCCCGGCTCCGCCCGCGGCGGGAGCTGCAGGCGGAAACGTGGGATGCGGCGTCGGCCAACCCAAAGGATATGTCGGGCTGGGTGTCGGGCTTGGCGTCGGAAAGGGTGTCGGGAAGGCCGTCGGGTACGGCGTCGGGAAGGCCGTCGGGTAGGGCGTCGGGAATGTCGTCGGGTAGGGCGTCGGGAATGCTGTCGGGTAGGGCGTCGGGAAAGCCGTCGGGTACGCCGTTGGGAAGGCCGTCGGGTACGGTGTCGGGTACGGCGTCGGGTACGGCGTCGGGTACGGCGTCGGGTACGGCGTCGGGTTCGGCGTTGGGTTGGGCGTTGGGTTGGCCGTCGGGTACGGTGTCGGGTACGGCGTCGGGTACGGCGTCGGGAACGGTGTCGGGTACGGCGTCGGGTACGGCGTCGGGTTAGGCGTCGGGTTGGGCGTTGGGTTGGGCGTCGGGCTGGGCGTCGCAATGCTGCACGCCTGGATATTCGTGGCATAGTGCCAGTTGGTTGAACCACCAGTCCTTGCAGTGAATGCCAGCTGTTGGCTACCAACGGGTGTTGCAAAGCTGCTAATCCATGCGGTTTTGTAGTAGTAGCCATTGTCAAAATTCAGTATCACATTCGCACCGCTGCCGCTGGGCGTGACCTCCACGATGACATCGTGCCAGGCGGCATCCTCAAAGAGCGGCACTTCGTGCCCCCAGTGGGCCGAGCCGATCTGTGAGAAGATGGTTCCACCATTCCAGCCCATCACCACGCCATGATCATCATCGTTTGGATAGGAGTCGAAGCACACGGAGAAGCCGGAGGCCGCGATGCTCTCGCCTTGCTCGCCGGCATCGTACCCGCCGTACTTCATGCACATGCCGTCGGCACCTGCAGTGCAGAGTACTGCACTGCGCCCTGGAAGGTATTGCATTGTCGCGGGGGGTCGTGGGGCGTCCCGCTATAGGCGGATTTTGGGCGAAAAATGAAAAAAATACTCCCCCCCCCCCAAAAAAAACACACGCAAATTGTCGAAGAATCGTCCCCAGGACCTGTTTCTGTGTTTTTGAAACTTCCTCCTGTAGAGGGACACGCCCGACCTAAGGCTAGAGGACCAGGTCCTGGACGACCCCGGGCAGGCGCTGAGCCAGGCCCGTGCGGGCGGAGAACCGGGCCTCCTCGGCTGGCGGTTCGCGCAGGGCCAGCTGTACATCCTCAGGTCGGGCCTGCTCCCCTACAGGGGGAATTCTGGGGCGAAAAATGTGAGAAAGATGCTCAGAAAACACTCCAAAACAGTCACACAACAAAAACACAAAACAGAATCGTCCCCAGACTAGTGCTCTACTATTTTTGAGTATGCCCCCTGTGGAGGGACAGGTCCGACATGAAGCCATACTTACGAAGCCCGTGTGGCTGGAGGACCAGGTCCTGGAAGGCCCCAGACGGGCGAAAACGAAAAAATACCACTCCCCGCGACAATATCATATCACCTGCAGGGGACAATACTGTACCATGCCATCTGCACCTGACCCAAGACCCATCCACATATCGAAGTTGATCTTGAACCCCCCCGAGTTTGCCCACGTGTAGAAGGCCCGCCCGCGCTGGCTGCCCGCATTGTTGGTCAGTACAATACTGGTGCCCGAGATGTAAGAATCGTACTGCATGGTGAAGCTGCTCGCACTGATCGCGGTGCAGGACCATGACATCTGTGCTGACTCCTGGCGATCGCTAACTGCGCTGCTTCCTTTCCACAACTGCCCGGGGGCAGCTGCAGAAGCGTTCGTTTGAGGAGTCGCTGGTAGTGGCGTCGGACTTTGGCAGCAACAACCGCACCCCGCATCAGTCCAATACATCCCACCCGCACACTTGCGGCCACATTCCCAGTAAGTTGCGCCACTCCCACAAGTGCTTACGTACCCCGAATAGCAGGACGCCTTCCCACCTGTACGGGCTTGCATAATGCCGGTCATGTTGGTGAAGGTGGTGCCTGCTGGAATCGTACTATTCACCTCACGCTTGCCCCCCAACTTTAACGATTGCTCTGCTGAAACAGTTTTCTTTTCACCTTGCTTGCCCCGGCCCGTTAGCCAGCCGGGCCAGTTCAACTCCGATTCACCGAGCTCGTCAGCGTTTACGTGCGCAGCCTGGACGCTGACAAGCATAGCATGTGCTACCACGACGTAGCCGACGTAATGCATGATATATAGATGGATGGCGATACGCCTCAGAGTACAGAGTAAGTTAATGTAGCTTGTGGCTTACGGAATCCTTAGAGAGAGAGCACCGAAGACCCTTGAGCCACAACGCATCCAGTCTGCAAGTCTTCCAAACAGGCTGCCGACAACCAGATCAACAAACATGTCGCCCACCGCGTCCTCCTCGTCTTCCTGCTCCTGAGCTTCCGCACTGCCTGTCTCCGTCCTTCCCTCCACCATTCCCGCCCCTGCAGCGACCAAAGGCATCTTCCCGAATATATAGCGCATCACGAGCGTCGGAGTGGCGAGGGCCTTTTTGGTCCGTCTGCCTAGGCCGAGGGCGTGCAGAGCTCCATATCCAGAGCCCAAACTAAACTACACCCTGCGAAATGCTTAAGAAATCATGGGTTAAGAAATTCAAAGTCTCAGAACTTGTATACAAAACCCAACATTTCCATTCAAATCTTAAGATTTACATTGAAACGTTAAGAATAATCGAGATTCTGGCCGAAAACTTAAGTTTTCTTAAGCATCGCCTAAGGTGTAGATCCCCGTGAAAGATTCCCCGCATTCCGCCACCCAGAATCCAAAGGATGCCCCCTGTGCCCCTTCCAGGCCCAGGACGGCACCCAGCACAGCCCAGGATTGTCCCAGCGATCTCCGAGCGAGACGGCTCCAAGACAGCCTAGGACGGCGCTGGAAAACTGTTCACAGCGACAGGGTAGCCAAGACGGCCAGAATGGCCTCAGAAGCCTCGCCCAGGCGCCCAGTGGCACCCCAAGAGGGGCCAAAATGGCCCGAGGACAGCTACAAGCTACACTTGGATAGCTTCTCTGCATGCCCACGACCACGGCCCCGCTCTGCTCTCGGCGCCCGCCATTCCGTGCACGCTCGGGCACGCGGCACCGCCGGCCCGGAGCGCGAAAACCCGCGCGGGCGGCGCGAGCGGCGGCCGCGCGGCGGCCAACGCCACGCCACTGGCGGCGAGCGCCGACGAAGACTTCCGCCCGAGGGTCGGCGGACTCGGAGCCCAGATTAGGCAAGCGCGCTCCACTTCTCGCAAGGCAGCTCCTCGCCGATGGCCTGCAATCCACTGCATCGAGGCAAGCAGGCTCCACTGCATCGAGGCAAACATCTGTTTTGCGGGTGCTTGCGAGCAGGCACGCTGCGAGTAGTAAAAGGCGCTCGGTGGCAGATCCGGTGCCCACGAGCATCACAGGAATGCGCCACAGGCATGCGCTCTGTCCCGCTCCGCTCTCGGCTCACGCCCCCGCTCACACGCCCAGGTGGCCCGTCTTCGCTGGGCGCTCTGCGCCGCCAGTTCGGGCGCGCGGCCACGCACGCGGCGCCCAGCGCCCACGCCACCTGGAGGCGAGGGCCGACGAGCACCACCGCCGCCCCAAGGGCACAGGCTGCGGTGGCCGACTGCCGACGAGGGGAGGGGCGGGGAGGGGGCCGCCACCGAGGGGCGGGGCGCCCCGCCCGGCCGGCCGCCGCCGCCGCGCGGCAGCCTTCGAAGCGGCGGCCGCCGCGCGGCGCAGCGGCGCGAGGAGGAGCGCCCGCGGCGGGCGGCCCGCTCTGGCCGGCGGGGCCCTGCCGGCCAGCGATGGCGGCAGGCGAGGAGCCCCCAAGAAGGACTCCCGCCCGCCGCTGGCCTCCGCCCCTTGCGGGGGCGGAGGAAGAGGAGGAGGAGGAGGAGGAGGAGGAGGAGGAGGAGGAGGAGGAGGAGGAGGAGGAGGAGGAAGAGGAGGAGGAGGAGGAGGAGGAGGAGGAGGAGGAGGAGGAGGAGGCAACACGCTGGCGCGCGGGCGAGCTCCGCCGGAGCGCGGGCAGCACGCGCGGCAAGCCGCCCTCGAGTGCGCAGGGCGCCTCTCGGGTGCACCAGGGGGGGGGCCGCGAAGGCACCTGCGGCGCGCCCTCGCAGACGTGCCGCGTGAGCAGGAGCGGCCCGAGCGGGCCGCGGTGCGGAGCGAGAGAACCCCCCGGCGCCCCGGCGCAGCCTGGAGGGCGGCGCATCCGAGCGAGCGGCGGCCCGGGGCCGGCGGGGGCCTGCGAGCTGACAAGGCGCCGTCGGGGAGCGGCGGCTGAGGAGGTCGGCGGGGCCTCAAGGCCGGGGGGGGGGGGGGCGAACCCAACCCGCAGCGGCTGGCACCCCAGACGTGGTCGGGCCGTGGAAAGAACACGACGGGCGGTTTGGGGCCGTTCTTTGGGCCTCCGTGGGCCCTCGCCGGGCCCCCGAGCCGTGAGGGAACGACTCGGGACAAAGACTGGCTCCTGGGCAAAGGGTCGAGAGTTCTGCTGGGCGTCCTGGGGCGCAGGCCAAGCCCTGACCCCCGACGTCATGACTTTTCATGACGTCGACCCCCAGAGGTATCGACCCATTCCCCGGGTCCTGTCTTTCATCCTGTATCGTCTTGGACGGTCCCGAGGCCCGGTCGGGGCCCCAAGAATCCAAAAATACAGAAAAAACTCCCCTCGTGATTTGCTCATTACCCGAGGGGGTCTGGGAACCTTGTGGGGCCGGCGGGACAGCTCGCCTGGCAGGGACCCGAACCCCCTCCTCATACCGCCAAGGCGTTGCGCAGGCGGTCGATGCGCCCTCCAAAACACCCGGGCCGAGCTTGTTGTTTTGGAAGGCAGCGGCCGCGCGAGGGTGGGGTAGGATGAGGCACAGCGTCACCGAGAACGCAGTGTATATAAACTTCTCGATTTGCGCATGTCATCCTTGTGCTAAGGCCACGCAAACCTTCTTTGTACCGTTCCAAGTTCAACGGGTGCTCCCCGAAGGGGATCCGGGTGGGGCAGGAGGAGGAGGAGGAGGAGGAGAACCTCCAACAGGCCCCACGAAAGCCACAAGACGATTCCGAGTGATGTTGGAGCCCCCAACAAACCTTCCGATGGCGTTAAAGTCTGTCAGGAGGATAAAGAAGGAAAACAAAACAACAACACAAAAAAAATGATGTTCGCAGTCTCGCCTTTTCGCTTACGTTGGAAATGGCGCCTCAATATGGGCCTGAGATAGGCCAAGAAAGCCCCGAGAGGGCCGTAAGAAACCCCCAGGACGGCCGCAAGAGCGCCCAAGAGCGCTCTAGAGGGCTCTTAAGGGAGGACCTGAATCAGGGAACCCCTTCTTTTGATCAACGCCCTCCAAGATGGCCCCATAAGGCCTCCAGGGCTCCCAAGATGCCCCGAAGAAAGCCCCGAAAGGTCCCCAATACCCACCAAAAGAGCCCCAAGAGGACCCCAAGACCCTGCAACATATCCCCAAGAGGGCCCGAAGAGGGCCCCCGAGAAAGCATCAAGAGCACCCGAAGAGGACCTCAAGAAAACGCCACGATAGCTGCCAGAGTCCTCGTTTTCCTCCTCTTCCTCCTCCTCCTCATCCTTTTCCTCCTCCTCTCTTTTATTGTTATTCCTCCTCCTCCTCCTCCTCCTCCTCCTCCTCCTCCTCCTCCTCCTCCTCCTCCTCCTCCTCCTCCTCCTCCATTCCTCTGCGTCAGAAATAACTTCTCCCTGTCGCACCCCGAGGCCAGTTTTTAGGGCGGTCCGTGCGTTTCGCCTAAGACTTCTTCACCACTTCTGACCCTGAAGTTCAAACATTGACAACAAGTTCACACATGGAAGGCATTTAACAATGTGGGTTTCGCTTTTACCGCCGCGCGCATTCGTTTTAAAAATTTGCACGAGCTTCACGGATTGAGGGCGGGTCTTTTTCAACATGTGGCTCTCGCCTTACCGCCGCGCACACTCGATTTGAACATTTGCACGAGCTTCACAAGTGGACTGCGGGTCTTTTTCAAAATGTGGCTCTCGCCTTAGCGCCGCGCACACTCGCTTTTAACATTTGCATGAATTTCACGCCGGTCGATCTCAAAACGTGGCTCTCGCCTTAGCGCCATTTGCTAGAGTTTCACGGGTTGAAGGCGGTTCCTTCTCGAAATGTGGCTCTCGCCTTAGCGCCGCCTACATTGGCTTCCAGAAATGGTGATTTGGAAAGACTCAGGATTATGAGGGCGCAACAGTTACGTTGACTCGCGGCGACGAAGCCCAAGAATGGCGTCCTGGTGCGATTCAGGATCGTCGCAATGCAGCAATCAATTTGATCCGTGGCTTTGGACTCACGGAAACGATAATTTGACATGCATCCGGGTTTTCACACGGTTGGCTGTCTCCCAACGAAGCAGGTCCCTCAGCAGAGATGAGCCCTTGTAATGGGGCCTATGAAGAAGGAGCGTGGAGGGAGATTTTATTCCAGCATCGTTGATGACTCTTGGGTTTACACTGGTCCTCCTCCTCCTCCTCCTCCTGCTCCTCCTCCTCCCCTTCCTCCTCCTCCTGTTCCTTCTCCTCCCCCCCTCCTCCTCCTCCTCCTCCTCCTCCTCCTCCTCCTCCTCCTCCTCCTTCTCCTCCTCTTCCTCCTTCTCCTCCTCTTCCTCCTTCTTCTCGGCCTGTCGCAGGGACGGCGCCCCCACTGGCTCTTTGGGGGCCGCCCAGAGGGGGCCATCCAAGGTTCAGTGCACCTCGGGCCAGCCTCGTCTTGGAGCAGGCCCCGGGCTTCGACGCCAGCCGAAGGCTGCCGGCGCTCTCTTTGCCGGCCAGCCGGCGCGCAAGGGGCAGGGGAGAGAGGGGGGGCAGGGGACGGCGGGGGGCCGGGAGGAACCAGGAGGCGGAGGGAGCGGATGAGCGGCCGCGGGGCCTGCGCCACCGACCCCCACCGTTAGGCGCCCCGGCACAAGCGCCGCACGAGGCAGGAAGCGGGGGAGAAGCGAAGAAGGAGAGCGGAAGGAGAAGGGGAAAAGGGCAGTGCCGTCAAAAAGTGTCTCCTCTATGGCGCGCCGCGCAGCCGCGCGGAGCAAGCGGGGCGGCTCTGGCAGGCAAAACGACTACGGAGGAGCGAGGAGAAGGAGAAGGAGGACGCGGCGGAGGAGGAGGAGGAGGAGGAGGAGGAGGAGGAGGACGGGGGAAAGGGAAGGGGGAGGACAGCTGGAGCAACAAACGGCGACGCATCAACCCGGTTCGGCGGCCATCAACAGCTTTACGTTCTGGGTCTGCAGCAACGACTGCCTGGCGGAGCCCAGGTCCTGCGACTGCTCAGAAGGGTTCTCTGGCGCGCACACGCGGAGGAGGGCAACGGCGGCAGCGCCGGGTCGGCAACGGGCTTCTACGGCGAAGGAGCTAAGTTTGAAGCTCAAGCGTTTGCCATCCTCGGCCCGCACGGCCGCCGCGCCATCCCGCGCCGCCCGCGCCCGGAGCAGTTCAGGACAAGTGGAAAACGCAGCGGGGACGCACACGTCGATGTATGCGCGCCCAGTCTGCTCCTCCCCGTCAGCCTCCACTCTTCGGTCCCACTTCGGAACGAACTGCTCGGTGAGCACTGGGCCCCCCGTAACAGCAGCGATCCACGCCGCCAGCTGATCGCGAATCCTGTCATGCCTCCGCACAACTCCGCCGACGGCATCACACGCCAGAGCATGATGTCCCCGGTCGTCCATGCCGCAATTGCACCTTTGCCCTGGCTGTGACGACTGGTGCCCGCAAGGGCTGGCGGGCAGGCGGGTGCCCAGAGCTGCTGGGCGCAACATCTGCAGCCGCAAGCGCAAGGCCACCTTTCGGTGGGCAGCAGCAGGAAAGCACCGCCCTTGTCGCCAGCAGACCATAGATCGGCGCGACCTGGGTCTTCGAGGTCTTGCAGCAGGGTCTTGCTGCACTTCGTGCCGACGTGCTTCATCAACTTTTTCTGCTGCTTCACGAGGCTGGAAACGAAGCACGCCGCCCAATCGGCCTGATAGCTTTGGTGTCCAAGACGACGGGGCTCGTCCCCCGCGACCGTAAGAGCAGCGCCCGTGCGCGGCGCGCGGGCGAGGAGAGCGTCGGCCGAGTGCGACCCCCGCGCCGTGGCGACGCTTGAGAGGCACAGTTGCCAGGAGGAGATGTACGCAGCACTCCAGATCAAGCGAACGGAATGGAGCCCAAGGCCTCCGTCCCGGCACGGCAGCCACAGCTGCTGCTGCTGGTGCTGCTGCTGCTGCTGGCGCGGGGTGAGCTGAGCGCCCAGAAGCTGCTCGAGGAAGGCAACAACTCGGCGGTCGTGCTCCGCGCACCTGGTT
Source organism: Prorocentrum cordatum (assembly GCA_963575745.1). Lineage (NCBI taxonomy): Eukaryota > Dinophyceae > Prorocentrales > Prorocentraceae > Prorocentrum > Prorocentrum cordatum. The sequence goes on along the minus strand of CAUYUJ010019937.1, from coordinate 48,895 downwards.
TGGTTCGAAAACAGAACCTCTGAGCAGGTGGTTCTTGGCCATATATGAACCTGCAGCTTAGAAACTGGCAACAATTTCACCAATGAGGCGGCTCGTTTCCAAAATGTAGTTCTCACCTTCGCGCCGCGTTCATTCGCTTTACATATTTGCCAGAGCTTCACGGATTCAGGGCGGCTCCTTTTCAAAATGTGGATCTCGCCATGGCGCCACGCACATTCATGCTAAAAGCTTGCAAGAGCTTTGCGGACTCAGGGCGGATCGTTTTCAAATTTTGGCACTCTCTTTAGCCCAACGCACAATCGTCTTAAACCTTACAAGAACTTCACGGATTGACGGCGCATCATGTTCAAAATGTGGCTTTCGCCCTAGCGCTGCGCATACTCGTCTTGAAAGTTTGCAAAAGTTTCACGGGTTGGGGGCGGGGCATCTTCAAAGTGTGAGTCTCGCCTCCGCGCCGCGCACACTCGTCTTAGAAATGTGTCAGAGCTTCACGGGTAGAGGGCTGTTCATTTCCACCATGTGCTTCTCGCTTCTGCGCCGCGCACACTCGTCATAAAAATCTGCAGGGACTTCACGGATTGAGGGCGGGTCGTTTTCAAAATGTGCCTTCAGCGCCGCGATAACTCGTCTGAAAAATGTGCAGGAATTTCACGGATTTAGGGCGGGTCGTTTTCAAAATGTTGCCCTCGCCCTGGTGCCGCGCACATTATTTCGAAAAACTTGCAAGAAGCTCATTGACTGAGGGCGGCTCCTGTTCAAAATCTGACTCTTACCGCAGCGCCGCGCACATTCTGTCTGAAGAAACGCAAGAGTTTCGCTGATTCCCTTGGTGAACCTTCCAGGATTTGTTCTCGAACGATTCAGCACTGTCCGGGCGTAACGGTTACGTTGAATCGCTGTTGGAATCAAAGGAATGGTGACCTGGCGCGAACCATGATCGCCAAGACGCAATAGTCAGGTTGATTCGTGGCGTTGAAGTCCTGAAAATGGTGTTTTGGCACGCTTCAGGATTTCCACACGGTTGTCTCCCAACGGGCCACATCCCTCAGTGGAAATGTATGGGGCCCAAAAAAGGGAGCTCGGAGGCAGGGTGTATCCCAACATCGTTGATGAGACTTGGGCTTAAACTGGTCGTCGTCCTCTTCCTCCTCCTCCTTCTCCTCCCCCTCCCCTCCTCCATTCCTGTCCTTATAGGTAACTCCCCCCTGTCGCGCCCCGAAGCTGGCCGGAAGGGCGGACTGGGCGTTTCGCCTAGGACTTCCTGACCTGAATGTTGGCAACAGCTTCACGGATGGAGGGCGGACGGTTTTCACTCATCTCAAAAGTTCGCAAACTCGTCTATGCGCCGCGCACACTCGTCTGAAAAACCCGCGAGAGCTTCACGGACTGGCGGCGGGTCGTTTGCAAAATGTTGCCCTCGCCATCGCGCCGCGCACACGGTTTTTAACCATGCAAAAGCTTCACGGACTGAAGGCGGACACAATTCGCCTTACATGTTTGCAACTGTTTCACAGGTTGAGGGCGGCTCATTTTCAAAATGTGGCTCTCGCCGCAGCGCCGCGCACAGTCGTCTTAAAGTTTGCAAGTGTTTCACTGATTCCCATGGCTAGCACCAGAAATGGTATTTGGGAACGGTTCCAGAGAATCACGGCGCAAAAGTTACGTTCACTCGCGGTGCTGATGTCAAGTTGATCCGTGGTGGTGAAAAACCGAGAATGGTGTTTGGCAACGCTTCAAGATCTTCGTTGATCCCAATATCGTTGCTGAGTCTTGGGTTTACACTGGTCCTCCTTCTCCTCCAATCCTTCTCCTCCTCTAGACTTACTTGAACGCCACACAAGCCGACCACTCGTCCTCGTCTTTGTCCTCCTCCTCATCCAAATCGTCGTCCTCCGCCTCCTCATCCTTCTCATCCTCCTCGTACATACTCCTCGTGATCGGCCTGCTCGGCCTGCTCGCGAGCTTTCGATTACCAGCTGTATTCTGAATGGGCTGGTGTGGATACGCGAAGCGTCGGCAACCGCTCTTTCCTTTTGCTCGCCCTCCTCCTGCTCCTACTCCCAGCCCTTCTCCTGCTCTTACTCCCAGCCCACCTGTTCATCCTCCTCCCCCTCCTCCTCATCCTAATCAGCCTTCTCCCACCCCATTCGCTCATGCGCTGTGAGCAAGAGCTTTGAAGGCAAACCTAGGAAAAGCACACGAGAGGAAGACCATCAGAGCGAGCGCAATATGAGGCAACGCTGTTGGGGAAACTCCACACCACTGTGCAGACAGCCCGAGCCACCAAACCTGCCCCCACACAGTCTGACCATGCCACAAGGGAGCTAGGAAGGAGAGGGGGGCCCAAAAGCACAGTAACAGGATCGGCCACAACACAGTCTGGCCATGCCACAAGGGAGCTAGGAAGGAGAGGGGGGCCCAAAAACACAGTAACAGGATCGGCCAGGTGTGAGGTCCTCATCCCTTCTTCCCCCTTCTTCGCAACCCTTCTGGTATGAGGCAAACCGGTACTGGTAGAAACGGTTCCTGGACCCCGGCTTCTCATCCCGAGCCGGCTTCAACGGCCTCGGGGCCTGGGGAGAGCCTCCCAGAGCACGAGAAAAAAGCGCCAGACCCCCCAGGACCCACTTCCTCGAGGACCCCTTTCAGTCATGGGGGCCCCCAGACGTCTGCCCCCAGACCTCTCCAGGGAGCGCTCTGGCCAGACCTTCGGGGGGGAATCCAGCCGTGGCGACGAGAAGCCGCCCGGAAAGCCAGAGAAAAAGCCCGAGAACACCACGAGCCCAGAGAAACGGAGCAAGGCCTCCAGGACCCCTTTCCTCCGGAGCCCCTTGCCTTCATGGTGGCCCTCCTGCCCCCCTTCCTTCCGCGCGACCAGCCAAAAATCCTCCCATGTCCCCACATGCTGGACCTCGAAGTCCGCTCTAAAATCTGACTCTGGACACTCCCAAGATTCTGTCCTGTGCACGCTTCCTTCCCGGATTGATATTTGATGGTCTGGGGCCAGACGCAGACCTCCTGAAACCGCAAATGGCAAAATGATCGTCCGAAGCCAAGTGCCCCCACTGGACCTGTATCAGGGTTCTGCCTCGAATTTCAATAGGAATTCCCCCTGCTGGAGGAGGAGGAGGAGGAGGAGGAGGAGGAGGAGGAAGACGACGACAACAAGGAGAAAGGGGAGGAGGAGGGTGGAGAGGAGCAGGGAGCGGAGTCGAGGGTGACACCACCAGCCTGCGCCCGCGGCACGGCCTGCGGAGGCCAGAACAGGGCGGAGGCGAGGGAGCAGGAGAGAGAAAGAGCACCGGAGGCAAGGGGAGGAGGCAGGCGGGAGGTGGCAGGGGGACGAGGAGGGGGAGGGAAGGGGAGGGAGAAGAGGAGGACGCTCACCTCCTGGACCCCCCTCCCCCCCGCCGCGCAGCTGGCCTGGAGGGCACCCGCCCGCGGCGCGGCGTACTGCGCGAAGACGTCCGCCGCGGAGACGCCCAGGCGCGAGGGGTCGCCGCAGAGCTCCAGGGCCTCCCAGCGGCGAGCGGCGAGGGGGCTCCTCTCTCGGTCGGCCAAGCGCCGCACGCCACTGTTCACAGGTACGCCATGGTCCATGGAGCCGACCATGGGGAGGTCGGCGGAACGACCGATGGGCGAGGGATGGAAACAGGGGTACGGGCAAACCTGCTCCCTTTCCTCCTCCTCCTCCTCCTCCTCCTCCTCCTCCTCCTCCTCCTCCTCCACCTTCTCCTCCTCCTCCTCCTCCTCCACAGTTACACAATATGAAAATTCTCTCCCACTTCCCCTGATGGCGTCCCGAAGATGGCCGACCCCCCCCGCGTACTGATTTTTTTACGCACAGGATTCCCGGGAAACGGGTTTTCGCCTGCGTTGTTTTTCAAAATGCTGC
>CAUYUJ010019937.1:0-40000 GCA_963575745.1 Prorocentrum cordatum | reverse complement strand
GCTGAACTTTGTTGATGCATGCCGAAGTTGCGCAAGTAGGGAAACCCACATGCAATGACAGTTGCATAGACTTTTTCGTGATTAGTGCTGTGTTGCTCCCGTTTGTCAAAGACATCTGCCCTCGGGAAGACACCCCAGTTGGGCCCCACATAGCGGTCGCCCTTCGGATGTCCCAGGTGGGGCGCCACAATTTGATTTACAGGCGAATCCAGCCCGAGGCGTTCAGACTTCCCAAGAAAGGGGAAGCGTCTGTCCCAGGGAATGTCTCGGGGTGGCCAGGATTTAAAATTCTCGAAGGGGAGACGGTGGATACTCTTGCGTGCAGGTGGTTCACCTCAGCAAAGCTCGTTCTTTGCATGTACCCGGCCCTTCCTGTGCACGATAGGCCGCGCTGCTGTGGTCGAGCTGGTGGAGTGCCGCTCTCCTGTGCGCGGGGGAAAAGTGTCCGTCGCAAGGCCAGTGCTGATACTCAGAAGCGGTTGACCCTCAGGAGGGTCACGATGCAGTGGCTTCGCGCGCAAGACTCCACCGCCCCCGACAAGGCCGCTGCAATCAGCAGCGCTGTTGCACGCATTGATGAAGTTGGGAGCGTCTGGACGGGTTTGGAGGAGGAGGAGGAGTCGACCCCAGATAATGCGTCGCCAACCTCGCATGTCGCCTTGCTTGCTCGTCTTGAGAATCCCGACACTCGGGCTGAGTTGTGCGACTTGGTTCAGTCGCGCGTGCAGCAGCAGACGAGAAGGACGCGTCGGCGGCCAGGCAGCCTTGGAAGGAATTTTCGGAGCTTGCGTTCCAGAGAGGAGGTAGCATTGCTCACATGTACCCTACGGGGCCGCAGGGGAATTCCCAACCAGCGATTGCTGATTCCCTGCTCGTTGTCGGGCATGAGGCCTTGAAGGCCACGTTGGGTACCTGGGTCTCGCTTTGGAAGCTTCCGTCCAGGATCCTGGAGCCCCACCCCCTCTCCTGGGATGTTTCGGGCGCGGCTCCCCTCCCAGAAATCGAGGCTGAAGCTGTCAGAGCGGCGCCGCAGTCTTTTCGGCCAGACGCAGGGCTGGGGTGGGACTCGCCCCACCCTGGGTGGATTGAAAAGTTACCTGAAGCTCTGGTCTCGGCCCTGGATGCGATTTTACATCGGCGGGAGGCTGAGCCAGAGCTAACTGACATCTGGCTCATCCTCGTTGCTTTCCTCCCCAAACCCCAGGGGGGGAAGGGCCGATAAGCCTGTTGCCGCTGTTTGCTCGGATATGTCCCAGGCTTAGGCACAAGCAGGTCCCAAAGTGGGAATCGAAGTTGCCCGGTAAGTTTTTGGTTTGTTCTGGGGGGGGGGGGGGGGGCCAGTGAGACATCGTGCGACAAGTCGGCTTGGGTTCACAATGCCCTTGCTGCGGTGGCTCAAAGGACCTCCGTAAGTTTTATTAAATGGTTAGCCCTCGGGAGCTCTTATGGGCGGCTAGAGACACATATGTCCCCCTAGCCCTCCTGAGGCCCCTGTGCACTCTGTAGAGAGGGCCCCGCAGGGCCGTGCATCAGCAGCCGGCGTCAGACGTTATACACGCGAACGGGTCCATCATTGATGGGTGCCCTTGTGCCACAGGACTTGAGAAGCTGATGACCATAACCACGTTGAGGAGGAGAAGGGGCAAAGTGCAACTTGATCAGGATCTAGAACCTCATCGACGACATAAGTCTCCATGTGATAGGTGGCCCTGCTCAAGTCTCAGCCCAGGCCATCGAGGGAGCGACCATGCTTATCAAAGGCATGGAGGACCGCAGGCTTCCCATCTCCTGGGACAAGTGCGGCACTTTGTGCAGTGATGCGGCTGTTCTCCAGAAGGCCCGAGCTAATGCTTGACATTTATGGCCTGATGATGTGCCCTTTCCTGCCAGAGATGCCTTTCACAGAGATTTGGGGGGTGATACAATAGACGAAAGGATGAGGAGGATTAGCACCCAGGTCTCGAGGATTTCAGAGGCACTTCAGCGAGGGGTCCACGTGAGAGCACTTCAGGGACGAGGACAACAGACATCAGCTTTGCATCGTGCGGGGGTTCTGGCCAAGTCTCTCTGGGGCTCCAGCATTCATGGAGCGGCGAGTTCTAGAGCCCAGATTTTACGCAGGCCGGGCGCGTCTGTCGGCCTCCTGTTGCTCACGGCAGAGTGCGGTTGGCAGCGGGGCCCCCTGGTCATTGCGACGGTGGACGCGGCCCACACCCTTGCTGTTGCGATGAATTCACAGGCCGTCACATGGATGGTCGTGGAAAAGCTGCTCAATGAAGCAAGACCGTTGCTCCTCAGGATCGGGTGCTCTTGGTTGGGTGGACACTTACACGATCAGGGGTGATGATGAGCATCTCCGGCATTTCAGGAACACGCCGCCCGCCCACTTTAGCACGCTGGTCAATCACGGGGTTAGGAGGTGCATTGACAGGGAGGCCCTTCACAAGCTCTCCGCAGGAGACCCTGGAGTCCCACAAGGCTCCCTCTCGTGGACCCCCATAAACGAGGCCCTCCCTTCCAGGAGAAGCAAGCTGCCCCCGCGGCAGACGAGGTCCCTGAGGGGCCTGTGCTCAGGGGCGCACTGGTGCCAATATAGAGTGTCGAGGGTCTTCAGCGGGGGGCCCGAGGTTTGTCTGAGGTGTCAAGGCTCACCAGGCACGTTTAAACACCGCTTTCTTCAGGCAGGAGTGGCTCCCGATGGAGCTTCGGAACCCAGTGAAAAAGATGAAGACGGCACCGCCAGCGCTCCAGGATCTATTTTGTCGCGGTCTTCTTCTCGACCCTGTTGGAACCTTTGCATTTCCGAGCAGGACTCCAGCGCACCAATTCTCTGACATGGACAGAAAGGGCATCGTTCATGTTGACGGCAGATTTGTCTGCACAGAGGGGAGTGGATTCTACACGGACGCCCCGTAAAGGAGGGGTGCTGGATGGGCTGTAAGTATACACGACAGTGAGAGGAGACGCAATGCCAGATATTTCGGTGCAGTGCCGTAGGATATGCGCCCGCATCAAGTGGCTAAGTGCCGCGAGGACTACGCGATGCTAACAGTTAGTAGACAAGTGATGGGCACGTACACGGTCTGGTCGGACTGCAAAGGTACGCTGTCATACTGTCGATCCCCCAGCCCTGCGACTGGGGCGGGGAATGCAAGAGCGAACGCGTGGAAGCTGGTTGGTCAGAATGATGAGTTCCACAAGCAGCAGTTCAAGCATGTAAGAGTGCACGCGACCTCCAACGACGCGATTGGAAGCGCGCTTTCAGAATTTGAGAAGACGGGCAACTCCACGGCAGATGCGCTGGCCAAGAGAGGTGCAGCCCACAATAGATCCGAGGATGAACACGTTGAATTTGTTCGTGGAGGCAGAGGAGGATGCACGAGATATCTTGCAATATCTTGGCAGTTGTTAGGCGTGGCTGCACGATTCAACCCCTGAGGGCCTCGATTATCACTCCCCGTTGAAAGAAGATGATGAATCGAGCAGCCACGGCCTGCTCCCCAGACCTTGGTGGGCCAGGAAACGCTGAGGGAGCTCGTGTTGGAAGATGAACTGGATGGCTTTCTGGAGCCGTGGACTGCGGCCAAAGACTATGTAGTGGAAAGTGCAATGGTGGACCCGCCGCAACTTATTTTGTTTTGTTCGACCTGCTGCCAGTACTTCTGCTTCGACTCAAAGAACCATCGCGGCCTGGCGCACCAGCGCAATGGCCAGCATTGCGGCGGCAGGGAAATTGAGAACCGCAGGCACTTTGACAATCTCAGGCATCCTCAGACCATTCGTGCTGATGTTCGCCTGGAGTCTCAGCGGCCCCCTTCGAGTCCTGCCAGAGATTTGGTCAGATCTGCCACGGGTACCCCCTTGAAGAAGCAGCGGCTCCTGGACACTTCGAAGATGATCTCAGCGCACGGCCTCGAATAACAAGGGGCAGTGGAGCGAGGACGCGTCGCCGAAGATGACGATGAAGGCCAGGAGCCCGAATGATCGCTGACTTGCGAAGTTTGATCCTCGGGGCGACTCCATTCAGATAGAAGTGCTGAGACGTGGCGTTTGATCCTCACGTGCCCCATCAACCCGCTTTGATATAAAGTCTTGTCTTGGGCAGGCTGGCCGAGGCCTTGCCCAGGCATTGCCCGCATTCGTCGTGGCTGTTGGCGGCGTCCGTCCGAGGGCCTTGACCGCGCCATGTTTGCGCCCCACGTCGGCTTCAATTCCCACGCGGGCAACTTGTTCGTGGCCTCCGCGCTGCGCCACGAGTGGTAGGGCCTCCTGCTCGTAGCGCTGGGAGCCCTGCGGGTGCACTTCGTCGCCTCGGCGGGCTTCGCGCTGGCAAGCACGGGCCTGCCGCAGGCCCCGTGCACCCAGGCCGCCCGCGCGGCCCGCATTGAGGTAGGCACGTGCCTCGCCCCCCTCCCTGGCGCTTGCAAGGTGGCCCTGGCCTTCGGGCTCCACCGTGTAGGTGCTGGAGAGGGAGGTTGAGATGCGCGCCTGCCTCCCATCCAACTGCCCCTCCGCTTCCGCTCGCTCGCTCGCTCGCTCGCTCGCTTGCTTCTCAGGCGGATCCGAGTCCCTGCCACGGGCAGCGGGGCCAAGGTACGAGAGCGCACCACGGAGTCAACGCGCGCTACACGCAGCACATCCAGCAGCTGCGGCACAGCCTGCACGGAGGGCGTTCTCGGATGGAGGGCAGCCTGTGGTGGGCTGGGGTCGCAAAAACCCTCCAGCCTGAAGCACCCAAGACGCGAAAGGGGCAGCGCAGAGAAGGAGAAGCGAGGCGTGGGCCGCGCCACCCCAAACGTGAACAGTGCGACCGCACCCGCCAGCACCTGCCTCCGGCGACGAGAGCGGTGCTGCAGGGGCTGCAAGGAGGCAGGGCGCTTCCTGGCAGGAGTGTCCTCCTCACTGTAGACGCGCAGGCTACGATAGGTGCCCGCGGCTGGTTGTCCCTCTTTTCTTGCGTACAGGAAAACTGGGGCTCGAGGACCTGGTCGCACTGATCCCGCAATCCAGCCCAAAAAAAGGGCAAGGGCAACATGGCGCCGGCGTTGCACGAGCCACAGCTGGGTTGGTTGGAGGCTCACCGCCGACGCCCGACGCTGACCAGGCGACCAAGTAGACTGTTGTCGGGGTACTGCTGGGAAATCGACTTTGCTGGGGCCCGACGTGATCGGCTGCAACGCTGATATGCGGGATTTGATTTTCGACGTCAGCAGCCAAAGCGCGCAGATCCACTCATGAACGGGCGAGAAGTGGCAGCAGGCCCTGTCCATGCTCAGCGAGAAGCGGGAAGCGAAGCTGGAGCCCGACGTCATCAGCTGCAGCTCTAGAATCAGCGCGGCCGCCGGCGGCGGCGCGGCCGCGCGGAGGGCGAAAGCAGCCCTGCCAGCGCCGCCCCGAGAACGGCGGCGGCGCTGGCTGGCGGCGGCGGCGACAGGCCCGGCGGCCCGGCGTCGCGGCGCTGCGACGAGCGGCCGGCCGGCGACTGGCGGCGACGGGCCGGGCGCCGCGGCGCGAGGCGCAGGCTGGCGGCGGCGGCGGCGGCTGGCGGCGGCTGGCCAAACCCGCCCGGGCGCTCCCGGGGCGCCGCGGGGCCAGCGACAGCTGAGCGGGCGGCCCCAGGCGGCGGGAACGGCCCGCCCGCGGCGGCAAGGCGGCTAGCTGTCGGGAGGTTCGGGGTTGCCCTGGCTTCGGCCGCTCCTTTGGGGCGCGCCCCCGCCCCCGACTCACCGCGGGCGCGCGGGGGGGTCCGCACTGGCCGCGATGGGGCGCGGCAGGAGTGGCAGCGGGCTTTACTCCTGCGGTGCGAGCTGCGGAAGGCGAGATCGGAACACCAGACAATCAGCTGCAGCTCTGGGGTCAGCCGATCAGCGCGTGCGCGAAGGGGCGAGCAGCGACAGCGGGCTGCGAGATGGGGGGGGTGAGATCGGAGCCCTGTGTCCTCAGCGACAGTGCTGGGATCAGCGCGTGCGCGGAAGGCAGACAGTGGCAGCAGGCTCTATCGCTGATCCAAAAGATGTTGGGGGTGAGGTTGGAGCCCTGCGTCTCCAGCTACAGCTCTGAGCTTAGCGCGTGCGAGAAGGGCACGCAGTGGAGCAGTGGCAGCGGGCTCCCTCGCCGCACAGCGCGAGGTCCAAGCGAGGGTTGGGCCCAAAGCCATCAGCCACACAGCGCGCGTCAGAAGGGCGAGCAGCGGCAGCAGGCTCTATCGCTGCTTTGCGAAAAGTCGGGCGTGAGGCTGGAGCCAAGTGCCACCGGCTACAGGTCTGGGGCCGGCGCGAGTGCGAAAGGCAAGACGTGGTGGCGGGCTTTATCGCTGCTAAAGAAGATACGGAAAGTGAGGTGGGAACCAAGTGTCCTCAGCGACAACTCTGGGACCAGCGCGTGCGCGACAGGCAAACAGTGACAGCGGGCTCTCTCACTGCTCAGCGGGGTGTGGGAAGTGAGTTCGGAGCCCTGTGCCAGCAGCTACAACTCTGGGATCAGCGCGTGCGCGAACGGCAAGGGGCAGCAGGCTCTTTCACTGCACAGCAAGATAAGGGCAGCGAGGTTGGAGCCAAGCGTCCTCAGCTACAGCTCTGGGATCCGCGCGTGCGCGGAGACAAGGAGTGACAGCGGGCTCGATCGCTGCTCTGCAAGATGCGGGAAGTGAGGTTGGAGCCAGATTTCCTCTGCTGCAACTCTGGGGTCAGCGCGTGCGCGATAACGGCCAGCAGCGGCAGCGGGCTCTCTCACTGCTCAGCGAGATGTGGGGAGTGAGGTCGGAGCCACATGTCATCAGTGACAACGCTGGGATCAGCGCGCGCGAACAAGGCGGACAGTGGCAGCGAGCCGCGGGAGCCGGGACCGAAAGCAGACGTCACCAGCTACACCGCTGGGGTTGGCGCTGGGTGCGAGAAAAGCTGCCAGTGGCAGCAAGATGCACTGGAACCCAACGGTGTCAGCCACAACGCTGGAATGAGCGCCAGCGCGAGGAGGGCAGCGGCAGCGAACCGAGGGGGAGGAGGAGGAGGAGGAGGAGGAGGAGGAGGAGGAGGAGGAGGAGGGAGGAGGAGGAGGGAGGAGGAGGAGGAGGAGGGAGGAGGGAGGAGGGAGAGGGAGGAGGGGGAGGAGGGAGGAGGGAGGAGGGGAGGAGGGAGGAGGGAGGAGGGAGAGGGAGGAGGAGGAGGAGGAGGAGGAGGAGGAGGAGGAGGAGGTCCGTAGCCGTTTTGGCTCAAGTCCGTAGCGGTGGCTGAGAGGACGAGAGTTTTTGGCAAGGGGGGTCTCGCGGCCTCCACAGTTTCCTGGTACAGTATTGGGGTCTCCCCACGCTGACCACACTCGTTACGACGGCTCCTTTGCTCACAATTACGGTTGGATCATGGTTCCCTCTCTTCCTAAGTCTGCTGGTGCGTGGACATGCTCCAAATGCGGGTGCGGGCGGAGCTTACAGCACTGGTCGTGGTGCAAGCACTGCTACTCTCCGTGGCAGGATGTTGGCTCGTGGTCCCCAGTTGTTCCAGTCAAAAAGTCAGAGGCCTCCAGATGGTATGGAGGCAACACTGTGGACACCCTGTTCGGCTCGTCCAACAGCAACTCGCCCTTCAAATCTGACGACCACGCAGAAGAGCTGGGCGAGGACGACTTGGTGCAGCTGGTGGCCATCTACAAGAAGGCAGGCCAACTGGAGGATGTCAATAAGTATCAAGGCAAACTGGATAAATTACGTGCCCAACTGTACCCTGTCGCGATCAGCCCTAAGGAGAGGCTGGACAAGGCATACAAGCAGACCCGGCACTTGGAGAGGCAGCTCAACCACCAGACGGATTCGTATGACAAGGTTGCGCTCCAGTTGTCTTACCACGTCGGCAAGATCAAAAAGCTGTCAGAGGATCTTGAAGAACAAGAACAGATACACAGAGAAGCCACACAGGAACTCCATGCAGGGGCATCAGGGCATCATCATCATGAGAAGACCAATGCCCCAGCTGCCGTGTTTCTGGATGGTATTATGGCAGGCAAAGTGGAGCTCTTGGACACCAACCAAGGCGAGCTCTTCGGGCTCAGCGACTACGTTGACCTATCCCCTGAAGACACTGCGGAAGCTGAGAAACGCCTCAACGACCTCAAGCAAATATTTGCTGAGCAGGCCAAAACCATGTTCGGTGCAGTTAAAGACAGAGCAGAGGCACTCAAGCGAGAACATGATGCTCAGAAAGAAAGACTTAAGATGATATCAGAAAAAAACCAAATCAGAATTTGGGGGGGCTATGGGGCTTTAGGGCTTTGGGGCTATGGGGCTATAGGGCTATAGGGCGATGTAGCCATAGGGATATAGAGCTAGAAGCCTTTACGGCTATGGGGCTCCAGGCTATAGGGCTATACGGCTAAGGGCTATAAGGCCATTCGGGCTATAGGGCTATAGGGCTATATACGGCTATAGGGCTTTAGGACCATAGGGCTATAGGGCTACACGGCTATAGGGCTACAGGGCTATAGGGCTATAGGGCTATAGGGCTATGGGGCTGTGGGGCTATGGGGCTATTGGGCTATTGGGCTATTGGGCTATAGGGCTATCGGAGGTGAGGGGGTGAGATCGAAGTGGAACGGCGAGCCCCCCACCGGGAAATCGGTTTCGGTTTCGTGTTCGTGCGTGCCGTGCGTGCGAGGCGAAGCTGCGTGGGCGGGCGAGAAAAAGTCTCCTGTGGCTGAGGCGCGGCCGGACCAAATGTTTCTCTTCCGGGGCGCGGGGCCCCGCGGTGTCCCGCCGGTGTCCCGCGGTGTCCTCCTGTGGCTGAGGCGCGGCCGGACCAAATGTTTCTCATCCGGGGCGCGGGGCCCCGCGGTGTCCCGCCGGTGTCCCGCGGTGTCCCGCGGTGTCCCGCGGTGTCCCGCGGTGTCCCGCGGTGTCCCGCCGGTGTCCCGCGGTGTCCCGCGAGGATGATGATGATGATGATAATGATGCGATGATGATGATGATGATGATGATGAGATGATGATGGTGTCACGATGAAGATGATGATGATGATGATGATGATGATGTTGATGGTGGTTTTGATGATGATAGTGTCCCGATGATGAGGATCATGATGCTCATGATGACTATGTTGATGATGATGACGATGATGGTGTCCCGATGATGATGATGATGATGATGATGATGATGATGATGATTCCGATGATGTTGGTGATGATGATGTTGATGGAAAAGGTGTCCCGGCGATATTGATGTTGATGATGATGATGTTGATGATGATTATGGTGTCCCGATGATGATGCTGATGATGATGATGGTGATGATGATGGTGATGATGATGGTGTTCCGATGATGATAACAATGATAATGACGATGTTGATGATGATGTTGCTCATGATGATGATGGTGCCCCAATGATGATGATGTCGATGATGGTGATGCGATGATCATGATGATGGTGTCCCGAGGATGATAACGATGTTGATGATAATGTTGATGATGGGAACGATGGTGATCATGATGGTGTCCCGATTATGATGATGATTATGATGATGCTGCTGATGATGATGACGATGACTGTGTCCCGATGATGATGATGATGATGTTGATGATGAGATGATGATGGTGATGATGATGATGAGGTTGTCCCGATGATGATGCTGACGTTGACGATGATGTTTATGATGATGATGATGACGGTGCCCTCATGATGATGACGATGTTGGTGATGATGTTGATGTGGATGATGTTGATGATGATGATGATGATGATGATGATGACGTTGATTGTGAGAGCGATTGTGATATCGATAGTGAGATCGATATTGAGACCGAATGCGAGATCGATTGTGTGATCGATTGTGAAATCGATTGTGAGATCAATTGTGAGATCGATCGAATGAGATAGATCGAGTGAGATCGATTGTGAGATCGATCGAGTGAGATCGATCGAGCGAGACGGATAGTGAGATCGATACTGAGATCGATAATGAGACCGATCGAGTGAGACGTTGGTTCCCCCCCCCCCCCGAACCTCCTTATCACCCGAAGGGTGGTCGTATAGGTACGGCTATAGGGCTATAGGATTATAGTGCTATAGGGATATATGGCGATTGGGCTATTGGGCTATAGGGATATAGGGCCATTGGGCTAGGCACCCCCGGGCGCTTCTGGGCACCCCCGGGCACCCGGGCACCCACCCGGGCACCCCCGGGCACCCCCGGGCACCCGGGCACCCGGCCCCGGCCACCGAAATCGGCCACACACCTGAGCACCCGGGCACCCCCGGGAACCCCCGGGCACCCGGGCACCCGGCCCCGGCCACCGAAATCGGCCGCTCACCTCACCTCAGCTTTATATCCGCTAGGACCCCTACAGAGGCAAGCTCTGATTGGGGAAAAAAGCACAAGCAGGAGAATCCCGACGAAGGTACATCAAACACAGGAGGTGCTGACGGACACGCAGCGGAAGCAGGGTTCCCAGGACGTCCGTCAGCAGCTCCAGGTCCGACCACAAGCGCATCCCCAGCGAGAACTAGGGCGGCGGAGATACTGCAGGCTCCAGGCGACCCCATGCCTAACCACCCCTTCGACAAGGGCAAGGGCAAGGACAAGGACGGCAAGGGCGCAGCGACTTCACCGCCGAGAGGGTGACGGGAAATACGCAAGTGATACAGGTGGTTGTGCTGAAGAGCAGGGGCCGCATCTATCAGGACGTGTGCTACAAAGGGCCAAACAACTTTCTGGTGGAATCACTGGAAAGCGGAGGGCCCTATCAACCCAGAGTTTTTCCATTATCACGATAAATGGTTCTTCTTGGGCCTCAGTGGAAAATGTTATTCCTCGGCTTCCTTCGGCAATTATTTGTGTTCAAGAACACCGTCTCCTACCTTCACTTTATGCGGCAGTGGTTAAGAAGATGGCTGGTCTTGGCTGGATTATGCGTGGAGGCCCTGCCCTTGCCAGTGAAAAGGGAAGGGCATCAGGCGGGGTAGGCATACTGGTAAGAGCTCATCTGTCATGCTGGGCCCCAGACGATGGATGTGCACAACCAGGGCGTGCCGCCCGATGCTACATCAGATCTACAGAGTTGGGTGTGTTCATGGTCGGCACTCTCTACATGTATGTTGGAGAAGGCCTCACTCCGCGGAACCTCAAGCTGATACGTGCGCGTGGCAGAGCAGCACTAGCACATCGAGTACCGTTCCGTATCTGGAACAACCCACCTCAAGCAATTAACGAGTCTCTGCCGCTACACATCCTAGATGGCATTGTGCGTGGAGATGAGCAGGTCCCATCATATGTGCTTGACGACCATGGTACCACAATCGACTACTACCTGATAAGCAGGACCCTTGACTCGATGGTAGAAAAGGTTAAAGTCATGATCGACCTCCCAGTGGACCCTCACAGACCTGGTCAACTCACCTTCAGGGCAAAGTTGTTTTTTTGCCAAGAAGGTCAAGAAGTACCAAACGCCAAGAAGTACCAAACGCCACCTGGGACCCGTGTTGTAGGGCCGCTCCTTCCTGACCCTGACATGTCAGAACCTGATCGGCTGTTGGGCGAGTTCTGTGGCAAAGTTGGTGGCACCACGGTTCAGACTACCTTGCATGGCGACAACCTGAAGGCAGGGATCGAAGGCAGACCTCCCGACGTGGCGGGGAGTGGCCCAAGGAGTGGAGCCCGTTGCGGTGGACAAGCACGCGGACGCAGCAGATTTCGCCCATGGCTGGCAGTGCCACGCCTGTTCCTATTCAGAAACACACTTTTTGGAACGGGTTGTGCCCCCTGGCTGTGATGAGTCTCGCCGCGCCATGCTTCTGCCGCAGTCGGGAGGGGCGGCTGGCGCTTCCCTTCGGGCGATTCCCTCGGAGACAGCATTCACAATGAGCCCACTTCGGTTTCAAGTCGCCATCCGCCGTAGGCTTCGGTGGGCGTTGCCGCTGGCAGGTGGCAGATGCGCAAAGAAGTGCGCTTGTACATTGGATGAGCTGGGAGACCACGCAGCGGCGTGTCCCAAAAGTGGTCGCCTGAAGCTTCGACCCACTCCCCTCGAGCGGATTTGGCGGAGGATCTCCAGGGAAGCGGGAGCGCGGGTCCGGGGCGACATACTACTGGCAGACACGGCACTCCCAAGCATCGACCCCGCCGACGGCCGGAAGATCGAGATTGTAGCGACGGGGCTGCCTATCCAGCACGGCATTCCAGTGGGAGTGGACATCACAATGGTATCGCCGCTGCATGCGGACGGTACGCCATTCCCAGAGGCTGCGACGACACCAGGCAGCGCGTTCAAAAGAGCCATCAAAAAGAAGCACGACACATACCCAGAAATGGTGGACAGCGACATTCTGCGCCTCATGGTGGTCGCACTGGAGACAGGCGGGAGGATGAATCGTACAGCCTTGGAGTTCTTAGACCAAGCAGCTGCAGCCAAAGCTCGCTCTGCCCCAGGCCCTCTCAGGGCATCGATGGCACGAGTATGGAGATCAAGATGGGTAACTATGGCCTCCATCGCTGCGCAAGATGCCTTAGCAGCGACTCTCATCCAGAACGGGGAGCAGCAGTGGGAGGGAGCTGACGGTTCTGAGCCGCTCGCCGGGGAGGCGTGGGTTGACGAGGGCGCCTGATTAGGGGCCCCCGCCTCCCCCTCCTCCTCCTCCTCCTCCTCCTCCTCCTCCTCCTCCTCCTCCGACGCTGCTTAGCGCGCGTGTGGCGTCACCTCTGTTTCACCGCGCCTTGGTTTTCAAGCGTGTCTTGCACCTGTGGCTCGTGCCCGATGTTGTGAAAAATATAAAAAAACAACAACAAAAAATGACAAACAAACCAAAAAAAAAAAAAGATGCGTGGAAGGGCATTGCGTGGCAGGAGGTTACGCATGTCACAGGCTATGATGGCAAAAGGCTCCCTGGGGGTCCACCTATCACGTGGACTTCAATAACGGTTCGCACGGTCCTGATGACCAGGTCCCACAGCAATCTGGACCCCCAGAGAGCCCTTTTGTGGGCAATACAACGGCTGAAGGAGATAAAAATACGGTGCAGTCATAAGAGGTCCACAAAGCACTACCACAAGCTGGTTAAGTCGCTGGAGGTTCTTGACGCCAAGAGCCCGTTCACAGTTGTGTGGAAGGATGGAGCATTGTACTGGAACTCTTTACTCAGATAAGTGGGGCACCTCATGCATGTTTCCCCAGACTGTGGATTACCATGGTTGGACGCAATTATTCAAGTGTGTGTTTTCTGGCACGATCATGTCGTGGTAAATTCAAGCAGTATTCGCAGGCGCCCGTGGAAAGAATGGTGTGACCAGGCCAGGGAGTCAGGGGCCCGCAGGGCCCACGGCTACCTGAAGGAGAAGATCACACCGCAGAAGTTTCAGCACAAAGGTATGGCAGAACAAGCACTCGACGTATGCTCACTGGCACAGAGGATGAAGCAGGAGCGCATCAAGTGGAGTACCGCATGGGGGAGTTGTGATGGCCCCAAAGATATCCCCACCTGTGGAACACACCCTGTACCTGTTACGCAGCTTCCTTCTGCTGAGAAAACCGAGAGAGTCAGCAAGCGTTTCAAGCCAAACACATGCCAACATGACGGCTGGCACCCTCGGCACTAAAGTTTATTGGGTGGCGATGCGAGGGCTGTGTTTGGGAAGTTGCTGCTATTAATGGAGATGTGTGGCCAAAATCCGCCACCGGTGCAGAGATGAATTGCGCAGTTGAATCACAAGCCTGCTGGGGGTAGACGACCTCTTGGATTCTATCATGCATCTACCACGATGGCCGGACGATTTTGGCGGGACAGGCTACGCAGATGGGAGAAACACCAAGGACTTGGAGGCCAATACTCCACGTCCCCAGGCAGAGGCCCAAGCGACACAGTTTGGCGCCAAGCAGCAGTATCAGAGGGTGCGAACAACATAGACATATACTATATTGCAGTCTTATGGGATTCGTTGCAGTTCTATGAGAATGTACCATGGGACCTTCTAGCGACATATTGCACCATCACCAATTTCCCAGTGGCAGTGTTGAGGATGTCCATGCATAGCTACACTTGGCCAAGATATCTTCAATACGATGGCATGCTGATGGACCCACTGGACCCGCACAGAGGAATAGTGGCAGGATCAGCGAGCGCAACGTTCGAAGCCAACATGTCGCTGATCCCACTCATTGATGATGAATGCGAAGCTCGCGACAATGCTACAAATATGTTGGCCTTACACATCGACGACCTCTCACAACACCGCTGGAGTGAGTCGATGGTCAATGTACTTCGTGTAATGAGAGACCACGTACACCGAGTAGGACACAGACTACAGAAAGAACTAGGCTTACCCCCAGCGTCACCTAAGCTTAACATGGTCACCTCCACAGGGAAGGTGACGGAGTTGGCGAGGAACATGCTCAGTGGACTTGGGGGGCCAGGAACATATGGACTCAGAAATCTTGGAATAGACTACACTGGTGGCAAACACAGCGCCCACCCCCAGGCTCATATACTACGAGGACACAAAGATGGAGAAAGCTCGCCGAGAAGATAAATAAGTTAGCCACCAGGAAGTCCACAAAGAAGGGTCACAAGACCTGGCTGGCTGGCAATCACGAATCTGGTACCTACCATTCTGTATGGAGGCGACGTCCATACGTTCAGCCCGTCTCAAGAATTTCGTTTCAGAGGACACGTCTCCCAGTCCATGGGCATGTCGCTGAAGGGCCTCAATGCGGATCGGGCTTGGTCGCTCACACGGACGAGGGACCCGATCCATGCGTGCAGCATGTGTATTTTCAGATAGCGCGCCGAGTGGTACATGACAACTGCACCACGACCCGACCTTCAGTGACGGCATGACGACGTTCTACCTGCACCTGTTCTGACCAGGCGTTGGCTGGCCGCAGAGGCCCGTTTTAACCCACAGGCAGCTGCAACGAATTGGTTTAAGGAAAGCAAGGGGCCCCTCAGCGATCTATTCCTCTGGTGTTGGGAGGTTGGGTGGACGGCTCTGGGTCCTACCTCCTTTCTCGACCTCGAAGGGGTGACCCTTGATGTTCTGAAGGTGGCCCCTGCTTTCATAGCCAAACGTTTTGAGTTACAGTATAAGGAACCACGTATACAGAAAGCAGTGAAAGCAGCCTGCCACACCATAGAGGACCCAAGCAGTGATTCGATTGCCGAGCAGGGGCTTTGGTGGGAGGCGGCTGCGAAAGTGCTCTCGTGCAAGCATGATTTGGGACCCAAGGAAGTAGTTGCTGCTAGGCAGGCGTATGGAGGGGCCACTCCGACGGCTCTGATGCTGAGGTCTTGGGCCTACTCTCTAGCGCCCGAATGTAAATTCGGATGTGGGGTCACCGACACTGTTTTTCATCGGATCTGGGTGTGCCCCCACGGTGCTAAAAAGCGAGCTGGGGTTTTTTCTGCGTCCACGGTGAAACAAGCACTGGAGCCAGCAACCACGACTGCAACCAGCAGCAGCACCACAACGACCAGCAGCACCACCACCACGACCAGTAGCACCACCAGCACCACCACGACGGCGACAAGCAGCCCCACGACTGCGACCAGCAGCGCCACGACTGCGACCAGGAGCACCACGACTGCGACCAGCAGCAGCACCACCACGACTGCGACCAGCAGCACCACCACCACGACTGCGACCCGCAGCACCACCACGACCACGACCACGACCAGCAGCACCACGACAGCGACCAGCAACACCACGACTGCAACCGGGAGCAGCAGCACCGAGACAGCGACCAGCAGCACTACCACGACCAGCACCACCAGCACAACCAGCACTACCACGACTGCCACCAGCAGCACCACCACCACTACGACCAGCTCCACCACGACAACGACCAGCACCACGACTGCGACCAGCAGCACGACGACTGTAACCAGCAGCAGCACCACCACGACTACGACCAGAAGCACCACACCACCACCACGACCAGCAGCACCACCAGCACCACTAGCACAAGCAGCACCACCAAGACTGCGACCAGCAGCAGCACCACGACCAGCACCACCAGCACAACCAGCACTACCACGACTGCCACCAGCAGCACCACCACCACTACGACCAGCACCACCACGACAACGACCAGCACCACGACTGCGACCAGCAGCACGACGACTGCGACCAGCAGCAGCACCACCACGACTACGACCAGCAGCACCACACCACCACCACAACCAGCAGCACCACCAGCACCACCAGCACAAGCAGCACCACCACCACTACGACCAGCACCACCACGACAACGACCAGCACCACGACTGCGACCAGCAGCACGACGACTGCGACCAGCAGCAGCACCACCACGACTACGACCAGCAGCACCACACCACCACCACGACCAGCAGCACCACCAGCACCACTAGCACAAGCAGCACCACCACGACTGCGACCAGCAGCACCACCACGACTACGGCCAGCACCGCCACGACTGCAACCAGCAGCAGCACGACGACGACCAGCAGCACCACCACCACGACCAGCAGCACCACCAGCACCACCACGACGGCGACCAGCAGCCCCACGACTGCGACCAGCAGCACCACGACTGCGACCAGCAGCACCACGACTGCGACCAGAAGCAGCACCACCACGACTGCGACCAGCAGCACCACCACCACGACAGCGACCCGCAGCACCACCACGACCACGACCAGCAGCACCACGACCACCACGACCAGCAGCACCACCAGCACCACTAGCACAAGCAGCACCACCACGACTGCGACCAGCAGCACCACCACGACTACGACCAGCACCACCACGACTGCAACCAGCAGCAGCACCACAACGACCAGCAGCACCACCACCACGACCAGCAGCACCACCAGCACCACCACGACGGCGACCAGCAGCCCCACGACTGCGACTAGCAGCGCCACGACTGCGACCAGCAGCACCACGACTGCGACCAGCAGCAGCACCGCCACGACTGCGACCAGCAGGACCACCACCACGACAGCGACCCGCAGCACCACCACGACCACGACCAGGAGCACCACGACTGCGACCAGCAGCACGACGACTGCGACCAGCAGCACCACCACGACTACGACCAGCAGCACCACCAACACCACGACCAGCAGCACCACCAGCACCACTAGCACAAGCAGCACCACCACGACTGCGACCAGCAGCACCACCACGACTACGACCAGCACCACCACGATTGCAACCAGCAGCAGCACCAAAACGACCAGCAGCACCACCACCACGACCCGCAGCACCACCAGCACCAACACGACGGCGACCAGCAGCCCCACGACTGCGACCAACAGCGCCACGACTGCGACCAGCAGCACCACGACTGCGACCAGCAGCAGCAGCAGCACCACGACTGCGACCAGCAGCACCACCACCACGACTGCGACCCGCAGCACCACCACGACCACGACCACGACCAGCAGCACCACGACAGCGACCAGCAGCACCACGACTGCAACCGGGAGCAGCAGCACCACGACTGCGACCAGCAGCACCGCCTCGACCAGAAACACCAGCACAACCAGCACTACCACTACCACGACTGCGACCAGCAGCACCACCACCACCAC
Organism: Prorocentrum cordatum; assembly: GCA_963575745.1. Taxonomy (NCBI): domain Eukaryota; class Dinophyceae; order Prorocentrales; family Prorocentraceae; genus Prorocentrum; species Prorocentrum cordatum. The sequence continues at coordinate 22,473 of CAUYUJ010019937.1, read as the reverse complement.
TACGACCAGCACCACCACGACTGCGACCAGCAGCAGCACCACAGAGACCTGCAGCACCACCACGACCAGCAGCACTACCAGCACCAACACGACGGCGACCAGCAGCCCCACGACTGTGACAAACAGCGCCACGACTGCGACCAGCAGCACCACGACTGCGACCAGCAGCAGCACCACCACGACAACGACCAGCAGTACCACCACCACGACCGCGACCCGCAGCACCACCACGACCACGACCAGCAGCACCACGACTGCGACCAGCAGCGCCACGACCGCAACCGGGAGCAGCAGCACCAAGACAGCGACCAGCAGCACCACCACGACCAGCACCACCAGCACAACCAGCAATACCACGACTGCGACCAGCAGCACCACCACGACTGCAACCAGCACCACCACGACTGCGACAAGCAGCAGCACCACCACGTCCAGCAGCAGCACCACCTTGACCGCGACCAGCAGCCCCACCACGACTGCTACCAGCAGCACTACGACTGCCACCAGCAACACCACGACCACGACCAGCAGCAGCATCACCACGACTGCGACCAGCAGCTCCACCACCACGACCAACAGCACCACCAGCACCACCAGCACAACCAGCACCACCACGACGGCGACCAGCACCACCACCACTAACTACTACGACTAGCACCACCACGACAAGCAGCACCACCACAACCGCGACCAGCAGCACCAACACGACTGCGACCAGCAGCACCACGACTGCGACCAGCAGCGCCATGACTGCGACCAGCCGCAGAACCACTACTAGCACCACCACCACCACGACTGCAACCCGCAGCACCACCAAGACTGCGACCAGCAGCACCAAAACTGCGACCAGCAACACCACGACTGCGACCAGCAGCAGCACCACCACGACTGCGACCAGCAGCACCACCACGACTACGACTCGCAGCACCACGACCGCGACCAGCAGCAGCACTACCACGACCGCGACCAGCAGCAGCACCACCAACATGACCACGACCAGCAGCAGCACCACCACGACCGCGACCAGCACCAATTCCGACCGGCAACACGACCCCCAGCAACGACGGGCACCACTTGCAACGACCAGCAGCAACGACGCGCACCTGCACGACGACGCGCACCGACGACGCCCACCGCCCCTTCCCCTCGCCTTTCCCTCGGCCTCTGTCCCCTCGTCTCGGTCCCGTCTCGTTCGCCCCCTGCCCCCGCGTCGTTCGCCCCTCGCCGTTCGGGCTCCGCTCGTGCCCCTCGCCCCCTCGCCCTCCGTCCCCCGCCCGCCCCACCCCCGCCTGGAGTCCAGACCCAGCCGCGCCTGCGAGACAAGGGAGCAGTGGCAGCAGGCTATGGCGCTGCTGATTCCCAAACTAGGGCCCCACGTCATCAGTTGCATCACTGGGGCCAGCGCACGTGGGAAAAATGGGCAGCGGCAGTGGCAGCGAGCCAGGGAGGAGAGCGAGGCGGCAAAGGAGGAGATAGAAGAGGAGGAGAAGGCAGCGGACGAACAGGACCAGGTCGAGGAGGAGGAGGAGGAGGCGAAGATAATCGCGCTCGACGTCGGTGGGCAGTGGCAGCGAGCCAGGGAGTCAGGACGTGGAGGAGGAGAGCGAGGAGGAGGAGGAGGAGGAGGAGGAGGAGGAGGAGGAGGAGGAGCGCGCCAGCTACACGTCAAGGTGGTGTAATAAAAAATTAAGACGCTCATAACGCTCATGACTCCGTCACGGGCTCCGCGCCTCCAGCTGCCGCGCGCTCAGCGGGGCCGCGCGCCTGCGAGGGCGCCCGGGTACCCCGCAGCGATCCGCAAGCAGCTGCGCCGCGACGCCCCGCAGGAGCGCCGCGTCGAGCTGCGCCCGCCAGCGGCGCAGGGCGTTCCCCGGCAGGCGGCCCCTCCGGTGGGCGCGCCTCGCGTGTGCCGCCGCGCAGTGCTCCAGGAGGGCCTCCGCGCGCACCCCGAGGCGGCCGAAAGTCTCGTGCGCGGCAGGCCAGACCGCCCGGCCGCCAGCAGGTGGGTAGCGTTCGTCCTTCTCCCCCTCGGCCGTGCGCGCCGCGCACCCCGGCTCCCGCGCGGCCCCCGGCTGGTAGGCGACCGACATGGGATGCCGGACAGTGACGTCGACGAGGCAGTCCGGCAGCTCTGCGACGCCATAAGCCCAGACGTCAAGCCATGCCTCCGCGCGGCAGGTGGAGAGCTCGGGGACAAAGAGCTCGCGGCGGACGTACCCGCCCGCCTCCGCGAGAATGTCCGCGTAGACGTCGGCCAGGTCGTCGTGCCGGCGGGTCCGGAATGGCCCGCACTCGCACATGGCCGCGTGGTCGCCGTGGGCGTCCAACTGCTCGAGGCACAGCTCCTGCGTGGACGTCTTCTCGATGAGGCACTGCGCGCCGGGCGGGCACGGCGTGGGAATGCCCAGGCGGAAGCGCACGGCCTCGACCCACTCCCCGTCCGCGAGAGCGACGCCAGGGACGGAGAGGTCGGCTGCGAGCGCCGCGCCCGCTGCCGGCCCTGCCGCGCTGAGGAGGCGCGTCCGGTCCCGCGTCGCAGCCCCCGCGAGCAAGTCCGAGTAGCGCGCCGCGGCCGAGCGCTGCAAGTACCTGCTGAGTAGGTGCCGCTCTGGGGCCTCCGGGCGGAGCGGGTAACTTGCACGATCTGCTGGATCCGATGCTGGGCGGCCGCGCCCGGCCAGGGCGGCGATGCGGCGCTCCCGCAGCATGTCGAGGATGCCGTCCGCGACAGCATCGTCGACGCCGTCGCACTGCTTGACGTCGTGGGCGACCGCAGCCGCCTCGCCGCCGGCGCTGGCCCAAGATGCGACCTCTGCGCGGAGCGCGGGGCCATGCTCGACGAGCCGCGCCGCCCGCGCCAGCGGGGCGATGCGCGAAGGCATGTCCACCTGCAGGCCAGCAAACCGGACTGGCAGACCAATCTGCTGGAGCTCCGCCTCGGCGAGCTGCTCCGGGCGCAGGTCGATCGACGCCGCGACGACGCCCACGACGCTCTGGTCCAGGACGCGGGCGTGGGGCAGCAGGGCGCTGCACGGTACGACTCCCGCATCATAGTCGAGCGCATGGGCGGCGATGCCTCGGCATAGGGCGAAGGCGGCCTGCTTGGCACCAGCTGGGGGCGCTAACCGCATCATCTCAAGCGCGGCGTCGGCAAGGCGGATCGCCCGGTCCAGGCGCTGCCGCGTCTGCTCTGGAACGCCGGCGGCGTAGAGCGGCATGGCCTGGTCGCCGCGCGCCTCCGTGCCGAGCAAGTTCAACCCGTCGGGGCGGTAGGGGACGCGCGCCGCGAGGGCCCGCGCGTCTCCTGGGAGCGCCTCCAGCGGGGTGCCGGCCAGCGCAGGCACGTGGAACGCGCATTTCCCGAGCTGCAGCGGGAGGTTGCGGGCCGCCGCAGCCGCCTCAACAGCGGCGAGAAGCTGCGCCGCGATCGCCAGCGGCACTTGGAGCAGCCAGTCGTCGACGTACAACCAGTGGCGGATCTCCAGCCGCCTGTGCTGCAAGCGCGGGTCATTGACGACGACGTGCCACACCACGGCAATGACCATGCAGAAGGCGGGATGACCCTCCTGGTTCCCCTGGATGAGGCTGCCGTGAATGAAAAAGGAATGCCAACCCATCCCGTCAGAGTCCAGGAGGAACACCTCGACCCGGAGGTCCCACCAGAGAATTGCCATGGGGACGGCCACCATGGGCGCCTTGGCCACGGCTGCTTTGAGGGCGTCGGCCCAGCGCACCTGCCCGAAAGCGTTCTTGATGTCGAGGCCGATGAGCGCGTGCTGCGGAAAGGCCCGCGCTGCTGCCCTGACTTCCGCGACCTCCAGCTGCGCGCCGGCACAACGTCCGGCACCGTACTGGCGCTCCCCGACCGCGTCTGCGACCTGCATGCCAGCCCCCAGCAGGCACGTCCCCATGGCGAACTTGAGCAAGGCCTCGCCTTGCAGGATGGGGCGGATGCTCTCACACAGCGCCGTCTTGTAGAACGGCCGGGCGAGCGCTCCAGACCAGAGACCCGCGAGCCATGGGCTGATGGCGCCACGTGTCCAGCAAGAGCTCCATTCAGCGAGGGCGCGCGGCCCGTCTGGGTCGGAGTAGGCACACAAGATGTGGCTGTTCCGCCAGCCGCTGGGCCCGCATCCAGCTGCAGGCTTGATGGCCGCAGCATGGCGGCCGACGAGGCGCAGCGTGACCTTCAGACGCTTCTTCATGGGTATGGCCGCCGCCGCAGCGAGCGCCTCCCGCAGCGCCACCTCGTCTGCCGGCTCGAGGGGGCAAGTCTGGAACAGCGCCTTGACGCCCTCGTCCGCAGCAGGCCCAGGGGAAACCCGAGGGCCTCCGACAAGGATGTCACGCCCCCCGCGCGCGCTGCCATGCCGGATCTTCATGGTCGCTGCCTGGGCTGCTGGGGCTGTGAGACGCCCCTCAGCGTCGCGCGACGAAGGCGGGGTGCAGGGAGGTCCGCGACGAGCACGCTCAACGTCGAGGTCGTGGAGCAGATCCGTGACCAGCTTGGCCCAATCGCCTCCGACCGCGGACCGGATGCGGGTGCGGAGGATCGCATTGGAACCGGAAGAGTCGCGCAGCTCCTGCTCGTCCAGGTTCCCAGGCTCCGTCTCGTCCAACGCTGCGCGGAGCAGGAGCTGCGGCGCCGCCCTGCACAGCCGGTGAGCGACCTCGGCCGCAGCGTCACCTGCCTCAGCGCTGGCGCGGGCCGTTGCGTCGACGACGAGAGCCCGGAGGACGCTCGCGACCTGCTGCCGGAGGGATCGCGGCACCCAGATCCGCGGCGCCCGCGGGAAGGCGTCCGGGAGCTGCCGCAACAGATGCAGCAAGGCCGAATTGCCCGCGGCCCCAGCAGGCGCCGCGACAGCAGCGGCCACTGCGGCGGCGTCCTGCGCGGCGCGGCCCACGAGCGCGGCGATTGCCTCGGCGGCAGCGTCTGGCGGCGAAGCAGCAGCTGGGCCTCCAAGGGTCCGCGGCGTTGGCGGGTCGGCGGCGGGCTGGCCCTGGGCGGGGCGCGCGGCCAGGAGCCGTGCGTCAGCTGCCAGCTCGGCGGCGCCTGGCGGGCCGCAGGCAGGCCATTGCCCTGCGCGCACGCAAGCGGAGTGACAACCAGAGCATAATCCACGGCCGCATGCCCTACAGCGATACACCGTGGAAGCAACGAGGCGGCTGAGGTCGCCGTGTCGCCCCCGCTGGCGGCCTCGCCGGGCTTCCAGGATGACACGGCACGAGCGGCATACCTCGGGCCGCCTCGTGGACGTCTTGCGCATGAGGCCACCGCAGGAGGCGCCATCCGCAGGCAGCGGAAGCGGCGGAGGCGGCAGGGGGGCGACCGGGAGCGGGCCCAGAGCGGCCGCGGCCGCGCCTGCAGGCTGCCGGGGCGGAGTGCTCGGGGGCACATCGAACTCAGGGCGGGCAACAAAGTCAGGCTCGGAGTTCGTCTCGCCGTGCATCTCCTCAGCCTCCTCGTCCGTGGCGCTCCCAGCGGCGCCCCAAGCCGGCCGGGCGGCCGCAGCAGCGCCGGCCTCCTCCTCCTCCTCCTCCTCCTCCTCCTCCTCCTCCTCCTCCTCCTCCTCCTCCTCCTCCTCCTCTGCACCCGCCGCCAGCGCGAGCCGCCCGCCAGACATGAGCGGGCCCGCAACCGCATGCGGCGCGATCCGAGCGCCTCCAGCAGGCGAGGATGGGCCGGGATCCCCTGGGGCAGCAGAAGCGGCAGCCGCCTCGAGACCAGACGCAAGCGGCAACTGCAGCGAGGCACCCGCAGCAGGCTCGCCCGAGGATGGGCTGGCACTCCCGAAGCGCGGCAGCCGTAACCAGCTGCCTCCCGCTCCGCTGGGCCATTGTCCTCGGCCACGGGCGTCGGGGGGCACGGCCTGTCCCCGAGCACCATCTCGAGCAACAGGATCCGCTCCTGGAGGTGCTGGTGCTCCTCACGGAGGGCCTCACTCAGCCTTGCCACTCGCGCCGCAGACTCGGAGGGACCCAGCAGGTTCAGGGCCTCCGGGCATAGCGCCGCCCCGTCTGCGTCGCCAGCGGCGCCGGCCGCCTCTTCAGCGCCTCCGGGGCCGACGGGCGCGGGCGGCGGCGGCAGCGCGGCGGCAGCAGCGGGTCCTCCCGAGGATGGGCTGGCATCCCCTGGGCCGCGGGCGCCCTCCCCAGCAGCATCCCGCGGGCGCAGCACTCCCCCAGGAACACCGCCGACAACAGCCGCCATCTGTCCCGGCCGCGCGGCCGATGCACCGCCGCTGTGACTTGTGGCTCCTCTTGGGCTGGCCGGCGCGCTGCCCACCGGCGTCGCGAAGTCGTCTTCCCCCCCGACCTCGTAGGCGCCTGCGGCGTCTCCGGCAGCCCCTTCAGCAGCCGCGCCAGCAGCCAGCGGGCCGCACAGGGCCTCGAAGGCAGCATCGATGGAGCGTTGGGCCCCAACGATGGCCTGGAGCCGGGCCCAGTCCGGTGGACAAGGGTGCGGGTGGACCCCCTCCTCCGTCAGGTCCCGCACCCACCCCCCAAGGAGGGCGGCGCCCGCTCGACTGCCCAGCTCACTGGCGCGGCCCATGGTGGGCCACCCGCCAATGAGCCAGCCAAGAGCGAATAGCAGCCGGCGGGACTGCGAAATGCCTGGCCGCTTCTTCGACCGCAGCTGGGCCCCCGGCCTCGACGTAGTCGGCGATCTCCGCGAGGTGGGCGGCCCTGGCACGCAGCGACGGCGGGCTGCGGCCTGCCCAAGCCGGGCCCCCGAAGAATCCGAGGAATCCGAGGGGCGCGCAGCCGCAGCAACAGCAGACGGCCACAATGACGTTGGTGACGACGAGGATGGCGATGGCGATGGCGACGCACATGTAGGCCTGCCAGCGGGGGAAGCATAGGGCCTCCCCGTCGCCAGGCTCCTCCATCCACGAGGCCGCCGCCTCGGCCGCAGCAGAGGCCGCCGCCGCGCCCGCAGCGCCCGCCGCAGCGCCCGCCTCCGCTGCCGCCTCGCGAACGCGCGGGTCCTGGGCGGCCTGGGAGCCCACCAGGCCGCCTGGCCGAGCCCGCCGCCAGCAGCGCCCGCCCCAGCGAGCGCGGCCAGCGCATGCCCTCGAGCGCCCCAGCGCGCAAGGGCCATCCAGCGCGCCCGGAGGGAGGGAGGGAGGGAAGAGAAGTGAACAGGTGATCGGGTGGCGCCTTGAGCCAGGAGGAGGAGGAGGAGGAGGAGGAGGAGGAGGAGGAGGAGGAAGTTGGGAGGTGATGGTGGAGCCAAGCGTCGTCAGCTACAGCTCCGGGATCAGCGCATGCGCGAGAGGCGAGCAGCGGCAGCGGGCTCTCTCACTGCCCAGCGAAAGGTGGGAGGCGAAGGTAGAGCCAAGCGTCATCCGCTACAGCTCTGGGATCAGCACCTGCGCGAAAGGCGAGCAGTGGCAGCGGGCTCTCCCACTGCTCAGCGGGACGTGGGAAGTGAGGTTGGAGCCGAACGACAGCAGATACAGCCCTGGGATCAGCGCGCGTGCGAACGGCAAGCAGTGGCAGCAGGCTCTCCCGCTGCTCAGCGAGATGTGGGACGCGAAGGCGGGGCCAAGCGTCATCAGCTACAGCTCTGGGATCAGCGCGTGCGCGAAAGGCGAGCAGTGGCAGCGGGCTCTATCGCTGCTCTGCGCGATGTGGGAAGTGAGGTTGGAGCCAGATGCCATCCGCTACAACTACGGGATTCGCCTTGGGATCAGCGCGTGTACGAACGGCGAGAAGTGGCAGCGGGCTCAATCGCTGCTCTGCGAGATTCGGGAGGCGACAGTGGAGCCAAGTGTCATCAGCTACAGCTCCGGGACCAGCGCGTGCACGGACGGCGAGCAGAGGCAGCAGGCTTTATCGCTGCTCTGCGAGATTTGGGATGTGAGGTTGGAGCCAGACGCCATCAGCTACAACTCTGGGATCAGCGCGTGTGCGAACAGCGAGCAGTGGCAGCAGGCTCTCCCACTGCTCCGCGAGATGTCGGAGGCGAAGGCGGGGCCAAGTGTCATCAGCTACAGCTCTGGGATCAGCGCATGCGCGAGAGGCGAGCAATGGCAGCGGGCTCTCTTACTGCCCAGCGAGCGGCGGGAGGCGAAGGTGCAGCCAGATGCCATCAGCCATAGCTCTGGGATCAGCGCGTGCGCGAAAGACAAGCAGTGGCAGCGGGCTCTATCACTGCTCGGCGGGATGTGGGAAGTGAGATCGGAGCCGACTGTCATCAGCTACAGCTCTGGGAACAGTGCGTGCGCGAAAGGCAAGCAGTGGCAGCGGGCTCTACCGCTGCTTTGCGAGATGTGGGAAGTGAGGTTGGAGCCAGATGCCACCAGCTACAACTCTGGGATCAGATCTGGGACCAGCGCGTGCACGGACGGCGCAGTGGCAGCGGGCTCTCTCACTGCCCAGCGAGAGGCGGGAGGCGAAAGCGGAGCCAGATGTCATCCGCTACAACTCTGGGATCAGCGCGTGCGCGAACGGCACGCAGTGGCAGCAGGCTCTCCCACTGCTCAGCGGGACGCGGGGGGCGATGGTGGAGCCAAGCGTCATCAGCTACAGCTCTGGGGTCAGTGCATGTGCGAGAGGCGAGCAATGGCAGCGGGCTCTCTCACTGCCCAGCGAGAGGCGGGAGGCGAAAGTGGAGCCAGATGCCACCAGCTACAACTCTGGGATCAACGTGTGCGCGAAAGACGAAAAGTGGCAGCGGGCTCTATCACTGTTCAGTGGGATGCGGGAAGTGAGATCGGAGCCGAACGTCATCAGCTACAGCTCTGGGATCAGCGCGTGCGCGAGAGGCGAGCAGTGGCAGCGGGCTCTCTCACTGCCCAGCGAGATGCGGGAGGCGAAGGTGGAGCCAGATGCCACCAGCTACAACTCTGGGATCTGCGCGCGCGCGAACAGCGAGCAGTGGCAGCAGGCTCTCCTGCTGCTCAGAGAGAAGCGGGAGGCGAAGGTACAGCCAGATGCCATCAGCCATAGCTCTGGGATCAGCGCGTGCGCGAGAGGCGAGCAGTGGCAGCGGGCTCTCTCGCTGCTCGGCGGGATGTGGGAAGTGAGATCGGAGCCGACTGTCATCAGCTACATAAAACTCTGGGAACAGTGCGTGCGCAAAAAAGGCAAGCAGTGGCAGCGGGCTCTACCGCTGCTTTGCGAGATGCGGGAAGTAAGGTTGGAGCCAGACGCCACCAGCTACAACTCTGGGATCAGATCTGGGATCAGCGCGTGCGCGAACGGTGAGCAGTGGCAGCGGGCTTTCTCGCTGCCCAGCGAGAGGCGGGAGGCGAAGGTGGAGCCAGATGCCATCAGCTACAACTCTGGGATCAGCGCGTGCGCGAACGGCGAGCAGTGGCAGCAGGCTTTCCCACTGCTCAGCGGGATGTGGAAGGCGAGAGGGGAGCAAATCGTTTAGCTACAGCTCTGGGATCAGCGCCTGCGCGAGAGGCAGCCAGTGGCAGCGGGCTCTCTCACTGCCCAGCGAGATGCGGGAGGCGAAAGTAGAGCCAAGCGTTATCAACTACAGCTCTGGGATCAGCGCGTGCACGACAGGCGAGCAGTGGCAGCAGGCTCACCCAGTGCTTAGCGAGATGCGGGAGGCGAAGGTAGAGCCACGCGTCCTCCGCTACAGCTCTGGGATCAGCGCGGGCACGAAAGGCGAGAAGTGGCAGCGGGCTCTACCGCTGCTCTGCGAGATGTGGGAAGTAAGGTTGGAGCCAGATGCCATCAGCTACATCTCTGGGATTTCCTTGGGATCAGCGCGTGTACGAACGGCGAGCAGGGGCAGCAGGCTCACCCACTGCTTAGCGAGATGCGGGGGGCGAAGGTGGAGCCAAGCGTCATCAGCCACAGCTCTGGAATCAGCGCGTGCACGACAGGCGAGCAGCGGCAGCAGGCTCACCCACTGCTTAGCGAGATGCGGGAAGCGAAGGCTCTACCGCTGCTCTGCGAGATGCGGGAAGTGAGGTTGGAGCCAAATGCCATCAGCTACAACTCTGGGCTCAGCGAGCGCGCGAACGGCGAGCAGTGGCAGCGGGCTTTTTCGCTGCTCAGCGAGATGTGGGAGGCGAAGGTGGCGCCAAGTGTCATCAGCTACAGCTCTGGGATCAACGCGGGCGAGAAGAGGGGGCAGCGGCAACAGGCATTCGCGCTGCTCAGCGCGAGGCTGGACGCGAAGCTGGGGCGCGACGTCGTGGGTCACAGGGCTGGGATTGGGCAGGCAGGCGCTCGCACGGCAGGCGGGCAGGGCCAGCGGGCGCTGCGGCCCCGGGCCGCCGGGCCAGGGCAGCTCTGGCGGCCTTCGCGGACGGCCTTGCCCGGCGCGGAGGGGAGCCGGCCGGGCCAGGGCCTCGAGCGCTTCCGCGGCTTCTGGACGCCGCCGGAAACCTCTGGAGGCCGAGGCACGCGCAGCAGCTCGGCCGAGCGGGCGGCGGGCGGCGGCGGCTGGCGGCGCGAAGACCGCGCGGTGGCCGGCGGGCCCGCCGGGCCGCCTAAGGCGTCCGCGGGCGTCGGCAGCCCAGCCAGGGAGCCCGCCGGAGAGAGCCAGGTGCAGCGGCCCCCTTTCGCTGCGGACTCGGCCAGAAACTGGGACTGGGACTGGGGAAGGAGCGGGGGGGAGAACAAAAAAAAAAAAAACAAAAAAAAATGCTGTTTACTAGAGGCTGGTTGGCGCGGAGGGAAGCCACTTCACCCCCCAGGATTGGCCTGTCAAGTTCTACCAGGAAAGTCAGAAGGTCGAACCCTTCGCTCCGGGGGACAGACTATATAGTGATGGTTCCTGCCTGAGACCTAACTTGGGGTACCTGGCGAGAGCGGGGTGTGGGGTTGCTTCGATTGGTGCTCAGGGGGGCCTAAGTAAGGAATATATGGGCACGTGCCCAACTTATTCGGCCAGGGCAGCAAAAAATAGGCGAGCAGATCGGGGTCAGGAGGGCCCACCTGCACTTGGACAGCGAAGATAACGTTACCCCAGGACCGCCCTCGGGGATGATTTTGCTGACACGGTGCTGGCGGCGAAGTGTGATTCTGCTCATTTTTGGCGCGAGGTAGCCGCGAACCTCGAGTGCGGCGAAGGGGTGACCTTCCACAAAGTGAAGGCCCACCTCGAAGTGACCTCTGCAATAACAGAGGTGGGGAAAATTGGCACCCTGGAAAATAAGACGGCTGACTGGCTGGCAGGCCAGGGCGCACGTTCGCATGACTTCAGCCCCGAGTTTTCCGAGTTTTCCGATACCTTTTTTTGGTAGCGTTTAAACAATATCGTGGAGTCTTCCAGGGAAGGGGGGGAGTCCTAGCCCTATGCCCTCCCCCCCCCCCCCGCTGACCTTTCGGTGTGCTGGAGATGTGGGCCCCCGCGTGACAAGGCCCCCGACTGCCCCACACATCCCTTACGAGCACATAGATAGATGGCGGTGCTCGGTAGGCTGGAGATCGGTCGCACCGCTCACAAAGACCCCACGTATCGGTCTCAACCCTTCCCTCCTGGAGGTCCTCAAGGAAACTGTCCATTGTGGGCGCGTCCTTCAGTCGGCGTACGTGGTTGAGTCTGGGTTCCCAGTTTTGTTCTGTCCCCGCGGCGGAAAATTGAAACTCAGAAAGCTTTGAAGCTGAAGTCGAAGTGTGAGCCTACTAGCAAGAGTAAGGCGAAGCGCGCCCTGCTGTCAGGCAGGCCCCCATCCACCTCATGTAAATTCATCTCGTCCAACAGGTAAGCGGGTCCGCGTTGGAGGAGTTTTGTTCGCGTTTGTAGTCTGGGCCAGGCCCCAGGCGTAGTTGCACATGGTGCGACGTCGCCTCTACGCACCCACAGTACCCACAGGAGGAGGCGGAGGAGGAGGAGGAGGATTTTTTTTACCTGGACCTTTTTCCTAGCTTGGTCTCAGGCTAGGACCCAAGCGGTGACCTCATGCGGTGGCTGACTTCGGCAGCAACCCACGGGCCCCGACAAAAACGAGCTAGTACGAGCCACCTCTGGGCTCAGAGCTCACGCGAGCAGCTTTCGAGCGAGGACCCTCCGCACCATCCTCACAGCTCGTCTCGCGGCCCCTCGCCCCACTCACGTTGGAGGGGGCCGAGGGAAAAGAATTAACAGCCTGCTGCACTGACTCGGCACGATTGGCGGCGTGTCGAGCAAACCTGTTGGGCCGAGCTTCGGCACCAGAATCAGACGCGGAGCGGAACCTCGACCCCTGGTCTGCAGGGGTCGAGTGGGACAAGGCACTACCTTGGTACGACCCTGCGCGGGAAGGCGCTCTGAGACCGTGGATTTCGAAACCAACCGAATCAAAAGTTGGGGACGGGCACTGAGAATTCCCTTGGGCGCTCACCGTGAGAGCGTGAGGACACTCCGCACCATCCTCACAGCTCGTCTCGCGGCCCCTCGCCCCACTCACGTTGGAGGGAGCCGAGGGAAAAGAATTAACAGCCTGCTGCACTGACTCGGCACCAATGGCGGCGTGTCGAGCAAACTTGCGGGGCCGAGCTTCTGCACCAGAAACAGACGCGGGGCGGATCCTCGACCCCTGGTCTGCAGGGGTCGAGTGGAACAACTGGGGAGTGGCAGCAGCAGGAAGAGGAGGAGGAGGAGGAGGAGGAGGAGGAGGGAGACGGGATACCCGAGAGGATGAGGGGAGGGAGGAGGTAGGGAGGCGTCTTCGTGAGGAGGAGGAGAGGGAGGAGGAGGAGGAGCTGAAAAAGCAGAGGAGACGCAGGAGGTGACCGACGAGGAGGTGGCGGAGGAGAACGACGCGGCGGAGGAGGGCGGTGCTGGGGTGGGGCGTGGCCGACGCGGCGGAGGGGGCGGAAGCGACGCAGGCGCTAGGATGCCTTCACCGCCGCTGGCTGGGCGTGGCGGCTGAACAGGCGGTTGGCGGCGGCGGCGGGGGGCTGAAAGTAGGTCCGGGCGCGTAGGGGACTGACTGACTGACTGACTGACTGACTGACTGACTGACTGACTGACTGACTGACTGACTGACTGATTGAGTAACTTTTTTCACCGGAGCAAACAAAAAAGTTTGCCATGAAACGTTGAATGTGTGCCTCGTCGGCAACGCTGAGGGGGCCGGAGGCCAGCCCAGGAAGAGCAGGGACGAGACGCGTGGGCGGCGGCATCGGCGGTGGCACTGGCGGGCTAGGGGGACACAACGTGGATGGGCACAGCGACTGGGCAGGCGCAGGGGGGGGGGGGGCACGGGGCGCGAGCCCCACCCATTCTGGGGGTGCGGCTGCCAGCAGGGTGGGCGCGGGCGGGCGGGCGCCAGCCAGAAGACGGGGAGCGACAGCGGCCCTGGGAGGAAGCTCCGCGCAGCCAATCGCTCGGGAGCCGTGGCTATCACACGACGCGCTTGGCTTAGGAGGGGTGCCGATGGGAGCGCGGTGCCGGTTGCGCCCCCGCCCTGGGCCTTGGGCGGCGTCGTCTGCGAGTGGCTGGGCGGCACGGGCGCAGCACAAATGGAGACAGAAGGGCGCGGCCAGGAGGCGGACGGCACGACGCGGGTGGGGAGACCGCCTGCCCCACACACAGAGGGGACTTGAAGAGCCGCCTGCCTTGCTTGAATTCTGCCCCGCGTGCCCGCTTGTCGTCGCGCGAGACTGGGCACCAACCCTCGCCTCGGGGATCTTTAGGGGTCGACCTCGACGCCGTCCTCCCAACATCCAGATCTTACGTTAAGCACCGCCGGTAAATACAGAAACGGCACGCGCGGAGCATCGCCGCTGCGAGCTCGCCCTCTCCCACCCACCCCCTGGACGCGCGCAAACGCCGGTCCACCACAAAGGCGCGGCCATTTGATGCAACTACTGGGCCGCGCATTGCGATCGCACTGGCGACCCTTGCGGGCGAATCGGGGAGCGCCCGCGCGCGCCAAAAGGCCCCGACGCGACAGCGCGTGGGCCCGTGCAGAGCGGGCGCCCGTTCGAGCGGGCAGAGGCCAGCGTGCGGGACCCCACGCCCTGCCCCCAAGAGGAGGCGGAGAGCCCATCCGCACTGCCAGCCGCAGCAGAAACCGTGTGCCGGGATCGAGCGACAAGGGACGCAGGCAAAAACGGCGGCCGTCAGCAGGCACGAGGCAGGCGGCGGGCGGCAACGCAGAGGCGCGGGCGCGCGGGCCCAGTGCGCCCCTCTTCCTGTGCCCCGCAGCGCTTAGCTCTTGACCGGAAGGGGCCCGCTCCCGACCCGCAGACCCCCAAAACAATGTGTCCCGCAGCGCGCCCCCTACTGCGTTCCATACTGTGCCCCTGAGCTGCTCCCTGGCTCCCTCCCATACCGTGTCCCACGATGCGTCCTTGCGTGCGTCCCCTGCCGTGGCCCTCCCCATGCTGCGTCTCCTTCATCGGACGGCACCCCTCACACAGGAGAACAACACATGCCGCGACGATGGGTGCACTTTGGGGGCAGCCTTGGTGGGCCCGCAAGCCGCGCGAAGACCAGGGGGCACGGGGGCACGGGGGCGAGGCGCGGGCGGGGCAGAATGGCCTTTCATGTCGCGCTCGTGCCACACCGGCAGGTCCCGCAGAACGGGGAGAGAGGCGAGAGGGCAAGGCAAGACACGGCACCGCGGGATGCAGGGGTGCAAGTCGTAAGGCACCTCAGAAACCACGGCTTGGTCAGGCTCATGCTGCACCAGGTTGGCGAGCTGCTCTGGCGAGAAGTTTCGATCACCAACGCGGCTGAAGTCTCAGGGCAGGAGGTGGGGGGCAGCTGCGCGTAGGCATTGTCGAGGGAGACGATGGTGAAGGGGATCATATAAACGGCCTCTTCTGCCTGCGCGGCTTCGCAATCAGCTCCAAAGCGCAGCGTGGCAGCTTCCTCAAGCGCCGCAAAAGGAGGACACAAATACAATGAAAGACGCGAGAGGAAAAAAGGAAGAACACGCGCTCGGATTACAGTGCGGGCGCGGCCGCAAGAAACCCTCGCAAGAAACCCAACCCTGAGAACCCGTGCGCGAGGTGCACCTGAGGGGAAGCCTGGAGCACCGTGAACGCAGCAGCTCCTTCAACGGCTGCGGGAAGTCACCGCGCAGCGCGAGGAGCAAAGAAACCCAAGATACCCTGACGAAAAGCACATGGTTGCTTGATGCGCGCCCCTGTAGGACGCAAGAGCGGGCCTCACCAAGGGCGGCACACCAGCCGCTGGGAGTGAGTGCCGTGGTGGATTCGAGAATCTTGTCGGCGTCGACAAACCGAAGAATCGACGCACGGCTGAACCCGAACTGGCTGCCGAGGAAGTCCTGGGCGACGTCCTCCGCTAGTTCGCAGCAGATGCCCTCGCCCTGCGAGGGGGGGGGAGCAGCGGACGGGGGAGGGGGAGGCAAGAGTCGGCGTAGAGGGCGACGAGGGCGCGAGCTGGATGCGATTTGCTCGTGCCGTGGGGTCCCTGAACGCAGAAAACCCAGAACTGGGCGGGCGAGGCTGGAGCACGGGCCTGATGCGTGTTGAAGCGGTCGGGCCTGATGCGTGTCGAGGCGGTCGGCTTCGCAAACACGTGCAAGAAGGACAGAGTAGGGGTGGTCGCGAGGGGGCGACCTTACAGTGGCAGGGACGGGCTGGCAGTTGCTCGGGGGCCAGACGGAGCCGGGCCACCGGGTGCTGGTCCAGACGCAAGATCGATGCCCATCGGCGCGAAAACGCGGGGGCTAGTGGGCGGAGGGGAGGGGCGGCGCAGGGGCAACAGTCGCGGCCTGGCCACCGCCCCAGTCGAGCCCCTCGGCAGCAGCTTCACCCGCAGCGTCGCTGGGCTGAGCTGGCTCGCCAGGCTTGCCAGGGGCACCCGCAGATTCGCAGATTCGGCCGGCGTGCGCTAGTGGGCCAGGAAGGGGAACGATGGGCAGGCAGAGTGGGTCCATGGCGACGCTGGGGGTCCAGCACCTCGCAAGCCTCCCCCGTTCGGTGCACCACTCCGTGGCGTAGGACCAGTCACACACACACACTCTTTCTCTCTCTCTCTCTCTCTCTCTCTCTCTCTCAAACACACACACACACACTCTCAAGTAGCACTGCCCTGGAACCCCGGGGAGGGTAGAATTCCTGATTGCGGTTCCAGGTTTCCCATAATTCATTCGACTATGGGAAACCTGGAACCACAACGAAAACCACTTTTTAAAAGGTAATTCCAAGCTTCCCAACATGAAACATGAAAGTCGAATGATAGAAAGCCTGGGGTCACCATGAAACCCCACCCTTTTTGTGGTGATTCCAGGATTCCCGGAATCCCAAATTATGGAAAACCTGGAGCCACCACGAAAAAACCTTGTCGATGTTGATTCCAAGTGTCCCATACATAATCCGATGATGGGCTGCCCGGAAATCGAAATAAGGAAACCCACGAGGGAGAGAGAAGAAGAAAAGGAAGAAGAAGAAGAAGAAAAAAAAAAAAAAAAAAAAAAAAAGGCGTCGGACGCGGGTGAGTCGCAGGACGCGGGGGAGTCGTCGGACGCGGATGAGGCGTCGGACGCGGGTGAATTGGGCTGGGCGTAGGGCAGGGCGGCGGGCTGCACCCCTTCACTCACACCTACATTTTTTGGTCGGCGGGGCGAGAGCGAACCTTTTCCGCTAAGAGCTAGGCGGGCTACGCGCAGCTTTAATTAAGGAGACCGGGCACAAGAAGGCGGGGCCTCAGGCGGCCGGAGCAGGTGGAGCCCGGGGTGCAGGCGGTGCCGAAGAGCTTGCAAAGGAGAAGGTACTCCGCGGACGAGGGCCGGGGGCGAAGACCCGGAAGATGGTGGAGATGGTGTAGCCGTCGGCGGCACGTCGCGAACACCAGCCTCAAGTACAGCGGGGAAAAACGTGCCATTGGCCAGGCCGACGCCCGGGGGGGGGAGGAGAGCACCGCGAAGGCAATGAGCAACGTTCCCTTCACTTACACACACTTTTGACGTCGCAGACACGCGCGCGGCGGCGCGGCGTAGGCAACACACACACACACACACATACACACATACACACATACACACATACACACATACACACATACACACATACACACATACACATACATGTTGTTTTAAGTCGGCGGCGCACATGAGCCTCCGGCGCGGTCGGCTGGTGGAGGTGCTAATTGCGAACGAACTTATTCGAACGCGCCATGAAATAATCCAGCCACGGCCATGCAAATCGGTCGTGGAAAAAACGGGAGGCGCTGCAAGGCCAAAATGCAGCGGCCAAAGAACCCGCGGAACGGAAGCTCGACGCGGGAAGTTCGAAGCGCAAACAGCAGTCGGGTGCGAGTGAAAGCCTAGAGCACCGAAAATAAAACTGTGTATTCGCTGCACACATACATACACACATACACACACGCATACACACACTCTCACACACACACACATACACACACACACACACACACACACACACACACACACACACGCGTGCGTAGCCCGAAGGCGGCGGGACGCCGACACTGTACTATCGTGGGGGGGGAGCGGCCACAAGGCGCGAGGGAGAGCGAGAACTCGCAGCACCAAGCGCACAAAAGCGACGAAGTTTCCAGGTGTGGCCGCAGGCAAGAGAGCGAGGAAGACGACGAAGACCAGGAGGACAGCGCCGCTGGTGGTCGGCGCGCTGGGCTGAAGCTCCCGTCGCTGTCTGGCGGCGCGCACAAGGGGGTAGGGGGAGGGGTAAAGGCTTATGAGAAGCAGGCTGCTTCTTACAAAACGCTGGCCTTACAGTTATAGCTAAACACTGCGCCTTGCAAGAAGCAGGGGTGCTTCTAAAATGTATTCCCCCTAGTTCTTGCGTGGTGCCGCGACAGGTTGCTGCAACGGTACGCATTGCGGCGGAAATGGTACCACTGTCCAAGACGAACGGCACCGCTGGAGGCGACGTCCCACCCCCCCCCAAAAAAAAACGAAAGCAAAACTTACAGCATGAAACTATGTGCTTTTGTTTTAGCGCGATCCCAATCGACTGCAAGCAGTGCAATCACACGAAATGGGGGGACGGACAAGGAGAAAGGAAGTCACATCTCGGGGGGGCAGGAGGAAGGCGCAGGGGCCAAGCATCCTGACTTCTTCAAGAACTGCCCAGGAACCCCATGACAGGGCGTGCGCCGCCGCCAAGCAGCACAGTAGTGCGGCTGACAATAATCCGGAGAAGGGCCTCGCGTCTACAGCCAGGGAAGAGGGGGGGAAGGGAGGGGAGAGAGGGAGGGGGAGGAGAGGGAGGGGGGGAGAGGAAGGGAGTGCAAGAGGGAGGGAAGAGGGGGGGAGGGGAGAGGAGGCTGGGGGGGAGGGAAGGGGAAGGGGCAGGGGAGAAGAGAAAAAGGGAGGGGAAAAAGGGCAACCTTTGAGGCTTCCGAACGGCATCCTAAGCCCATGGGAAAATCCTAGGCGTGACCCCCCGTAACAGCCCCCGGTAGATCTCGACGGCCCAGAAAAAACTCGCACCAAAAAAAATCCAAACACCAAAACCGGTGAAAATCTCGAGGACCGCCCGAAAATGTTTTCAAAAAACGCGACTGAAGACTGAAGGGCCCCAGGGACACACAAATAAATAGACACAAATAACAAGATTCCCCATAGTTTTCCATATGTGCTGGGTTTTCGTCTTCCCCCCCACTTCCCATTTTTTCCCTTATTTCCCGGGAATCGACGATAATTGTGTCTGTGTGTTTCTGTCCCTCCTAAGAGGAGAGAGGAGGGCCCCGCTCTCTCCGACGGCCTTGGCACTGCTGGCCGGCGTCGCCTTTGCTTTCCGACCCATGGCAACTGGCAGGCAAGGCCGTAGCCCTTGAGCCACACCCGCCTGTCCCGACCGCCCTCTCGTCAAGAGGGTAGGCGAAGAGAAAAGGAGGAGGAGAGAACGGACATGGGGAGGAGAAGAGAACGGCGGGGCAAGGGAAGAAGGGGGGGAGAGGGGAGGGCACTGAGGACGGAGAGGGGAAGTGGTCTCTCTTGCGGGCATGAAAGATACTCACATAGGGACAAGCTTCTCCCCACTCTCTCGTTCTCCTCCTACGCGCGAACGCTGTCCGCCACGCTTGCACAAACAGCCGACAGATCCTGCCGTGGGCCCCTCTGGGATACGAAAACCTTCCAACTGACTCGCAGGCGAGCACAATGATAAAAAATGGCAGCGAGCGCTTGCCACTGAACATTGGGTCCTGTCGCCCAGAATGTAGGGTTCTGGGCTGGATGGAAACGAGAGAGGCACCAAAACCGCCTCGAAACCACAAATGAGGCGTCCAAAACGAACAGGCCCCCAAGAGGCCCCCAGGAGACCCCCAAGAGACCCCCAAGAGGCCTCCAATAGATCCTCACAAGGCCTGGTCGACAATTCAGGCACGGTGGCGGGATCGGCCGAATGCCACTTCGAAGTCTCCTTTTCACTCCTCCTCCTCCTCCTCCTCCTCCTCCTCCTCCTCCTCCTCCTCGTCCTCCTCCTCCTCCTCCTCCTCCTCCTGCTCCTCCTCTTCCTGCGGAGGCTGTGAGCCCGAGGCCACGCCAATTCCAAGCAAAAATTCGACTGGGAGGCTTCAGCATCTGACGGCTGGCCTCATGGGGCAGACTCGCAACAGATGTGCTGTATGAACCGTCAATCCAAAAACAAACCAAGCGCGCCAGCATACATTCACACCTTAACTCTCTCGCACAGACCTATGATGTGCTGATTATGCGTGTGGATAAGTACACATATGCATACACAACTGCATACACACGTGTGTATGCATAGGTGGATAATATGGAATAGAAACACACGTGTGCATGCACAAGTGTGTATACACAAGTGTGCATACATAGGTGAATTGAACTATCTAGAGACATATACATATGTTGGCATATATATATGTATACATATACACATGGATGATATATCTCTATATATATATATATATAGAGAGACTAGAACCACGCGAGCGCTACGCGCGCGCTTAGGTTCTAGTCACGGCTGCGCCACGTCTTGATGATCTCGTGTTCGCTCGTCTGATTTGCAACTGTGCGAAGTCCGGCGCCTGTGGGCGTGGCAGAACCTCCGTCCGCTCCACTTCCTCCTCCTCGTTTTCCTCCTCCTCCTTCTCCTCCATCGTCGTCTGAGCCGGAGGGGGAGGAGGAGAACGAGGAGGAGCAGGAGGGGGAGGAGCAGAAGCAGGAGCAGGAACAGGAGGAGCAGCAGGAGCACGAGGAAGAGGAGCAGGATGAGCAGGAGGAGCATCAGCAGCTGGAGCAGGAAAGAAGGAGACCACAATAAACCCAGGATGCACGGACAATGCTGTAGCACACCTTTCCGTCCCATGCCTGCTCCCCACGAGCCCCATCAAACATTATTTGTCCCAACCATCCTGTGGTGTTGGGTCGTCGTTTTGAAGAAACGGTCCCCGCGATCCTTCCTTCCTTCCTTCCTTCCTTCCTCCTCCCCCTCCTCCCTCCTCCCATCCCTGCCTCTGCCCTGCGCATGTCTTCGTCGTCGTCATCATCAGCACCATCATCATCGTCAGCGCCAGGTCATCGTCATCATTATCATCGACGTCATGATCACCACCATTATCGTCACCATCATCGCCACCAATTTCGCCACACCCCTTACACGCTTCGTGGCCCCACAGGAAACCCCATCGAAGGCCTCAATGGCAGTGTTCGCATGCGTCTCCCCCGCCCAGCACAAAGTTGCGCGGCCCCATAGGGAGCCCCACCTAAGGCCCTAGTGGCGGAGTTCGCATGCGTTTCCTCCACCCAACACAGCACTTCGCTGGCCCAACAGGGAGCTCCACCTAAGGCCTCCGTGGCGGTGTTCGCATGCGTCTCCCCCACCCAGTACGGTGATTCGCGGCCCCGTAGGGAGCCCCACCTAATGCCCCAGTGGCAGTGTTCGCATGCGCCCCCCCCCACCCAGGATAGCGTTTCGTGGCCCCACAAGGAGCTCCACCTAGGGCCCCCGTGGCGGTGTTCGCATGCGTTTACCCCACCCATCGAGCTCCACCCAACGTTCCAATGGCGGTGTGCGCATGCGTTCCCCCCACCCAGGACAGGCGTTTCGTGGCCCAACAGGGAGCTCCACCCAAGATCCCACCGGCGGTGTTCGCATGCGTCCCCCCCACCCAACATAGCGTTTCGCCACAGGGAGCTCCATCCAAGGTTCCAATGGCGGTGTTCGCATGCGTCTCCCCCCACCCAGGACAGCGTTTCGTGGCCCCACAGGGAGCTCCACAGAAGGTTTCACTGGCGGGGTGTACATGCGCCCCCCACCACCACCCAACACAGCGTTTCGCGGCCCCACGGAGAGCTCCACGTAAGGCCCCTGTGGCGGTGTTCGCATACGTCTCCCTCACCCACGACAACGTTTCGTGGCTCCACATCGAGCTCAACTTAAGGCCCCAGTGGCGGTGATGCGTCTCCCCCACCCAGGACAACGCTTCGTGACCCCATAGGGAGCTCCACCTAAGGCCCCCGTGGCGGCGTTCGCATGCGTCTCCCCCACCCAGGACAACCTTCCGTGGCCCCGCATGGATTTCCACCCAAGGCCCCTGCGGCAGCGTTCGCATGAGTCTCCCCCGCCCAACACAACGTTTCGCCCCACAGGGAGCTCCACATAAAGTCCCAGTGGCGGTGTGCGCATGCGTTCCCCCCACCCAGGACACTATTTTGCGGCCCCACAGAACATCCACCTACGGCCCGCGGCGGTGTTCGCATGCGTCTCCCCCACCCAGGACAACGTTTCGTGGCCCCACAGGGAGCTCCATCCAAGGTTCCAATGGCGGTGTTCGCGTGCGTCTCCCCCACCCAGGACAGCGCTTCGCGGCCCCACTGGGAGCTCCACCGAGGGTCCCAGTGGCGGTGTTCGCATGCGCCTCCCCCACCCAAGACAGCGTTTCGCCGCAGGGAGCTCCACTTAAGGCCCCAGTGGCGGAGTTCGCATGCGCCTCCCCCACCCAGGACGGCGCTTCGTGGCCCCACATCGAGCTCCACCTAAGGCCCGAATGGCGGTGTTCACATGCGCCCCCCCACCCACCCACCCACCCACCCAGGATAGCGTTTCGCGGCCCCACAGGGAGCTCCACCTGGAACCTCGGAGGCGGCGTTCGCATGCGTCTCCCCCAAACAGGACAGCGTTTCGTCGCCCCACAGGGAGCTCCACTCAAGGCCCCAGTGGCGGTGTTCGCATGCGTCTCCCCCACCCAGGTCAGCGTTGCGCGGCCCCACAGGGAACTCCACATGGGTGGCGCGGCCTGTGGAGCTGCGGAGCCCTGCACGGCGTGGCGCGGCCTGTGTGTGTGCGTGTGCGTGTGCGTGTGCGTGTGCGTGTGCGTGTGCGTATGCGTGTGCGTGTGCGTGTGCGTGTGTGTGTGTGCGTGTGTGTGTGTGCGTGTGTGTGCGTGTGTGTGTGCGTGTGCGCGTGTGTGTGTGTGTGTGTGCGCGTGCGTGTGCGTGTGCGCGTGCGTGTGCGTGTGCGTGTGCGTGTGCGTGTGGCGTGTGCGTGTGCGTGTGTGCGTGTGTGTGTGCGTGTGTGTGCGTGTGTGTGCGTAAGTGTGCGTGTGTGTGCGTGTGTGTGCGTGTGTGCGTGTGTGTGCGT
>CAUYUJ010019936.1:162007-167691 GCA_963575745.1 Prorocentrum cordatum | reverse complement strand
ACTACTACTACTACTACTACTACTACTACTAGTACTACTACTACTACTACTACTACTACTACTACTACTACTACTACTACTACTACTACTACTACTACTACTACTGATAATAATATGAATACGAATACGAAGAATAACCACACGAATAGTGCTAATACCAAAAGTACTAGTACTACTACTAATACTAACAACACTACTACTAATAATGCTGGTACTAATAATAGTAAGACGGTGCATAATACGAATACTGCGAATCATACGAATACTAGGACAACGAAGACTCATCACACTAAGAAGAAGAGGCGGAGGAGGAGGAGGAGGAGGAGCAGGAGCAGGAGCAGGAGCAGGAGCAGGAACAGGATGAGGAGGAGGAGGAGGAGGAGGAGGAGGAGGTAGGAGGAGGAGGAGGAGGAGGAGGGAGGAGGGAGGAGGGAGGAGGAGAGAAGAGAGGAGGGAGGAGGGCGGAGGGAGGAGGAGGAGGAAGAGGAGGAGACTGGAGTGAGCAGGAGAGAAGGAGGAGGTAGGGAGCAGGAGGCAGAGAGCAAAAGTTAGGAGGAGAGGTAGGAGGAGGAGGAGGAGGAGGAGGAGGAGGAGGGACGAGGAGGACGAGGAGGAGGGGAGGAGGCGGAGGGGAGGAGGAGGAGGAGGAGAGGCTTTTTTTTGGAGGAGGGAGGAGGGAGGAGGGAGGAGGGAGGAGGAGGAGGGGGGAGGAGGGAGGGAAGGGAGGAGGGAGGAGGGAGCGGAGGGAGGAGGGAGGAGGAGGAAGGGAGGCGGAGGAGGAGGAGGAGGAGGAGGAGGAGGAGGAGGGAGGAGGAGGAAAGGAGGGCGAAGAGGAGGGCGGAGAAGAGGAGGAGGAGGAGGAGAGGAGGAGGAGGAGGTGGAGGAGGAGGGAGTGAGGGAGGAGGAGGAGGAGGAGGAGGAGTGCGGAGGAGGAGGATGGCAGAGGAGGGGAGGAGGCTGGAGGAGGAGGAGGAGGAGGAGGAGGAGGGGGCAGGAGCAGGAGGAGGAGGAGGAGGAGGAGGAGGGGAGGAGGAGGAGGAGGAAGGGGAGGGGAGAGGGAGAGGGGGAGGACGAGCAGGATGAGGAGGAGGAGGAGGAGGAGGAGGAGGAGGAGAGGAGGAGGAGGAGGAGGAGGGGGGGGGAAGGGGGAGGGAGAGGGAGAGTGGGGAGGACGAGCAGGAGGAGGAGGAGGAGGAGGAGGAGGAGGAGGAGGAAGAGGAGGGCGGAAGAGGAGGAGGAGGAGGAGGAGGAGGAGGAGGAGGAGGAGGAGGAGGGGGAGTAGGTTGAGGAGGAGGAGGAGGAGGAGGAGGAGCAGGAGAAGACGATGCCAGGACCAAGACAAAGTCGGACCGGGATACATCGATCGGAGGTTGCTGAAGGTGCCCCTGGCCAAGGGTGCCCCCAGCTTTTCGTTTCATTTTGGAGCCCCTTGGGCCCTCTGGGCGTCGTGAGGGGTGCTCTGGAGGTCGCGGGGGCCTCCTTGGAAATCCCAGGGAAACCTCGGGCCTGGGGACACCCGGACATCTGGTGCGGGCCCACTGGGACCCCCCTTTCGCTGGCCAACCGCGTTCGAAAAACGTTGACATGGGCCTCCAAGGCCCTTGCATCCTTATCGCGCATCCTTATGATACGGGACGACTGCAGCGCCTGGCTGGCCTGCGTGGTTGGTCCCCGCGCGGCCCCCAAAAAGCCGCGCACCAGAGGTCCCTGCTATGCCCAGGGTCACTCTTGCGAGCAGCCGAGAGTGCGACACATGGGGGGGGGAGAAAGGTGGTGCGCTTTCTGTGCCCCGAGCAGAGGGGGGGGCCCACGAGGGGCACGCGACGTGCACGTTCCCCCCCCACCACTCCCCCCTCCCCCCCTTTTCGCTCACGCTCCCGAGGCGGCCAGGGCGGCCTCCACTTCTCCACGGAGTCGGCGGGCGAGCTGCGCCAGACGCCGTGGATGTCCTTCGGTGGGGTCGGCCTCAAGGCCGGGTGGGCACCGGCGGCCAGCGGCGGCGGCGCCGAGGGGGGGGGGAAGCGAGAGGGGGGCGGCGGCAGCGCCAGGGTCGGTGCAGGCGCACAGATCGGGGGCGGCCAAGAGGGGAGTGATGACGAGGAGCAGCGAGGAGGAGGGGGAGGAGGAGGAGGAGGAAGAGGAGGAGGAGGAGGAGGAGGAGGAGGAGCAGGTGGAGGAGGTGGAGGACGAGGAGGATGGATCCAGCCAGCCAGTCAACACTGCCCGTGCAACGCCCGCGACAGCGTCGGACATCCCCTCCACGGGGGCGGGCAAGAGAGAGTGATGACTAGGGTGATGGCTAGGAGGCCGTGGCCATGGCTATCTCCCCAGACTTCATTCCAAAACGTCCAGGCCCCCCCCCTGGGCCGCGCACGTGCCCATGGCCATGATTTGCGCCCCCCCCCTCTTGGACGCCCCTCTCTTGGACGCCCCCGAGAAGCGAGAGGGGGCAGACCTCGGGGCGGTGTTTCTCAGAAGCACGCCGGAGTTCTGAGAAGCCCAGCTGGAGTTCTGAGAAGCCGTCCTGGCCTGCGTACAGGCCTACTAATGAACCTTCTAAGGATATCTTGTGGTTTCACGAATTCTTCTGAAAGCATTGCCGGCTGAGACCGTCTTGTTTTACGACATCGGGTTTATGTTCTAAGAACTTTGTTTTGGTTATTATTTACGCTTCGCGTATCCCCACCCGCCCATCTCACAACAGCAACTCTTGCGAAGCATGCCGACAGTCGTGTTTTTCAGGCGTGTGTCCGCTTGGCCCCGCATATCTCCCCTGTTACTCCTTCCTCCCGCCTCCTTCTACATCCTCCTTGTGGGGGGAGCGGGAGAAGGACGAGGCCTCTTGGGGCGTCTTCGGCGCCTCTTGGGGCCTCTTGGGGACCTCTTGGGGGTATCTTGGGGGCCTCTTGGAGGCCTCGTGGTGCCTCCTGGGGACCTCTTGTGGGCCATCTGGGGACCTCTTGGGGCCATCTGGTGGACCTCTGGGGGCCATCTTGGGGGGCTTGTATGAGCGCTGCCCCTCCTCCTGGTGTGACTCGTTCGGGCTCCTCGTGGTGTGAGTCGTTCGAGGCCCGCGTCGTGGTGTGAGTCGTTCGGGCTCCTCGTGGTGTGAGTCGTTCGGGCGCCTCGTCCTGGTGTGAGTCGTTCGGGCCCCTCCTTGTGGTGTGAGTCGTTCGGGCTCTTCGTGGTGTGAGTCGTTCGGGCCCCTCGTCCTGGTGTGAGTCGTTCGGGCTCCTCGTGGGGCCTTTGGGGGCCTCTTGGAGCCTCTTGGGGCCTCTTGGGGGCCTCTTGGGGGCCCTTGGGGGCCTCTTGGGGGCCTCTTGGGGGTGGGGCCTCTTGGGGGCCTCTTGGGGGCCTCTTGGAGGCCTCTTGGGAGCCTCCTGGGGGCCTCTTGGGGCCATCTTGGGGCCTCTTGCGACCTCCTCAGAAGCGCAAATGAGCGCTGCCCCCTGAGAAGGACAAAATGAGCCCAAAACCTGCGTAAAATCAATGATTTTGCTATGAAGGAAGAGGAGCGCTGCCCCCTCAGAAGGCCAAAATGGGGCCGAAACCGTAGTAAAATCTATGATTTTGGCTTCACAGAAGAGGAGAGGGTTTTTTCTCCGGCCCCCCGTCGGGGCCAGAATCCTCGTGAGGGGTGTCGTTTTTTAGCCCTCCCAGGAGTCGAAAAAGACCCCTCCAACGACCCGCGGAACCCCCTCTCCAGGTCCAGGGGGAGGGGGTAGGGGAAGGGGTAAACCCCTCCCCGAAGGGGAAGAAGGGGGGTTGAGAACAGAGAGGGCTCTCTAAACCACTCACGCCCAAAGGGCTGGTGGGATTAGAACATTGCTGGCATCTGCGAAAAATTCGTCACAGGCCTACAGGAATGCCGGGGCGGTCGGTCTCTGCTCCAGTCTGTGACTCCAGAGAGGGGCTACAATCAGGAGGGAAAGAAACACACAGACACAATGAATCGTCGATTCCCCAGAAAATGTGATAAAATTTGGCAAGGGGGGGAAGACAAAAACCCAGAACATATGGAAACTATGTGATCTTCTTATTTGTGTGCACTTATTTGTGTGTCCTTGGGCCCCTTGCTACAAGGCCTCTCAGGAGGCGCGACGGCTTCTGAGAGGCCCCGTCGCCTCCTGAAAATCAGCAGGGGGAAAAACCCACAGACACAATGAATCGTCGAGCCCCCAGAAAATATGGGAAGTGTTGGGGAAGACAGAAGCCCCCAAAATATTTGAAAATATGGGGGATCGTGGGATTTGTGTGCATTTATTTGTGTCCCTGGGCCCCATGAGAAAAGTCCTGCCCCCTCTGACTTCCTCCCTCGGCACGCCGCCGAAGCTAATTAGTGCGAAGGCCTTGCGGCCGGCGCCGCCGACCCTGAAGGGGGACGACGACGAAGACAGCGACGATGAGAATGCTCAACAGGTAATGCATGGGAGAGGAGGAGAAGAGGGGGACGGAGGAGGCGAAGGGGAATGGGAACAGGATGGAGGAGGGAAGATAATTAGGAGGAGGAGGACGAGGAGGAGGAGGAGGAGGTGGGATGAGAAGCCGGATGGCGGATAAATCGGCACTTCGCCGAAACTGTTCACCATTCACCTGCGCCGATCCTGGACAGGCCGATCCTGGGCCCAGGATCGGTGTACCTCGCCACCCACCAGACCACCCCAATCCATCCCGCGGGCCCCAACTTGCCCTCCATTCCCCATGGGGCGGGGCTTCGAGGAACGTTCGAACAACACGCGTGGAACCCATACACCCTCCCGCCCAACCTGAAATTCGGGTCTTCGGGCCTGGTTGAGGTGGCTTGGTAGGTAGTCAGTACCTGCCCAAGCCAGGGTGGCATGCGCATCGATCCTGGACCCGGGATGGGCCTGGACAGGATCGGTGCAGGTGTGCAGTCAGGACGCTTTGGGATGGGCAGGCGTCCACTAATCGACCCCCTTCGTTAAGACGCGTTTCGGGTACAGTCGGACCGAGGCATACGATCGAGGTCGGTTCGGGGAGGGTACCCTTATGTTCTTCGTGTTGGTTGGACGCTCTTGTGCTTCCCTGGGAGGGTACCCTCGGATGATCTGTGTGTTTTGGCCGACGGAGGGTCTCATGTTCTTGAGGGATGCTCTTCTGGCCTAGGTCCGACTCCAACTGCAGGTGTGCAGTCAGGACGCTTTGGGATACTAATCGACCCCCCTTCTGGAGGACGCGTGTTGGCTACAGTCAGACCGAGGTATACGATCGAGATCGGTTCGGGGAGGGTACCCTCATATTCTTCGTGTTTGTTGGACGCTCTTGTGTATCTGGGGAGGGTACCCTCGGATGCTCCGTGTGTGTGTGTGTGTTGCCCGTCGAAGGGGCTCATGTCCTTGAGGGATGCTCTTCTGGCCCTGGTCCGACTCCGACTGTATGTGTGCAGGGCTTTGGGATGGGCAGGCGTCTACTGATCGACCACCCTTCTTTAGGACGCGTGTTGGCTACAGTCGGACCGAGGCATACGATCGAGGTCGGTTCGAGGAGGGTACCCTCATGTTCTTTGTGTTTGTTGGACACTCTCGGCGGAGGGTCTCATGTTCTTGAGGGATGTTCTTCCGGCCCATGTCCAACTCCGACTGTAGGTGTGCAGTCAAGACGCTTTGGCGTGGGCCGGCGCCCTTCTTTAGGACGAGTTTTGGGTACAGTCGGGTCGAGGTATA
>CAUYUJ010019936.1:152007-157007 GCA_963575745.1 Prorocentrum cordatum | reverse complement strand
CTTAGCTAACCCTTCCCTCGTCGCCACTAGATTCAGAAAAACCCAAATGATCAAACATAGTTCACACATCGTTCCCGGACTATTCTTTAACTATCTTTGAAGATTTCTCCTGTAGGGGGACGTGCCCGACTCACTGCTAGAATCGCCTCGAATCAAGAGGGAAAGAAACACAGACACAATTAATCGTCGAGCCCCCCAAAAAATATAGGAAAATATGGGAAGTGGTGGGGGAGACAAAATCCCAGAAAATATGGGAAAACAGAAACCCAGATATTTGTGTGTATTTAACTGTGTGTCCCAGGGCCCCTTCATCGAAGTCCTGGCCCGAGCGCGCTCCTGGCGTCTGCTCCCTGCCCCCCCCCCGAAGGTCGCCCTGGGCAAGGTGGGCATCGCGGCACGCGAGGGCCCGGCCTCGGCCGAGCTCGCCCCGGTCGTGCTCGAGGCGTCGGTTGCGACCTGGGAGTGAGCGCCGGTGTCGACCTTGGGTGAGCGCTGGGGATCAACCTCCTCCTCCTCCTCCCCCTCCTCCTCCCCCTCCTCCTCCTCCTCCTCCTCCTCCTCCTCCTCCTCCTCCTCCTCTTCGTCCTCCTCCTCCTCCTCCTCCCCCTGTCGCTCCTCCTCCTCCTCCTCCTCCTCCTCCTCGAGTCCTCCTCCTCCTCGAGTCCTGGAGCACATACCTCTACCCTTCGCCCGGTTTCCCGGTTTCCCCCGTTTCGGCCTCCGCGGAGGCCCTCGTCGCTACCGCTGGATTCGCACGGGAAGGAATCGGAGGTTGGGGGGTGAGATCGCAGTGGAACGGAGACCCCCAACCGGGAAATCGTTTCGTTTCGTTCGTGTCGTGCGTGAGGGCGAGGCGAAGCTGCGTGGGCGCGCGAGAGGAATGAACCCGCTGTTGCTAGGGCGAAGTCAAGACATATGATTCTCCTCCGCCCGCCCGTCCCGTTGTGTCCGCCGTTGCTGGGGCGAAGTCAAGACAAATGATTCTCCCCCGCCCGCCCGTCCGTCCGTCCGTCCGTCCAGCAGTGGCTCGCGGTGTCCCGCGGTGTCCCGTGGTGTCCCGTGGTGTTCCGTGGTGTCCTTTGAGTGAGATCGATACTGAGATCGATATTGAGATTGACCCACGGTGCTTCCTCTCCCTATTGTCAGGGGAATGGGAGTGACATGGCGGCAATAGGGCACATGAGTTTCGGGGTTGGCCAGCACGGGCAGACGCACCATGCATAGTTACTAGAAACCGCACGCGCTTCGCGCGCGCTTAGGTTCTAACGCAAGCCAAGGAAGCGTTACAGCACAGTGGGATCCTCCGCCTCCCCATTTTCGGGGATGACGGACGGGAGGGGGTAAGGGACAGGAATGATGTTTTAGGGTGAAGGAGGTATCCAGCGGGCTGGAGCGTGCCTGGGCGTCCGGCTCGGATTTCTTGCCAGCTTCGTCACTGGGGAGCCTCTCGGGGGCCTGCCCGACGCAGTTTGGAGACCTCTGGGGGGCTGTTTTGGCGTCTCTTTTGGGCCTCTTGGGGGTCTCTCGGGGGCCTCTTGGGGCCCCTTGGGGGCCTCTTGGGCACTTTGGGGGCCACGAGGGCGCCCCTGGGGTCACTGGGGCACATGCGTACCCGGGGCCGTGATCTTGGGATCGCCCATGGGCACCAAGGGAAAACCAAGATGGCCGAGTCCAATTAAACACACTGATGTTCAACGCCCCCAAAAGCCCCAAGAGAAGACCAGCACGGCCCGGGGAAGGGGGAAGGGGAGCTTAGGAAGCGCACGTTGTCCCGAGAGGCTCCCAACATGCCACAACTTCTGGAATACTGCTTTGCACATTCTCCTTTTCTTCGTCGTCGTCGACGTCCTGCCGTCTGCGTCGCCGTCCTTGTCGTCGTCGTTACCATCGAGGAAGACCCGAGATTCAAAACGGCCCAAGAAGGTCCAAGCTGTTCCTCGAGAGGGCCCCAGAAGGCCCAAACTTGGCCCAGTTCTAGAGGACAGTGTACCTGATCAGCATATTCGCCCTTGGGGTCTTAAGAGTATCCAGGACGGCCCAAGAGGCCCCCAAGAACGCCCCAAGAGGTCCGCAGGACGGCTCAGGAGGGCACCCAAATGGCCCGAGAGGCGCCCAAGACGGCCCAAGATGTTCCATGAGTGCCCCAAAGGGAAGCATTCCAGACCGCCTCGGAGGCCCAAACGACGCCCCAAGAGGGTCCCAAGAAGACCCAAAAGAGGTTCCCAAGAATGGTATGTCGTCCCCAATCATTCGGGCAAACTTGCATGTTTCACAGATTCGCTGTTTGGTCTGAACAGCGTCCGCGACGGCCCAAGAGGCCCCTAAGATCGCCCAGAGACGGCCCAAAACGACACCAAGACGGCCCAATAGGGTCCCATGACGACCCACGAGGCCCCCAAGATGGCCCAAGAGGGCCCCAAAATGGATCCAAGAGAGGTCCAAGAGGGGGAACGCGAACTGTCATATCGAGCCTTCCACCCCCTAGATGACCCGCGAGACCTCCAGAAGGCCCCCAAACGGCGTCAAGACTGAGCGGACCCAGCGGATTCAGCCATTGCCCCTTGAGGCCTTGGATGACCCGGAAGTGTTCCGATGTGTAGCAGCAGGAGTCTTGCGTTGCACAAGAGAGCCCAAGAGGGCCACGGTGGTCTCGCTTAAGAGTCACGAGAGGTTCCCCAGAAGGGTCGTCTCAGTTTCATAAGGAGTGCTGTTCTATCGTGAAGGCCTGACGGCCGGTGCCGCCGACCCTGAAAGATATCGACGACGACCAGGAGAGGGAGGAGGAGGCGGAGATGAGGAGGAGGAGGCGGAGATGTGGAGGAGGAGGAGGAGGAAGAGGAAAAGGACCCCCTCCTGGGCCCCCCCCCACCTGGGGAGGAGGACCAGTCAGCTCCATAAAGAGTACTGTTCTATTTGTTGTCTGTAGTTAGAGACGGCTCCAGGAGTCCCTGAGAGTCCCAGGCGGCACTCCAAGATACCGCCCAGAGGGTCGCTGGAGAGTCATCGGAGGTTTCTCAGAAGGGTCGCTCCAGAGTCATACGCATTTCTGTTTTGTATTGTCTGTTGTGAACAATGACTCCGTGAGTCCATGAAAGGCACTGAAGGTATCTTAGCTTCTCCGTCTCTCCTTGTACTCCCTCGCTCCTCGTCTTTCCCAAGTGATCCTCTCTCCTCTCTTCTTCCTCCTTGCCGCTCCATCCCGCCTCCCGTTTTCCCTTTCTTGCGTCCCTCTTTCCCCGTAGGATGGCTCGCGAGACTCCTAACGAGCCTTCCGTGTGGAGTCGCTCTTTCCGCCGTCCGACCAAAGTGTCAGACCGTGTCGGTTCTTTCTGCGTGCCCCGTTCTTCTCTGGACATTGCTGCGACTGAGGGCGGACAGCGCGACACGTGCATCGTGGAGCGAGATGCCTATGCAGTTGCAGCCGCACCAGACCTGACAGACCTACACGACCGCCCTTCGGGATAAGGAGAATGTGCGTGCGGGGGGGAAGGAGCCAACGCCTCACTCAATCGATATCACGATCGACCTTACCCAACCGATGTCATTCTGTCGATCTCATTCAATCGATCTCACTCAATCGGTCTCACAATCGATATCATTGTGGATCTCACTATCGAGCCCACCATCGTTCATCTCACAATCGAATCAACTATCGATCCCACGATCTGTCTCACAGTCGATACAATTTTCGATCTCATTGTCGACCTCGCTCAATCGATCACACTACTGTTCTCATTAACGGTCTCTCTGTCGATATCATAACCGATCACAATCGCTCTCACTATCGATTTCACAGTTGAAATCACTCTATCGATCTCACGGTCGATTTCACGATCGAGTGCATTGTCGATGTGGCCATCGATATCATTTGATCGATCACACTCGATCGCACGATCCATCGTTCTATCGATCTCATGATTGATCTCACTCAATCGATCTCACGATCGATCTCATTGTTGTTCTCAACATCAATATCATGATCGATCCGATGCTCTCTTGGGCTGTGGTGGCGCTCTGTTTAGGCTCTCTTGGGCCATTTTGAAGCTCTTTGGAGGCGCTGGAAACCTAGAGGGTGCGTTGAGCAGCTCGTCTACCCCCCCAAGCCCCCCCCCTCTAATCCGATGCTGGACCCCAGTTTGCCATCCCGGGCAAGCGAGGGTTCGAGTTCCCATAATTCCATTCCTGGGCATGATTTTGAATGCCCGGAGCCAACTCTAGGCCACTTCGTGTTCTTCGAATTCCCAGAACTCCATTCCTGGGCATGATTTTGAATGCCCGGAGTCAACTGTAGGCCACTTCGTGGTCTTCGAGTTCACAGAACTACATTCCTGGGCATGATTTTGAATGCCCGGAGCCAAGTGTAGGCCACTTCGTGGTCTTCGAGTTCCCAGAACTCCATTCCTGGGCATGATTTTGAATGCCCGGAGCCAACTGTAGGCCATTCCGTGTTCTTCAAGTTCCCAGATCACCATTCCCGGGCCACATTTTGAATGCTGAGGCAGGCTGAGGCTGAGGCTGAGGCAGGCTGAGGCTGAGGCAGGCTGAGGCTGAGGCCGAGGCTGAAGGCAGACTGAGGCTGAGGCTGAGGCAGGCTGAGGCTGAGGCTAAGGCAGGCTGAGGCTGAGGCTGAGGCAGGCTGATGCTGAGGCAGGCTGAGGCTGAGGCTGAGGCTGATGCAGGCTCAGGCTGAGGCAGGCTCAGGCTGAGGCCGAGGCTGCAGGCAGACTGAGGCTGAGGCTGAAGCAGGCTGAGGCTGAGGCTGAGGCAGGCTGAGGCTGAGGCGGGCTGATGCTGAGGCAGGCTGAGGCTGAGGCTGAGGCTGAGGCTGATGCAGGCTGGGGCTGAGGCAGGCTGAGGCTGAGGCCGAGGCTGAAAGACCAGGCCGAGGCTGAAAGGCAGACTGAGGCTCTGAGGCGAGGCTGAGGCAGGTGAGGTGAGGCTGAGGCTCAGAGAGGGTGAGGCTGAGGATGCTGAGGCTGAGGCAGGCTGAGGCACAGGCT
>CAUYUJ010019936.1:81189-151907 GCA_963575745.1 Prorocentrum cordatum | reverse complement strand
AATAATAATACTAATAATAATACTAAGAATAATAATAATAGTAATAATAATAATACCAATAATAAAAATGATAATAATAATGATAATAGTAATAATAATAATACGAATACTAATAATACTAATAATACTAAGAAGAAGAAGAATATGCAGAAGCAGACGAAGAAGAAGAAGACGTAGAAGAAGAAAAAGAATAGGAGGAGGGGTGAGGAGGAGGAGGAGAGGAGGAGGAAAGAGGGGGAGGGGGGAGGAGGAGGCGGAGGGGGAGGAGAAAGGAGGTGGACGAGGAGGAGGAGGACGAGGAGGAGGAGGACGAGACGTGGACGAGGACCGTGATCGAAGAGGTGGAGGGGAGGGGAGGTCGGAAGGAGGTGGGGAGGAGGAGGAGGAGGAGGAGGAGGGGGAGGAGGAGAGGAGGAGGAGGAGGAAGGAGGAGAGGAGGCGGAGGAGGAGGAGGAGGAGAGGAGGAGGAGGGAGAGGAGGAGGGAGAGGAGGAGGAGGAAGGGGGGGTGAGGAGGAGGCGGCAGAGTTTAGAGTAGGTGGAGGAGGAGGGGGAGGCGGAGGAGGAGGAGGTGGGCGGAGCGAGAGGAGGAGGAGGAGGAGGGGGAGGAGGAGGGGGAGGAGGAGGAGGAGGGGGAGCAGGAGGATTAGGAGGAGGAGGAGTACGAGGGGGAGGGGTAGGAGGAGAACGGGCAGATCGGGCGGGTAGACCCGAGCGGGCGGGTCGAGCAGGCGAGCCTGGGCGGCCAGCTCGAGCAGGCGGGTTGCTGAAGCGTGCGTCCTGCGCGAGTCGCGAGGAAGTTTCGAGCGACACCGTTAAGTCGGGCCTGTCCCTCTACGTGAGGAATATTCAAAAATAGCCAACACATAGTACGGGAAGGTTTTTGTTTGACCACGCTTGCCCATTTGGGGGGGGTTATGTTTCGATTATCTTTTATTTGTCGATCAACATCCCCCTGTAGGGGGACACGCCCGACGTAACGACATCGCGATTCCCAAACAGATCGCGGACATCCACAGCGAGAGCGTGATTCCTGAGTGTCGAGGGCTCTGCGCTGGAAATACATCGCGAGGAGGGCCCACGCGAGAGCGCGATTTCTGCATCCACTGTGAGGATGTCCCGTGCGAGAGTTCGACGACGGAATACACTGCGAGGAAGTGTCCGGCGGGAGCCGCTGTTGATGTAAACTGGTAACTAGGGGCCAACAGCCCAGTTTGGTGACACTTCGTTTTCCCACGTGAAAGACCTGGTACGAGCCCCAGGGGGGCATGTTTCATGGGAAAATGCAGCGGCTACCAGGGAGTGGGGGGTCAACAGCAATTGTTCTTTAGAAGTGAGAGTGCAGCAACAGCAATAATAAACACAAGCACACCAACAACAACGGCAACAACACCGTCAACAACAACAGCAACAACAACAGTTACAACACCACCACTAACAATAACAACAACAACAACAACAACACCACCAACAACAACAACACCAACAACAACAACAACAGCAGCAGCAGCAGCACCAGCAACGAGACCACCACCAACGACGACAACAACAACTCCACCAACAACAACCACAACACCAACAGCAGCAGCAACAAAAGCAGCAGCAGCAGCGGCAACAGCAACTACGACGACGACGACATCAACAGTCCGCACCACGGAAGCCCATTTCGGCCACGCACCCAGGGACAGTGAATGCCCGTTCGGCCCCCTCACTCATTTCCAGCACCCTCCTTTGGGCTGCCCCCTCCTTCTTGCCGCGCCGCCTGTGGTCATTTTCTCGTCCGCGCGCGTGCCCCGTCACATACACTTACAGCGGGCCCGTCCCTCTACAGGAGGAACCTTCAAACATAGCAACCCAATACTACGGGGACGATTGCTTGACTCTGTTTCGACTACGTGGGGTGTTCTTCGAGTTTTTGTTGTAAGTTTATGTTTCGTCCAAAATCCGCCTGTATGGGGCTTAGTAGGCCCTGGAAACGACAGGGCCTTTTTTTTCGAGGTTCCGTTTTGTTGTTTGTTTGCCGGTTCCGACGACGTTTTTTTACCGGTTCCGTCGACGTTTTTTGACTGGTTCCGGCTCCGGCTCCGGTTCCAATCCTGGAGCCGTTTTTTGCCGTTTCCAGTCGCCATTTTTTGCCGTTTCCATTTTCAAGGGACATGTTTTTAGAACCGGTGAAAAAACGGCCCTGCCGTTTCCGGGGCCCACAAAGCCCCAGGGCTCATTTCGATCCCTCCGATCCGATTCGGTTCGGTCTCGGTGGCTTCCGATTCGTCTTCGAGTCGACTTGTGGATTCTGGTGCGGGCTTCGATGCCTCGCCGGAGGCCTACTGGCCTGCCGATGTCTGCCGACTCGAGTTTTTTTCCCGACGCGGCTGCCGATATCCGTCGACTTGCTTCATTCCGATCGCCGATCCAGCTCATCGATTCGATTCTGGGCTCTCGTGCCCCCCCCGGCCGAGCCACCCACCCAGACCCCCGCCAGTGGGGACCCAGCGCCCCGTGGGGCCCGCTGCCGCGGGCGCCCCGAGGCCATCACGGAGGCCGTCGCCGACTGCCCCTTCTGCGTCACGGTCGCCGATCCGGGCGAGGAAGACTGCCCGCTGGTGGCCGTCTCGGACGAGTTCCTGCGCATCACAGGCGCCGCCGGAGGTTACCAGCCTCGAACTTACCCCTATCCCTAAGATTGACACGCCAAAAGGCGATGACAGTCTTAGGGATGCGCCCTCAAAAAATAAGGGAATCCCAGAGATTGGCATCGCGACGAGGAGATGCCCAGCATAGGGATGTGGACATGTTCCAGGCTGGTGAGGAGGGTCCTCGGAGCAGGGAGAGGTGCCCGTGCCTCTGCCTTCCTCGCTTTCCCCTCTCTGGGCCTCCTGAAAGAGGCCCTCGTCGCCACCGCTGGCTTCGCCTCGAAGTCCCGGGAGATGCGCCCTCTCCTCCTCCTCCTCCTCCCGCTCCTCCTCGTCCTCCTCCTCCTCCTCCCGCTCCTCCTCGTCCTCCTCCTCCTCCTCCTCCTCCTCCTCCGCCTCCGCCTTCTCCACCTCCTCCTCCTCCTCCTCCTCCACCTCCTCCTCCTTCAGAAAGCGCCCAGGGAGAGGTCAGGGGAGAAGCGGCATCGGTACCTTTTGGTTTCCCCGGGTCCTCTTCGGCTCGCTCGGTGCGGGCCGACCGACATGGGTACGTAAAGAACGGGTACGAATACCAACAGCAGCTCTTGTTCATTTTGAACAGGGTTCGCGGTCGGCGTCGCCGCGGAGTGTGTCCATTTGAGACAGAAGGCCGCCTCCCAAACAGCGGCCGCTGCTGGTTCGGGACAACATTTGCAGTTGGGCATTTCGGGCGTCCCAAGGCTCGCTCGGTACGGGCCGCTGTCTACGGGCCAGCCCCATGGCCGCGTCTCCTCCCGGCTCGATCCCCGACTGCGCCGGGGCGTCCCGAGAGGCGGGCCCCCGTGCAGGGTCCAGCCCGACCCGCTCGATCCGAGTCGATGGCGGTCTCGGCCAGCTCGACTGACGGGCCTGTCTTCCACCATTATCACCATCAGTTGGAGCGGGAGGAGGTCCTCCTCCTCCTCCTCCTCCTCTTCCTCCTCTTCCTCTTCGTCCTCCACCTCCTTCCCCCTCCAGCTTCTTATGGTGGTGGTGGTGGCGGAAGGCAGGCCCATCAGAGTCGATGGCGGTTTCGGCCGGCTCGATGCTTCGACGGTCGGGTGCGGCCGGACGCCTGCGTGGGCGCTGCTGTGCAGCCTGACGCGGCGGGCCCGATTCGATCTCGGCTCCGTGCCGCTGCGGCTCGATCCGGCGCACATGCCGACTCGGTTCGATTCCCCGATTTGAATGCTGGTTGATCCTGCCCGAGGAGGAGTGGTAGGAGGAGGAGGAGGAGGAGGAGGAGGAGGAGGAGGAGGAGGAGGAGGAGGAGGAGGAGGAGGAGGGGGAAGTGCACAACGAACCACAGTCATTAGCACAGCACAGGAGGGGGAGGAGGAGGAGGGGGGGGAGAAGGAGGAGGAGGGGGAGAAGGAGGAGGAGGAGGAGGAGGAGGAGGAGGAGGAGGAGGGCAACCGCGGGCTGTCATGGCGCCAACATCGCAGAGCGGATTTCGTCCATCGGAAAACCATAGGATGAGCCAGGAGTGTCCTGGAGAATTTCGTCTCCGATTTCGCAGTAAATTTCGTGCGGTTTTTTGTTGGGGGGGGCCAGGAGTGAAGACTCAACAAGTCCACGCGAAGTTCACATCGTTTTTCACTCGCCTCGTCGGGGTTTTGCAGTGACAGAAACCCACGTTCAACATCCGCTGCAGCACGTCGTCAAGGTCGGTGCAGTGACTTCTGTGCCCGTTCGGCGTCTGAGTCCCTCTGCTCAGTCTGCGGCCGCTGAGCACGTGCAGGCAGCCGAGGGGCCCCCCTGGGCAGTTTGCCCCACTCGGCCGCCGAGCGGCCTCCGTCTTTAACCCAATCGCATCCTCCTGCTCCTCCTCCCCCTTCTCCTCCTCCTCCTCCTCCTCCTCCCTCCTGCTCCTCCTCCTCCTCCCTCCTCCTCCTGCTCTCCTCCTCCTCCTCCTCCCCTTCCTCCTCCCCTCCTCCTCATCTCACTCCTCCTCCTCCTCCTCCTCTTCCTCATCCTCCCCCTCCTCCTCCTCCTCCTCCTCCTCCTCCTCTCCTCCTCCTCCTCCTCCTCCTCCTCCTCCTCCTCCTCCTCCTCCTCCAGCTCCCGCCGATGATCGCACGGGCGCTGCTGCGCGTCCTGGAGCGGGGCCGGCCCGTTTCGATCTCGACTCCGTCGAAATGCGGCCCGACCCAATGCACATTCCGGTCCGACCCGTCTTCCCGAGTCGCTGTTGCTTGATCTTGGAACGCGGCCGAGGAGGAGGAGGAGGAGGAGGAGGAGCAGGAGGAGGAGGAGGAGGAGCAGGAGCAGTATCGAGGAGGAGGAGGAGGAGCAGGAGGAGGAGGAGGAGGAGGAGGAGGAGGGGGAGGACGGGTGGGCGGAGGACCTCCAAGATCTGCCCCATCTGCCCCCACGTCTTCTTCGGCCTTGCCTCCGCCCTCCGCTTCCCCATCCACGGCTGCCTCCTGAGACTGGTCGGCGCACAGTCCTGCTCGGCGGCCGAGCTGGCTCGGACGCCGAACGGACTCAGAGGGGAGCCCTCGGGTCCTCCCGCCCTCCGCTCCCCTCCCCCTGAAGTGGGTCGTGGTTTGGAGTCTGGGCCGATCCGCAGGATGGTCGCGCTGGCGCTCTGGGGGGCCCTCTGAAGTCCCTGCATGGGGCCTCCTGTGCAGTCGCTGGGCTCTTTTCGGAGCCTCGATCCAGCGGCCTGGTGGGCCGTCCTGGAAATAGCGAGAACACGGACATCCTTCAACACGGCAAGATCTGTTTGGTTTTCTGCTTCTAGAGTCTAGAGGCCATTTGGGGGTTCTCTTAAGGTACCCTTGCGGAGCATCGGGAGCTTCTTGGGCAGTCTCGAGGCCATGTTGTTTCTGCTTCAGGGCTTTTCGGCGC
Organism: Prorocentrum cordatum; assembly: GCA_963575745.1. Lineage (NCBI taxonomy): Eukaryota > Dinophyceae > Prorocentrales > Prorocentraceae > Prorocentrum > Prorocentrum cordatum. Next base: position 146,405 of record CAUYUJ010019936.1, on the reverse strand, counting down.
GTTGTGGAGACCTTGAGCGTCGTTGAGGGCATCTGCGAGTCGTCGGAGGGTGCTTTCTCAGGCACTTGGGGCCCGGGAGGTGCGCTGATGAGCTCGTCGCCCAGCATGACATTCCCCTCCCCTCCCAAACATGTTCCTCGCGGAGGGGAACGGCCCGACATCGCACGCGCCATTCTCACCCCTGGCAGGCAGGGGCTGGTGGAACATCAAGAGGCGTTGGAGGGCGAGGAGGCAGGCCGGGAGGGAGGAGGGAGGAGGAGCAGGACGAGGAGGACGAGGAGAAGGGATGAACGAGATGGAGGAGGAGGAGGAGGAGGAGGAGGAGGAGGAGGACGAGGAGGAGGAGGAGAGGATGTGACGATGAGGAGAAGGATGACGAGGTGGAGACGGTGGAGGTGGAGGAGGAGGAAGAGGAGGAGGAGGAGGAGGAGGAGGAGGAGGAGGACCAGGAGGAGGAGAACGAGGAGAATCAGGAGGAGGAAGAGGAGGAGGAAGAGGAGGAGGAGGACGAGGAGAACGAGGAGGAGGAGGACGAGGAGGACGAGGAGGAGGAGGAGGTGGAGGGCGAGAAGGACGATGAGGAGGAGGAGGAGGAGGAGGAGGAGAAGGATGAGGAGGAGGAGGAGGAGGAGTCCGAGAGGGAGGAGGCTCAGTCACCATCGGCCGCCTCCCGAGGAGGGAGGAGGCGCGGGGTCTTCAGACGCGCGACCCCGCGATATCCTGCCACGCTCAGCTAATCTTCAGTTGGGCCTGTCCCTCTACAGGAGGAATCTTCACAAATACTTTGAAACATAGTCTGGGGATGACTTTTGACAAGTTTTGCATATTTTTGGCGCATTCGTGTTTTTTGTTCTTCCATTTTTCGTCCAAACTCCGCCTGTAGGAGGACATGCTCGACCTAACCTTAGCTATTCATGGCATTGTCCCACCCGGTGCCGCTTCACCTGGCTTCCCTGGGGGTTTGACGATTTTTCGTCAATCGACCTGCTGGGAATCGGGCCAAACAAATCAAGGCGAGTGCAGGTAAATCGTGGCACATCCGCGTAAAGTCTGGGTATGTCCAAATCGCGGTCGCTCTAGCGGGAAGCAGAAGCTTCTGAGCCTTGAACGAGCCGAATCGGGCTTAGTCCTGAGCTTCATTATCTGGGCTGCCGCTTTCATCTTGGCATCGCTCGGACGTGTGCATCATTTCTTCGGCGAGGACCATCGAGGAGCAGGCTGGACCATCTGGCAACAACAACACGCACGAGACCGAAAAAGGCACCGGGATTGGATGTCCGAGCGATGGCAAGTCTTGGCCCTTTGACATTTGGCCTGCGAGCCTTTTTAACCGTTCTGTTCGATGCTCGTTTGGGGGCCCTTCCTGGGTCACACCTGGATCTGTTCGACTCCAGTTCGATTCCAGTTCGACTCCAGTTCGACTCCAGTTGGACTCAAGTTCGACTCAAGTTCGACTCAAGTTCGACTCGGGTTCGACTCAGGTTCGACTCAGGTTCGACTCGAGTCGACGGACGCTCGACGCAGCTTCGACGCACGAGCGGCGCAAGATGGACTCCGAAAAAGGTCCCCAGAGTGAGCATCGAAGTTCTCGCTAAGGCCTCCTGGGATCTGCCTCCTTAGCACCGCCCACCGAGCCTGAAGCCCGGCACGTCCCTCTGCAGGAGGAACATTCGAAAACAGCAAAAAATATGCAGGGGACGATCTTTGGACTATCTTTGACGATTTTTGCTTAGTTTTTGAGTATGTTGTATTTTTCGACCAAAATCCGCCTGTAGGAGGAGGACACGCCCGACATACTAGCTGCCCCAACCCAACCCGAAGGCCCCGATTTGCCCTCCAGTTCCGGTCGGGGGGGAGATCGGGGAACATTGAACAAACATTGAAATCCGTATCCCCCCAACCCGAAATTCGGAACGACGGGTCGGGTTGGGGCGGTCTGGCAGGCAGTCGCTCGAACCGCTCTTTCGAGGGCCTCCTGGAACCTGTCCCCGCAGCGAGTCGGGCCGGGGCGCGGGGTGCCTCCGCGCGCCGCTTGGGCAGGCTACGGCAAGGCGCAGGTCCTCGGGAGGAACTGCCGGTTCCTGAACGAGGCGCCACCCCAGGGCTCATTTCTCGGCACGAACGGGATGGGTACGGAAAGAATGGGTACAATGCCCAACAGCAGTTTTGGTCATTTTAGACAGGACTCGCTGTCCACGCCGCCTCGGTCTGTATCAATTCGAGACAGAAGGCCGCCTGCCCAACAGCGGCCGCTGTTGGTTTGGGACAACATTTGTTGTTGGGCATTGTACCCATTTTTGTCCGTACCCACTTCGGGCGTCCAAACTGTCGATTCCTCCGATCCGATTCGGTTCGATCTCGGTGGCTTCCGATTCGTCTTCGAGTCGACTTGTGGATTCTGGTGCGGGTTCCGATGTCTCGCCGGAGGCCTACTGGCCTGCCGATGTCTGCCGACTCGAGTTTTTTTCCCGACTCGGCTGCCGAGATCCGTCGATTTGATTATTTTCGTTCGCCGATCCGGCTTATCGATTCGATTCTGGGCTCTCGTGCCCCCCCCGGCCGAGCCACCCACCCAGACCCCCCCCGGGGAGGCATGCCAGAGATCACGGCGGCGGGCTTTTCCGGCCTCGGGGGGCCTTCGCCAGGCTTCGGGGCCGTCAACAAAAACGACTCAGGATGAATCCTCCGGTCCCGGGGGGAAGGGGTGGAGACCTCCGGAGGTCGACGTTATGATTAGGTCGGGCATGTCCTCCTGCAGGGGGACTGTGGAAGAGCAGTGGCAATGCTTCAAACATATCCCAAAAGAGGTAAACATTATGGAAACATCGTCTTCCGCTTAGTTTCTGGCTGTTTCTGAGGCGTCCTCCTGTAGAGGGACGCGCCCGACTTTAACGCTATAGCAGCAAAGAGCACGGCGTCGGGGGTCTGGGCAGCTCGACGCTCGGCGGCGAGCGACAGGGGGGGGGAAGGGAGAAGTACAGTCGGGGCGCTGAAGAAGGAACCCTTTTCGTTGGGGAGGGGCTCGGTGTTCTTTGATTGTTTCAAAGTTTGCCCCGGGTTCTCCTTAGGTTTTCCATAGGAAATCAAGGTTGAATTTATGGGAAAAAGGGGCCTCGTTCCGTATTTAGGGTTCCTTAGGTCAACGCCTCGACTGTAGACGGCCCCCCTCAGGCGGCGGCGGGGCTTCTCGGAAGCTTTCCTTCGTGTCGGGGAAACGTAAGACTCGAGTAGGCCGGAACTCGGGCTTGTCGATTTTTCTTGTCGAGCGCGTCCTACTTTGGCGGTCCCGCTTTCGTGGGATGTATGCAGCGGGAGCCCGCGTCAAATTCCAGATTGGGTCTCGTCATGAGAGCGCGGGGCACAGCATTGATCGTTCTTCCCCGCGGCCATTTTCAACCCTCAAGGTTTTTGCTGCGCATCAGGTGCGCACGGACCATCCCCGCGTGTGAATGCTCTGGGCCTTTCTTGCCTCGACCGCGTCTGTGCAGGTCGCGACCAGCAGTGTGGTCACCGCCTTCTCGGCCTGGGTGTTGCGCGGAGTCTTCTCTGACGCCGCGGAGGCCGCGCGGGCGGCGGGGAGGGCGGAGGTAAAGTGCCCAGGCATCCCGGAGCCGATCTGCCACTGTCACTGTCAGTGTGAGGCGCTGTCGGCTCCAAGCAGCGGGGGTCACCAGGCTTGGCAGCTCATCGTGTGCGTGCTGGTCTGCCTGTTCTTCTCGGTCGTGCAGGTGACAGTCACGTGCGTTCATTATGGCGCTGGTTGGGCTTCCAGTCGGGCCACCGCTCCATCCAGGTCCTCGAGTCCGGGGAGCGGACGGGTGGCCCTTGCCGACGGGACCAGGGGGAATGATTCTACGACGGGCGCTGGTGAAGTACGCGGGCGCGGGAGAGGATGTGTCACAAGAGCGGGTGTTCCTGAATGATATGGTAGGAGGGCTCGTCACAGTCGCGACCCCAGACTTCGACGTGTACGACAAGGATAAGAGCGATCAGAACGTGTTCGAGATGGTGAGGTTCCTTGGCGACAACGGGGAGCTCCCGCTCGGTCTTGGCGGAGCCCGCCTGTACCGCTTTTAGCAGCCGCCGACCGACGCGGAATGGGACCAGCTGCTGGCCGAGGCGATCGACGTCGTCGCCTTTCGCGGGGGAGGGGGAGCCGCGGGTGGCGCTGGCGGCCCGGCCGCCGGCGCCGCGGGCGCCGCCGCTGGCGGCGCCGCCCATGCGGCCCCCACCGTCGCGTGGGTGATCGCGGAGCATGTGGGCGGTCACAGCACCGGCGAGATCGTCACACTGCCCGCGGGCTCGGTCCAGGCGAACGGCTACGGGCTCACGGTGCTGCCCAACAGGCAGATCCCACGGCCCGTCTTGGTCAAACAGCTGAACTACTATCAGGCGGAGGTCGACGCGGTCTGCGAGGAGCGGATCAAGTGGTGTCGAGCGGCTACGGCGACTCACAGCAACGACCAAGCGGCGGGGGACGACGCGGGGACGCCGTCGGTGAAGCACGGGCCCGACGGGACTCGTAGGCGCGAGTTCAGGCAGCCAGCGCAGGAGATGACCATGACGGACTTCGACGACTGGCCGTTGAGCGGGGCTCGCACTACCGAGCGGGTGTGCCGCGAGATGGTCAAGACGGCTGAAGGGCCCCGGGCGCAGCGCTCGAAGTGGCTCTCGGAGGCGAAGATCCCCAATGGAGATCGGTCCGTCCACGAGGGCGCTAACCTGGCGCTGGGGCAGGAGCTCGCGGCGAGGTACGACGGGCTCAACGTGATGAATCTCGCGCGCATGGAGGCAGTTGCCCGCAGGCGCCAGTTGATTGCCGAAGCTCATCGCGCCAAGCCGAGCGCGCCGAGCTACGAGGGAGCGGCTCATTTCATGGGCGACGGGACGCGTGCAGGCGGAGCGCTGGTGTCACCGGCGCTGACGGCCCACGTGTCCGACCGGCTGCGGACGGAGGCGGCCATTTTGAAGGGGGGGCGCAAGGCGGCGGAGGCGCGCTCGCTTGCACCTGGTCGTGGCCGCGGGCGCGGCGGCAGAGGTGCTGGAGCTGGCGCCGACGCCGCCGGGGCTGGCTAGACTGCGGGCTCGGAGGCGCGGATTGGCTCGACCGCACTTCGCCGCTCCCCGAGAGCCTGCGTGCAGCGCGTGGAGGGCGGGCTTCGACTCATCCCGTTCGCCACGACTACCTGTTCTGAGTCATGGCTGAGCCGCGCAGCGAAGCCACTTTTGCTGAGGGGGGGAACGCCCCAAGCAGGTACCGCGATATCTTCGCATTGCCTCCACTCGCTGAGGGGCGACGAGGCGACCTGCGAGGGGTGCGCCGTTCGACGGCGCGACGCCTGACACGTCGGTGGGCTGTGGCCGCTGCAGTCGACAAGTCGGTGGACGCTCTCAACTCGATGTACCTTGGTGCTCGTGATGCGCCTGCCCCTCCTGCCGTCTCTGACCTGATGGCGTTGCCGCAGTGCCAGCGCGCTGCTCTCGCTCATCTGATGGGGCGGGTTCGCGAGCTGGGCCCTGAGCCTCCGAGGCTCTTATAGATCACCCAAGGAAGGGCTACCCTAGGGCTACCCCTAGGCTTACCCCTAGGGCTACCCTAGGGCTACCCCTAGGGCCTACCCCTAGGGCTACCCTGGGGCTACCCTAGGGCCTACCCCTAGGGCTACCCCGGGGCTGCCCCTAGGGCCTACCCCTAGGGCTACCCTAGGGCTACCCCTAGGGCCCACCCCTAGGGCTACCCTAGGGCCTACCCCTAGGGCTACCCTAGGGCTACCTCTGGGGCCTACCCCTAGGGGTACCCTAGGGCTACCCTAGGGTGTCCAGTAGGGCCTATCCTTGGGAAGCCTAGGGCCTTCAGTATGTGTAATCCGCCACACAAGCAAGCAATGCCTTTAATGTCCCGCCCGCCCGCCCGACAAAAGGAATCAGCTTGTAATCCGCCATAATAGTAATCAACTTGCAATCCGCTGCCAAATGGAATCACTTTGTAATCCGCCACGAAAGCAATCAATGCATTTAATGTCCCGCCCGCCCGCCCGACCAAAGGAATAAGTTTGCAATCCGCTGCCAAAGGGAATCCATGTGTAATTCACCACACAAGCAATTATTGCCTTCAATGCCCCGCCCGCCCGCCCAGGCAAAAGGCGCCCGACCAAAGGAATAAGTTGAAAATCCGCTGCCAAAGGGAATCCATTCGCAATTCACCAAACAAGCAATCATTGCCTTTAATGTCCCGCCCGCCCGCCAGACAAAAGGAATCAATGTGTAATCTGCCACAATAAGAATCAGTTTGCCATCCGCCACATAAGCAATCAATGCCTTTAATGTCCCGCCCGCCCGCCCGACAAAAGGAATCAGCTTGTAATCCGCCACAAATGGAATCTACTCGTAATCCGGTACCAACGGGAAGCAAGTGGTAATCCACCACACAAGCAAGCAATCAATGCCTTTAATGTCCCGCCCGCCCGCCCGACTAAAGGCATCAACCCTAGGATAGACCGGTGAGGGGGGGTCTGTGAGGGGGGTCAGCGAGGGGGGGTCAGCCCAGGGGGGGGTCCCAGAGGGGGGGTCGAGGGGGGGTCAGAGGGGGGGTCAGAGGGGGGGTCAGAGGGGGGGTCAGCGAGGGGGGTCAGCGAGGGGGGGTCTGCGAGGGGGGGTCAGCGAGGGGGGGTCTGTGAGGGGGGCCCCAGAGGGGGGGTCAGCGAGGGGGGGTCCCAGAGGGGGGGTCAGCGAGGGGGGGTCCCAGAGGGGGGGTCAGCGAGGGGGGGGTCAGCGAGGGGGGGTCAGCGAGGGGGGGTCAGCGAGGGGGGGTCTGCGAGGGGGGGTCAGCGAGGGGGGGTCCCAGAGGGGGGGTCTGCGAGGGGGGGTCTGCGGCGCCGGAGCCGCGGTCGCCGGGGGGCGGCGCGGGCGCCCTGCCCTCGGAAGGGGGAGCGGGGGGGGGGGAAGCAGGGGATCGAGGGAGTAGCGAGGGAGGAGGAGGAGGTGGAGGAGGAGGAGGGCGGCGGAGGAGGAGGAGGCGGCGGGAGCAGGGGGGAGGGAGGAGGCGGGCGGACGGAGTGAGGAGGGAGGAGGGAGGAGGCGTGCGGAGGGAGGAGGGAGGAGGGATGCTGCCAGCTCGGATTCCCGCTACAAAGGGGTCCGGCTACCCCTGGGGCCCACCCCTAGGGCTACCCTAGGGCTACCCCTTGGGAAGCCTAGGGCCTTGGGTAGGGCCTACCCTTGGGAAGCCTAGGGCCTTGGGTAGGGCCTACCCTTGGGAAGCCTAGGGCCTTGGGTAGGGCCTACCCTTGGGAAGCCTAGGGCCTTGGGCAGGGCCTACCCTTGGGAAGCCTAGGGCCTTGGGTAGGGCCTACCCTTGGGAAGCCTAGGGCCTTGGGTAGGGCCTAGGGTAGCCAAGGCCCCCGGTGATCTATACCCCGAGGCTCACTCGCCCAGGGGCCCTTCAGGAGCTTCGGGCTTTTAAGCATGATCATGCAGGGGGCCTGTGGCAGGGCACCCGGGTTCCCATGGTTTTGGAGAAACTGTCGCTTCCGGACGTGGAGCGCTCGCCTGTTGATTTGGAGTCAGTCTTTGTAGGTTTGCCTCAGGAATGCCTTCAGAAGCTTGAAGACAAGATGCTCGTCGGGGCAGCGGCTTGGAGCCAGCTGTCGGACGAGGCCACCCGAGCGCCCCCTTACACGGACCCGCTTTTGAAGACCCCCCGGGGGTTCAAGGCCTTCGCCTCCGCGATGGCCCCCCGGGGACTTGCGCGGCTCACTCGGCGCCCTGCTGCTCGAATCGGGGCGTTCACGGTTTTAAAGAAGTCGGGGATGGAACGCTTGGCCCTCGACTGCCGCCAATGTAATCTTAGGTTCGCCCCTCCCCCGCACGCTGAGTTAGGCGGTTTAAGTTCCTTGGGTGACCTGGAGATCCCCGTAGGTCAGGCCTTGCATTGGGCCGAGGGTGACATCGAGGACTGTTTCTACGAGTGCGGGATCTCCGATGAGCTCTCAGATTTCTTCGCGTTTGAGGTCGGTGCCGCCGTCGGGGATCTGCTGGAGGCTGGTGCATCGGGGGAGCTCTTGAGTGATTTCACTTTGAAGGAGAAGGTATCAATGTGCTTGACTGTCCTGCCAATGGGCTTTACCTGGTCGTTTTGGTTGGTCCAAGAGTACCACGTGCAAGTTGCGCGAAGGGGGGCCTCGGAAAAGTTTGTTCTTGTGGAAGGGCACCCCGCCCCGAGCGTGCAGGCAGGCGAGCGCGTCTACGTGGCGTACTGTGATAATTTGAACGCGGGCGCTTTTTCGCGCAGGCAAGCTGGAGAGCTGCGCGATGATGTTCAGAAAGATATGGAGCAGGACGGTTTCACCATTCTTGGCATCTCGCGACCGACCCTCGTCGCCCGCGTGCTGGGTTCGGTTCTACATGGGGGTGCAGGCGCTATCAGCCCGGACCCCGACAAGCATTGGAAGTTGATCGCGGTGTTCGACTGGTTGAGTACTGGGCCGGTGGTTTCCGCAAAAACCGTCGAGAGGTTTATCGGGCGCTACATATATATCGCTATGTTGAATCGAAGCACGCCCCCAGTCTTGCGGCACCTGTATGATTTCGTTGCGCAGAGCTGCGAGCCCGAACAACTCTGGCCGAGCTGCTGCAGAGAGTGCCGCATCATCGCTGGTCTTCTGCCACTCGCCGTCGCTGATCTTCGTCAGGAGTGGAATCCCACCTTCACGTGCACCGATGCCTCGCCGACGGGGTACGGAGTCTGCCAGCGCGATCTTGATGTCGAGAGCGTTCGAAGGATTGGGAGGTGGAATGAGAGGTGGCGTTTTAAAAGACTTGCGCCTTACCAATGGGCCCCAATATCTCGCTCTCTAGGGGTGGGCTCCCAAGAGGACCTCGCTTCTGCTGGGTGCGTCTGGGCCCCTGGTGTCTCCAAGGAGGGTCTTTGGGGCGATGCTGGTGATTGGGGCTCTTTCAAGTACGTCGAGGACCCCGATTTCCCCGAGGTGCCTTTGGGTCTCATGAAGCAGGATTCCTGGGACGTCGTCTCGCATGGTACCTGGAAGTTCCTGGGCGAACATATCACGATCAAGGAAGGTAGGACGGTTATCTTGGCGCTCAGACGTCTTTCTCGGGCTCGCCGTAACTCTGGGAAGCGCGATTTGTTATTTGTCGGCAACGTGGGGTTGTGCTTCGCGCTGTCCGAGGGGCGTGCCTGCTCGTGCATTTGCTCAGAATGCGCCAGCAGGCGGGCGCACTTTTGCTCGCCACCAACAGTCGCCTTCGGCCGCGCTGGGTTCCCAGCGAGTTCAATGTTGCAGACGAACCCTCACGCCGCGAGGAGCGGGCGGACGCTCGCCGCCGGGCCCGCGCTGCTGTCGGGCGGGGGCGAGGAGAGGCAGCTGGTCGGCAGGGGGCAGGCAGCTGGTGCCCTCTCCCGTGCGCCAGCGGCGGCGCCGACTGGCTCCCGGAGCCTCCGGGCTTGGAGCGCCGGCGAGAAGGAGCACAACCACCGCGCGTTTCCCAAGGAGAAGCGCCTGCTGACGGCGCTGGCAGAGGCTCTGGCGGAGCGCGGTGCGTCGGCCAGGACGAATCAAGAATGCGATTTCTGCCTGAAGGAGTTCAGGGACTTCTGCACGGAGAACGCGTTGCCCACGGCCATCTCGGCGCAGACCGACTTGCTGCTCGTGGACTACTTCGACGTGAAGTTTTCGGGTCCCTCCCCCACCAGGAAACAAAACCAGGGCCTCGACAAATTTGTTTTGCATGTTTTTGACATATTGATTGGTGGAAACAAATGCGGTCGTCGCCGCGCGCTTGCCCTGATTTAGCAGCGTCGGTCGACGGACGCACGCGAAGCGCGCGAGTTTTCTTCTCATAAGTGTTTCTGCCGTGCGCCGCGGTTTCATGACGCACGTGCCACGCCTTGCCCTTTCAGATTCAATCGCTCGTATTAGTGCGCGGACCGCATGCAGTCCGCAGCCCACGCGCGCTAGCGCGGCGCACCGCAGCGCGCTTCGAAACGATGTTGGGCACAATGGCATTTTTACTGCAACGCCGCGAATTTGTCAGCCACCCCGCGCGGGTGATGCCGAACGCATGCGTGTCCCACCGCATGGGCGCCGCCGGAGCTAATTTTCCGATTTCGGTCGTGAATTGCATCGCGGGCGCGTGCCAGGCGCTCTCGACGTATCACGTAGGCCCGCGCATTGGGCGTTCGCGTTCGCCGGGCGATTCGCGGTCCTAACAGGCGCGCAGTAGCATTGCGCGGCGAAGGGGGGGTCATGGCGGCGCGGCGGGGGAGGAGGAGGAGGAGGAGGGATATTGGCAGGAGGAGGAGGGGGAAGACGACGAGGAGGAGGAAGAGGGCGAGGGGACATGGCGGCGGGCATCCCCGACTTCAGCTTGCCTGGTCCAACCCTTCGGGGGGGGCGTCGTTCGGCCGGGGCGAGCGCTGCGTGGAGTTCGCCCCGGGAAGCTCCCATCGGAGATTCGCGTGTGCGTGTGTGTGTGTGTGAAGGCGTTGGTATTCCGATGCCTGTGGCGAACCCCGCCGCTGCGCCTGCGTCGCGGGTCGCGAGCCTTTTGGACGTCGGTGCAGGTTTCGCTTTTTTGGGGCGAGGGGATTTCCAAGATGCCTTGGGGACTTTCGTGCAAAACTTGCAAAGCCTCGCGGGCGTTCTCGGCGGCGCCATGGGCCTTCAAGTGGCACTCGCGGGCGCCTCGCAGGGGCGTCGAGGAGGAATCTGGGCCCTGCTGCGGACAAGTTGGGGCTGGCGGTTGCAGCGACGTTTCACGGTTTGCCCTCATCGTCCAACGTTCTCCCTTTATCGCCCTTTCTTCCTCCTCCCTACTTATTCGTCCACCCTCCCCCCTGCCCCATCCCTCCCCTTTTCCTTGGCTTTCCCCCTCCCTGGCCCCCCCTCCCCCTTTTCCACATCTTCCCCTTCCCCTCCCACCTCGCCCTACTAATTCGCCCCTCTTTGTTCCGGCCCCATCGTTTCTCTCTTCCCCTTCCCCCTTCTTCGTCGTCGTCTTCCTCCTTCCCCCCTCTTCTCCATGTTTTCCGTTCCTGCCCCCCCCTGTATAATTTCTTTCTTTCGGCGCGCCCAACAATCGTTCCGTGGCCCCAAAGGGGGCCCCGCCGGAGGCGCGAGTGGCAGGGTCCACAAAGCGACGCCGCTCCATTTGAGCGCACACACCCATCACACGGCTTGCGGCCCCATAGGGATCTCCACCGCAGACCTCAGCGGCAGGGTCCGCCATCTTGACAGCAGGGGGGAACTCTCAAGGCCCCGCTTGGGGCTCTCTCGGGGTCGTCTTGGGGCCCTGTCGGCGTCTTCCGAGGCGCGTGGGGAGCCCCGGGGCGGCTCCGAGAGGGCCCCAAGAGGGGCCCTGAACGTCCCCGGCTCCCCTTCAACCGCCCCCATTATCCCTCCCCCTCTTTATCCCCGTTTCATCCACGCCTTCCGACTCATCCCCCTTCCTCTGCGCCGCATTGCCCCTCCCCCCCCCTCATTCGCGCGCGCCTCCCATTCTACCCCTCCCCTCCAGCCCTCCTGCCAAAGGAACCTGGCTGTCGCTTTCGGCGACGCACAGGCGCCTTCGGCGAACAGCGCTGCAACGAAAGCGCCGCAGTGCGCGGCGCGACCTCGTGGATGCACCAGATTGCTTCGACAGACAGCCCCACCAAACTGACCGACGAAATGTCCACCCGGACCGTCGGACACAATTGCCGCGGGGTCCAGGGGGGGTGCATCCGAATTGTGAAATTACAGTGAATCCGCCCCGCAGCGAAAGCCAGGAACGATTTTGTCGCGACACTTTCTTGGGTCGGTCGGATTTGTTTGTCGCGGCCGTCGTTTTTTTGTGTCGGCCCGCCTTTTTTTTTGTCGGCCCATTTTGTCGGGCCGATTTTTTTTTTTTTAGTCGGGGTGGTTTCTATGTCGGGTCGGTTCGGTTTTTGCGTATGCCTATTAGGTCGGGGCATTTTTTGTTTTTCCCTTATTCTTCTTTTTCTTTTTTTTTGTATTATTATTTTTTATAAAACAAAAATCGTCGTTTTTTTTTGTCGGCTGGGCGCCGCCCGCAGCGCGTAGATGCAGGGGGGCCGACGGGTCGAATTGCAGCAGGGGCGCACGCGCGCGACGCAGAAGGATAACGAGAAGGAACGCGAGCCAGGGCAAGGCAAAAACAGCACTGGGCGGATGCGAGAGTGGCGGCAAGAGCAGGATGACGAAATGAGAGAGACATTTGCCTGTAGAGCACGTGTCCCGGCGGATCCACGCACAGCGGGCGCCGAAGTGATCGCGGCACCGTTGGTCTCCAATCTGTAACCTCGATGCCAGCATCACAAACGTGCGCAGGATGCTCTGCGGGCACAATGCTAATGAAGTCCGCCCCGCGCGTGACGCAGCAAGCAGGCGACGTAACTTAATTCTTTCGCGCCGAGGAGCGGGCGGCCACGCATGTCAAGAAACTCAAAGAGTCCTTCGCGGTCGCCCACGGGGCCTCGCAAAGGCTTATTTGGACCTGGGCTAAGATAAGCCTGGCGAAACACCCAACCATATGCAGCTGTGGGTACCGAGTGGGGCCACGATTGCGTGGGGGGTGCGCCGAGATGGGGCGGCGCCGCCATGTGGGCCGCGCCGCTAGGGCCTCTGGTGGAACTCCATGCGGGGCCGCGAACCGAGCGAAGGGTGCGCCCAAATGGGGCGCAGCCGCCATGCATATCCTGCCACTGGGGCCGTCAGTGGAGCTCCATGTGGGACCGCGAACCGTGCGAGGGGTGCGCCCACATGGGCGGCACCGCCATGGGGCCATGCCGCTGGGGCCTTCGGGGGAGCTCCATGTGGGGCCACGAAACGCCTGGGGGGTACGCCCACATGAGGCGGCGCCGCCACGTGGACCCCGATCCAGCATGGATCCTGGCAGATCGGCGGGCTTGGCGAAAGCGTGCAAGGTATCCACGGTTTTCCGGTAGTGTCCGAGCCCATCGATCTCCTCCTGCGTGAGTGCATAATCTTCCTCGCAGCAGTCATGGTCGGCCCACGCGGCGCAAAAACAATTGCCTTGCCTGGCCCACTCGCGCGCCAGACTATTAGCAGGGGCCATTCCACCATACCTGGTGTAGTGGAAGCTCTTCTGTTTCGGGAACCCGTGCTGGTCGCGAAAGTTCACGGGGAAGCCCGAATTTGCAAACACGGCAGCACAAGTTACTGCGTTCTTGCCCGCCGCCACGTTGCCGACGCCGCCCCGCTGACTCACGCGAAAGTGCGTCTCGCGTGATCGCGTCGCCTTGGATGCGCAGCGCGGTTTTCATTATTGTTTTGCGTCCCCGAGAATTTTCAGAAGTGCGCCTGGCGACCTGCAGCTTTGCGCGACCAGTTGCCACCGCGCCGCGAGTTCAGGCGACGCCACTGCCCTCGAACATGCGCGCGCGCGCCCGCGAGCCCACGCGTTTGTAGGTTAGCGCGCGCAGGCGCGCACATCGCGTTTGCTTGTGTACTTTTGCGCTCATCTTGCTGTTGTGCGCTGTAGTGTCGCATGGGGCTCGCGCGTGGCTGCGCGACCTTCAATGTGTCGTTGAACGCAAGGGCGCCTTTGATGTGGCTGTCGCAATGCCACTTGCTCCAATGTGTTTGTACGATTATCATTGCTACCGCTGTCATTGGCGCGGCGGTTCCTGATCGCAACGTCGCGATTGGTAGGCAATTCGGTCCGCGCCTTTTCGCGCCAAGCGCTGTAATCGTGATCCCCATCTGGGCATCAGCTTGCAGCGAGGAGCGTCGCGCGGACGCTTGCGTTCTCGCGTTCGGTCAGCCGAGATTCGTCCAACGCTATGCCGATCATGTGGCGTTTAAGCGTTATTTTTTTGAATCACGTTTTGTCGTCAAAAGCTTCGCCAGTAGAATAGCATTACTGAAAGTACCTGGGCGGGCACGGGCCCTCGCTCGCGGAGAAGACCATCGCGGCCGTCCAGTTCGCGGAGGCCCGCGCTAAGAGCGGCCAGATCTGGTCGCCGGTGCGTGCCCAGAGGTCTTTGAAGGGGTGGAGGAAGGTCGCTCCTGCCACCAGCCTGCTGCCGCTGCCTCGGGTCATCCTGGCGGCGCTGGCGATGCACTTGGCGCAGCAGGGGAGGCAGGGCATGGCGTTGTAGCTGGCGGTGTGCTTCGAGTGCTACCTGGGGCCGTCGGGGGGGCTGAGCTTTCGGGCAAAGGATGCGGTCCCGCCGGCGGCGGGGGCGGGGCACGGTCTCCGCCGCAACGCGGTGATCATCAGGGGGTCCGACGAGAGGGTGCCGGACCAGGTCGGGGGGTTCGACAACAGCCTCATCATCGACCAAGGGTACTTGCCCAACCTCGGCGCGGCGCTGCACAGGCGAAGTCGGGGCAAGGCGATGGGCGCCTTCCTGTCCGGTTTCCAGCTGAAGGAGGTGAACGAACTGATGAACAAAGCTGCTCTCGACCTTGGACTTCGCGATCGCCTGTCGCTTTACCAGTGCGGGCACGGAGGTGCCGTCCACGACCTCGTCGGGGAGCGCAGGGACAGGGCCGCGGTGATGGCCCGCGGCAGGTGGCAGTCCGAGAGCTCCGTTCGTCGATATACCAAGATGGGTCAGGTTCAAGACATGCTCGCGATGGTCGTGCCTCACGTCCTCGACCATGGGAAAATGCGCGCGGCCGCCCTGGGCGACGCGCTGATGGGGCGCAAGGCCGCCCTGCAGCCGCCGAAGGCGGCAAGGAAGTGACGAGAGCTCGGCGCAGGTCTCCGGCTCCGCGCCCTGGTGGAGCTCGATGGGGGCTTGTTGGTCGGCGAGGCTGCCTCGAGGTCTTCTCAGGACCAGGCCGCTTAACTGCATCGTTGAGAAGGCGCGGCGTCCGAGCTGAGGGCTTGGACATATTGAATGATGTGAGCCTGCTGGAGAAGAAAAACCAGCAGCGCGTCCTCGCCCTGATTAGAAGCAGGAGGGTTGGCTGTCTGTGGTTCGGGCTGCCCTGTAATACTTGGAACACGGCGAGACGATGGGGTGGAACTGGCCCAGGGCCACTTCGGGACGAAGCCAAGTCTATCATGGGACCCCCGGGCCTTGGGGGAAAAGACGCCAAGAAAGTCAAGGAAGGAAATCAGTTGATGTGGTTTGTTGTGCGATGTTGCCGTACCGCGTCTAAAGCTGCGATCCCCTGGGCGATCGAGAACCATCGCGCGAGTCGTGTCTGGAAGGCCCCCGCTGTGAAAAAGCTCGTGAAACTGACTTCCTTTGGGGCCGAGGTTCTATCTCCCGCTTTTGTGCGCGTGGATTTCTGTCAGTGCGGAGAGGCTTGGAAAAAAAGAGTACGACCCTGTTATCCCATGGACTTGATCTCTCTCCAGCAGAGCGCAGATGTTTTATGTCAAATGGTGTATGTTCTCGTACAGGCTGCCGCCATGCCGTCTTGGAGGGTAAAGATTGTTCGGGGAATTGGAATACATGCTCAAGCCTATCCTAAAGAGCTGACTAAGGTGCTATCAGAAATAATTTATAAACGCCTTTTAAGCAGTCCACGTGTTAGATAAGGGAGATCTCCTGGCCTCACCAGACCAAACTGTAACTGTTTGCAGCCGCCCAAGGCGGCCGTCCGTCAGCTCGCGCCTCTAACCATGCAGCCTGCCGCGTTGCCACGCTGCGCGTCTGAAAAGGTTTTCTGGCCAAGGGGTGGGGTAGATCATGAGAGTGCGGGGCACAGCATTGATCGTTCTTCCCCGCTTCCGTTATCAACCCTCAAGGTTTTTGCTGCGCCATCCCGAACCCCGTCCTGCCTCCCCTCTCTCTCTCTCTCTCTCTCTCTCTCTCTCTCTCTCTCTCTCTCTCTCTCTCTTTTGACTTGGGGGAGATCTCCAGGCCTCGCCAGGCCAAAGTGTAACTGTTTGCAGCCGCCCAAGGCGGCTGTCCGTCAGCTCGCGCCTCTAACCTTGCAACCTGCCGCGTTGCCACGCTGCGCGTCTGAAGAGGTTTTCTGGCCAAGGGGTGGGGTAGATCATGTTTCTGATGGCCCCCGTCAGGCCAACCCCCGAGCCCCGTGCCCGCGTCTTACGTCTCCCCGAAAGAAGAACAAACCACATGCACATGAACTGTTGGCGCTCCGCGCAGACTTCTCGGATCCACGCCTGAGCCCCCTGGCGCCGCCCCTGGCGCGGTCCGCGCGCCAGGGAGGGGGGTCCAGCACGGACCAAAGAAATCCGCGCGGAACGCCAAACATTTATGTTTATGCGGTTTTTCTTTAGTTCGGGAATGCGTAGATAATTGCTCAGAAGGTTGGGGGACTCCCGAGTTTTCTTTAAAAGCCCGCCCCTTCTCATTTCCCCCTGGGCTCGCCGCCGAGAGTAGCGTTTTGTTCCGATGATTCGATCCCGATCTGCTTGAGGCGCCTTCATACTTCAATCATCGACTGCTTTTCTATATCCCTTCTTTTTTAGGGGGCGGGTGGATATGCAATCTGCTCTCTTCCGACCGATGAGCACGGAAATATTGGGGACAAAGACAGATCACAGATGGTGCCTCTTCTGAATCGGGTGTGCTGCCAGCGTCGCCGCGGACGTTGCTGATTCGAGAAAAACGTCGCCAACCCATCGGCAGCTGCACTCGTCATGTGGGGGATAGCCATCGTGAGGATGCGTCGCCCATTGATCGCCGATAGAGACCTGATAGCGCACCTCCCACATGGACGTTCGGATTCGCAATCGAGAGCCAATTGCCGATCTGCTGGCGATGTCACGCCGACATAAGCCCGATGCCCCCCCGTCTGAGCCGACCCCTCTTTTTATCGCTTCCCTTCTTGTCGGCTTTGGACGCCAGTCTGCTTTGGCATCGCGCATTGTTTTCCGCCCTTGGCATGCCACATTGTTTTCCGCCCTCAGGTATCGTACGGTTGGGTCGCGTCGTGTCGACCGACGGCGACCCCGCCGCCGGCGTTCAACGTTGGACGCCGCGGGCGACCCAGAATCGGTCGATGTTGAACGACCTGACGTTTCGGTACCGGCCGATTTTGAAAGGTTGAACGACCCGCGCGGTATGACACAAGCCCTCCGTACCCGCTTTTCCGAGACCATTTCGGGCGTGCTCATCCCTGGCGCGGGCACAACCCAGCTGCTACGCCTCTTCGCCACCCCGAGAAGGCAGGGACTGCGCGAGGCAGCCAGCATGAGGCATACAAACATATATATATATATATATATATATATATATATATATATATATATATATCAACACAAACCACAACATGCTCAGGAGCGAAGAACAGGCGTTTGTGCACATGTAAGTTTCGAGAGGACAGTCAATACGCCGAAATACAGGATCACTTTGGGTTCAGAAGAGGCTCCGGTTTCCTTGTTTTTTTTTCACATTCCTGTCATAACCTACTCGAAGCCGAGGTTGGCCGTGGCCAGAAAAAGTACCCTTTGTTCCCGATTCAAGTGGCTTACGCAATCCCGCCGACTCCTTGGATGCATTCGAGGATATTTGAGGAGCTGTTGGGGTTGCATCTCAGGTGCATCTTGGAGGGTTCGTTGTTGCATCTGGGGGCTTATTGGGAGGCTCTTGGAGGCTTCTTTGTGGCTTCTTGGTGGCCTCTTGGGAACCTTTTTAGGCATCTTGGGGGCGCCTCGGGGGCCTCTCGGGGGCTCGTGGGGCCATCTTAGATGTTCTTTCGCATTCGACCTCTTGTGCCACTCTTGGGGTCCTCCTGGTCCTCTCTAGGCTGTCTCGGGGGCCCCTGGGGCCGTCTTGGGACTCTCCTGGGCCGTCTTGGGGCTCCTCTGAGGAGCCTCACGGCCCGTCTTCGGACGATCTTGGGGGCTTCTTTGGCCGTCTTGGACGCAGCACAGACAAAGAAAGGCGAGCGTGCCTACAATGCATGTTTTCCGGCGAGGGCATCTATACACCACCATCGTGCCAGGCCAGGGCCGTCCTCGGCCCCAGGATGGTGTACAGACCCTTCTGGCCTCGGCCAGGAGGGCGTATACACCATGCCAGGGCCAGGATGGCCCTGGCCTGGCACGGTGGTGGTGTATAGATGCCTTCTGCGTATGTTTTCCTAATAGAGTGCGCCGACTGTCGTTCTTGAGGCCGTCTCGGCGGTCCTCTGGAGGCACTATTGGGTTGTCTTGGGGGCCTCGTGGGCCGTCTCGAAGCGATCTTGGACCGTCGTGCGGCCACCCTAGACCGTCTCGATGTTTTCTTGGATTGTCATGGCGCTCTGCTTGGGCCCTCTTGAGTCGTCCCGGGGCTCTTTTGAGGCTCCAGAAGTCCCTGGGGCGCGTTGACGAGCTCGTGCCCACACGGGGGGGGCTGGGAGTGAGTGGTTCGGCATCGTTTGACCAATCACCATCCCCATCCCCATCTCCATCCCCTTCGAGGCCCTTCCAAATTACCACCCCAGTTGGGAACACCCCTCGAAACTCGAGGGTAACGACCAATATTCCAATCTAGGGGGGTGAATCGGCCAGTGGGGCCCAGGCCACGCCGCTGGGGATGGGGATCGGTTAAACGATACTCAGTAGTATCTTGATATCGAAACTGCAAGCACACTGCGAGCAAAAAAACGTGTTCACCCGCCTTGTACGACATCCGATTCATAGTCATTCATCTGCTTCCCCCCCGTCCCGGATCCCGTCAGGGCTTTGCTGCGCAAGGCCATTCCAAGATGGGGGGAATTTCAGCATCGTGTTTGTGAAGGCCCTGAAGGGGTCTGACGGATGCCTCAAATATTCCAAGAGAGGAGACCCGAAGGCTTCTTGAGGGATTCATGGGGATTCCTTTCTGTATTTCTGAAGGACTCCTGGAGATTCTGATTCCGCTTCCTGAAGGACTCCTGCAGGTTCCTGGCAGATTGCTGTGGCTTCCTTAGAGATGCCAGGGCATTCGCGAGGATTCCTTGCGACTCTTGCAGGTTGTTGTTGGTGTCCTACAGGGTTCCTTGAGGTTCCCTGGGGTTCCCTCGGATTCCCGAAAGATTCCCAAGGATTCCTGAAGGATGTCTTACCGATTCTTAATCGAGCCCTGACGGATCCTTGGGATCCCCACGCATTTCTACTGGTTCCACGGGTGATGATGATGATGATGATGATGATGATGATGATGATGATGATGATGATGATGATGATGCTGATGCTGATGCTGATGCTGATGCTGATGCTGATGCTGATGCTGATGATGATGATGATGATGATGATGATGATGATGATGATGATGATGATGATGATGATGATGTTGAGGATGAGGATGAGGATGAGGATGATGATGAGAGGCCATACTTGGCTATCTGGGGCCCTTCTAGGGCCATCTTGGACGCTCTACCCCCTCGCGAATTCTTCCACCGAGACCCAGGGAGAGGGAGTGGGGGGAGAGGTACGCCTCTCCCCGTATAGGATGAAGGTGGTTGGAAACATGGATTCTAGAATTCTCCACCCCTCAGCAGCTGTTGTTGACTCATCTTCTTCTGTTTCTCGTCCTCTTCGTGTTTCTCTTCTTCTTCGTCTGGAATTCAGGTTTTCGAACGTTTCTGTTCTTCCCCTACTCCTAATCCTCCTCCTCATCCTCCTCCCCCTTCCCTCCTCCTAGCTCTCCTCCTCGCCCTCATGCTCCTTCTCCGCCTCCTCCTCCTCGCCCTATCTCCTCCTCTCCTCTCTCCGTCCTCTTCCCCCATCCCTCGTCATTACCCTGATCCCCCCCCCCCCGAGCCTTGCCTCCCCCCTTCCTCCTCCTGCCTCCCTCTTCCCTCTCGATCCCTCCCTCCCCCCCTCCATTCCTCTCTCCCTTCCTTCCTCCCTCCTCCTGCCCGTGCCCCAGGGGTGCCCCGCGGACCTCCACGACATCATGGCCCTGCGCCAGGCCGGCCGGAACGGTGCGTCCGTCGGGGGGCCCTCCGTCCTTGTCTCGTCCTCCTCCTCCCCCCCTCCTCGTGTTCCTCCTCCCCCTCTCCCTCCCCCTCCTCCTGTTCCTCCTCCTGCTACTCCTGCTTCTCCTCCTTCTCCTCCTCGCGGGCCCTCCGTCCTTGTCTTGTTCTCCTCGTCGTCGTCCTCCTCCTCCTCCTCCTTGTCCTTCTCCTTGTCCTCATGCTCTCCCTCCTCCTCCTCGGGGGACCGTCCGTCCTGGTCTCATCCTCCTCGTCCTCCTCCTCCTTATCCTTATCCTCCGTCTCCTCCTCCTCCTCCTCCTCCTCCTCCTTCTCGTCTGGGGGGGGCCATCCCTCCTTGTTTTGTCCTCCTCGTCCTTGTCCTCCTTGTCCTCCTTTTTCTTCTCCTCCTCCTTCTCATCCTCCTCCTCCTTCCCTCCTCCTTGTCTGGTGGCCCTCCAGCCTTGTTTTGCTTTCCTCCCCCCCCTCCTCCTCCTCCTCCTCCTCCTCCTCCTCCTCCTCCTCCTCCTCCTCCTCCTCCTTCTCCTTGTCCATGTCCTCCCCCTCCTCCTCGTCGGGGAGCCCTCCGTCCTTGTCTTGTCCTCCTCGTTATCCTCCCCGTGCCCTCCGTCCTTGTCTTGTTCTCCTCGCCCTCCTCATCCTCCCCGGCCTCCTCCTACTTCTCCTTGTTCTCCTTGTCCTCTTCGTCCCCTTCCTACTTGGACGGGATCATAGGATGTGTGCCCGAAACATGTATTCCAGCAAGTGTTGAGAACTACCCTCTCTCAACTGATTCCCTGTCCGCTGCTTTTTGGGGCCCTGGGGTACGGGAGCTGGCCAGCTTCTTTGCCCACGTTGCACGCGTGTTATTCACATACCGTGCTACTTCTCGCATTGTAGCAGATCGCCCAGTACACCTCGCATTGTCATTTCTAGTTGGTCGCGGAGTCGCCCGCTTCGACCTTTCGTGCGCTCACGAGGCTTCCTCACGTGCTCGCGGCGACTCTTCCCGCATCGTGCTCATGTTGGTCATCCACTTCGCCCCAGCAGGCGCCGTGTCTCTATGGGCCGGCGGGGGCAGCCAGGCCGAGCCGCCATCAGCGGTGCAGGAGACCCAGCAGATCTACGAGTATATGTAGGAGTACCAGAAGAACCGCGCTCCCCGCCCACCTGCTCTTCCCCTCGGGTACTCTCGAACTGTGTCCGAGATGTTCGGGGCCCTTGCGTCTTCATGACGATCGCATGTGAGCGTCGCCGTCAACGTCAGACCGTTGACCGCTTCGATTTCACAATGCCGGCACAGGGCCCCGAGCCATTCGCAGCTGTGCTGCGGAAGTCCGAGGGGGAAGAGGCAAAGGACGCATCGCTTTCATTGCGTCCGCGTGTGGTTGTAGACGACCGCGTCAAGTGTTCGCACGACCCGACGCTCGCATCACCGGCGTCGGCAAAGTGCCCCGAGTTGTCTGCAACTACGTCGCAGACGCCGGGGGGGGGGGGCGCGCGCAGGCAAGACCGGGAAAGCGGAGGAGGGTCGGGCAATCATGTTGCCATCATTTTTTGTTTGGGGGGGGGGGCGCTGCACAAGCTTAGGACTCTTCGTCGTCGGCTCTCGGGGGCATGATCTTCGATGTTACCTGCGCACTCCCCGCTTCTTGGCAGACTTGGGTCCCTATGCTCACTCCTTTTGATTATAGTGCAGTTCACAGTGCTCAGTGCAATGACAATACGACTCACGACGAGCTCTTTCGCCACTGCGTGGCAAAGTGTTCCGAGCGCAGCCAGCGCGTCGATCGCGCGACAGACGATCAAACCCACTGCGCCGATGAGAAGCACGCCAGGGACAGATGCCCACGCCGCTGGCGGGAGCCAGGGCCGTCGCACTTTCTCGACATCTGAATGGGGTTCCTTTCTGGATGAAAATCCATCGGAGTGGGCGCGGTCGCTGCCGTCAGCTGCGCGCGGCGGTAGCGGCGTCGCGAGAGACCTTCGCGCTTGGGGGCCCAAGCAGCAGGCTCGCGCGCCCTTCCAACGCTGGGCGCGGGAGGTAACTGCTTGGTCAGTGGCGGATCCAGACCCCGACGAGTTTCGCCCAGCGGCCTACGTTTTGTCTCGCTTGACCGGCATGGGTCGCCAGCGCGCGGACGATTGGTTGCCGGCTGTCCCCGCGCAAAGTGGTCATTTAAACGGCGACCCAGCGCCGCCCATCGCGCGCAGCTTGGCTGAACGGGGGGGCCAGTTCGGCGAGGGGGAGCGTGCTCGGGCGGCATCGGCTCTGATGAATGCGAACCAATTGCCGCGGGGGAGCATAGGCAGCCTTCTCGCCAGGTTCGACATCCTCCGCCATAGAGCGCAGCAGGTCGGTCAACTCATAATATTCCAGGAGGACTTCAGTTATTTCTGGCTGGGCGCGGCGCGCGTCGAACGCCCGGCTTCCTGATCCCGCAACGCCGCGACGTGGCCTGCCCGACGAAGGCGCCGCGGCTGGCGCGCATGATGGGCCAGGTGCAGATTTGGACACGTCTGGCGCAGCAGCCCTGCCGTGGGCGCTACTGGAAATAATTCCATTGGCAGGCGCTCCGTCCACGCGTTGCGGTGCGCGCCATTCGGCGGCGGCACATGCGCCTCGGTTGCCGCATCACGCCAGACTGCCTCGGGGAAGAGTCCAACGAGGTCTTCCAAGGCGTGGCTTGCAGCTTGGTGTGTTGCTGGCCCGGTCGCCGCAGGACGGGCGGGGTTGGGCCACACCGTCGGTCTGAAGGCCAGCAGGCTGGCCTGCACGAGTCGCAGTGTTCGGAAGGTCCCTCGCCTTCGTGTTAAGTCGGGCACGTTCCTCTACAGGAGGAATTGTCAAACATAGCTTGAAAGGTCTGGCGACGATGTTTCTAGTATGCTCAACTATTGTTGCATATCTGTTTGACAATTCTTAACTCGTCGGCCAAGATCCGCCAGCCCCTCCCCCCGACCAGGTGCATCGTGCACGTGTTTACCAAGTTGTCGACCTCTGCCTCGTCCTCCGCCCCGCCCCCCTCGTCATTGTTTTTCTCCCCGTCCTTGCTCGGAGAAGGAGGAGGAGGATGAGGAGCAGGAGGAGCAGGAAAAGGAGGAGGAGGGGGCCACGGAGGAGGCGAGGAGGAGGAGGAGGAGGAGGGGATGGATGAGGAGGAGGGGGAGGAGGAGGACGAGGAGGAACAGGAGGAGGAGAAGGAGGAGGAGGATGAGGAGGAGGAGGAGCGAGTCGGGTGAACGAGCAGGGGATCACGCAGCCCCCCCCTTCCCAGTCTCCTGGTGTTCCCAGAGGGTTGGTCCTGAGTGAAGAGGGCTCCTGCTTTCCGTCTCGCCCGCGTCGGTTCCCCAGTGGCCCCCCGAAGCATAACGCAGCACACAGTCTGCGTATCCGTGTTCTTGCTGTGGCGGGGATTTTGCGTGGTGGTTTTGTCCATGTCGTCCCCAGCAGCCCGAAAGGCCCAGGGCGACCAAGGGACACCAGAGCGACCCCCCCAAAATAAACAACTAGAACAAACATAGCTTCTTATGGCAAATATAAGACACATGAAGCAGAACAATAAGGACGCTAGAACGACCCCGTGGCAGCCCAAGGTCCGCCAAATACTTCTGATGTTCCAACCTACTTCAGCCTTGACCACCAGCGAAAAGCTCGAGCAGCACCCAGAGAGTGTCACAACTGGGCGGTGTTTCCACGCGTCGGGCCCCGAGGGGCAGGCACTGTTTCGATTCGATTCGGGGTGCTCGAACTTACTTCTGGGATGTAGTCTTTGAGTACGATGGCCACAACATAACCCAAGACTGGGCCACGGTGCCAAGAGATGGCCGTACTATCGCCCAAGGCCCGCCCACGACGGCTCCAGCACGAATCCTGGGCGGCCCATGTGGGGAGGGGCGGGCCACGCCAACGGTGGGACGATGAGTAGGCGTAGAAGTGGAAGGAGGGGAAGAAGACGGTCAAGGAATCAGAGGAATAGAACGAGGAGGACGGAGATGATGCGTATGATGTGGAGGAGGATGAGGCGAGCGAGTCGAGGAAGACAGGGAGGAGGAGGAGCAGTCGGAGGAATGGCAGGAGGGTGAGCAGCAGGCGGGGTAAGGAGGAAGAAACAGCAGCATGCGACTCGCGCCGTGTGTTTTCGACAAGAAACTCGAGCGCGCCCGCGAAGCTCGCGCGCGGTGTTCGTGCTTACGTATGCGCTCGCTCCCTCTTTACCCCATCCAATTTGCTCCTCTCGGAGGTTGATAATCTTCCTACCATGTCACGTCGATTAGCGAATTGGCCGTTTTCGGTTCGCGAGAGGGCGTCGCGGCCGTCATGTTTGCGGAGTCCAGGTCCGTCGGTTTCGGTCCCAGGCCGTTTCCCCTATAGGGAGGTTTGCTAAAGGGAGGTTTGTCCAGCGCCGAAGGGAAGCCGCGCTCGCCACGGCACACTGGCAAGCGGGCGGACCGCGCGAGTCACCTGCCTGCCGGCCTGCAGGAGACAGCGCGTGGGACTGCAGCGTGCCTGCGGGGGGCCTGCGCTGCAGCGGGCTGTCGGTCTCGGTCCCAGGCCGTTTCCACGCAAGGGTGGCTTACGAAAGGCGGGGCTTGTCCACCGCCGATCCTCGCGCTCACCGTCCACGTCCCCGCACGCCGGCGCCCGCTGCGCGCGGGCAGGCCTCCAAGTCCGGGCAGAGGGTCACCCTGCTGCTGACGAACCGCAGGAGGAGCCCGCGTGGGCGGCGGGTCGTGCGGGGCTGGGGCGGGGAGGATTTTTTCAGTCGGGCTGCTGGCACGCCGCAGGATGAGCCCGCGTGCCACCGCCCACCAAACCAGCCCCAGCCCTGCCCGAAGGCCCCGCCCTCCACTTCCAGTGGGGGGGGGTCGGGGAACATGGGAAAGCCCATACGTGCGAACAGGGGAACAAAAAGTCACGTAAACATAAAGGCTCGGAGGTCGGCGCGGATTTCTCGGATCGGCGCTGGACCTCCCTCCCTGGCGCGCGGAGCGCGCCAGGCGCGGCGCCGGAGGCGCCGCCGGTGGGCCCCAGCTCCGATCCGAGAAATCCGCGCAGACCTCCGGGCTTTTATGCTTATGTGACTGTTTGTTCCCCTCGTGAAGCCCGTGCCCCCCCCCAACCCGAAACGCGGGTCTTCGGGCTGGGTTTCGGGGTGAAATCCGCGCGGACCTCCGAGCTTTTATGTTTGTGTGGCTTTTTGTTCCCCTCGTGAAGCCCGTGTGGGGGGCTACATGCGAACCCCACCCCCCTACCCCCCACGATTTTTGAGGGGGAGGTTGGGGTTCACTTCGCTCGGGAGCTCCCGAACGAAGTGAACCCCATCCTCCCCCTCAGAATTCGTGGGGGGTAGGGGCAGGGAGCGCACGTGGCCCGCTACCGTGCCCCCCCCCAAACCCGAAACGCGGGTCTTCGGGCTGGGTGTTGGGGTGGCTTGGTGGGGAGAGGCGGCGCGGGGAGCGCGTCGGGCGGGGCGAGGGCGAGGGTGATCTCGAGTCGGGCGTGTCCCTCCACAGGAGGAGTATTCAAAGATAGTTTAGAAGTAGTCACGGGGCGATTTCTCTATTATTATGAGTATGATGATTCGTATAATTACTTGTTTTATTTGTAGTGGTAGTAATAACAGGTTTACTAGTATTAGTATTAGTGTTAGTATTATTCTGACTCTTACTACTAGTATCCTTACTATCATATCTTTTGTGGAACAAATAAAGGAACCATCTTCGGTCATTTCATTAATTGATGTTTGTTTTCATCCAGAATCCGCCTGTAGGAGGACGCGCCCGAGCTCAGGAACGCTCCAGCGCGCTCCGGAACGCCCTCACGCTCACGGAGCGTTCCCGAACGCTCTGGGAAGGCCATGGCGCCCGAGGCATCTTCCAGAGCCGCGGGATCTCAGAGATTCTCGATTCGTCCTTGTCCGATGTAGCTCTCGTCCCGGCTCCGTCCTAGGAGAAAAGGAGAGCGGTGAGCGCAGGGGCAGAGTTGCACAGCCAAGACACTGAAGTAAGCACCGCTTTGGGTTCGCTGTTCCTTAGATAGTTATGTGGATGTTCCTCTAGCCTTCGTGCACACGGACTCTTCTCGTGCTAAGCAGGGGCTCCGTTCCTAGTCTAGCGTTCCTTGGTGTAGCAGCACGATTGTAAGAGCAGAGGAGCCACAACGGAAGCCCCGCTCGGAGTGAGAGGCGAGGCGCGTGCGCCCACGCGAGCCCAGCTCAGGACGCACGCGCGTCGGCTAAGGCGGGCGAGTGCCGGCGCGCTGATACTCAAAGTCTTCGTCTTATCATGGATTTCTCGCCATCGTGGAAGACGGGACCTGAGGGGCACAGGTCCTGAGGTCGTTTGCCATGGCTCTCGCAGCCTTCCGCGGGCCCCAGGACCGTCAGAGAACGACTCAGGACGAAGAACTCGTCTTGGGGGAAGGCACCAGGGTCCAGGACGTGTTTCTTTCAGAATCCGCTTCCTCCATAAGTACTGCATTTGCTTTCCCTCGCGCGGGGTGTCCCACGAGCAAAACAAGTGCCAAAGGGGGGCTGCTGGAGGAGTGCGAAGGCCCGAGATGGGCCCTTGGACGGCGAAAGAGGGCCCTGAGGGGGCCCGCCAGGCCCCGAGATGCACTGAGAAGGCTCCAAGATGACCCAACCAGGAGGGCCCAAGCTGGCTGGAAGATAGCCCCACAAGGCCACAAAAGGGCCCGAACACAGGCCAAGAGAGCCCCAACGCCATTCCGAGAGAGTGCCGGCGGTTCCAGGACGACCCCGAGACGGCTCAACGTGGCCCAGGAGGGCTCCACGAGGAGCCTCGGGCGGCGAAAGACCGTTGACATTCTCGGAATGCCCTGCGCATTTTGTGTGCACGTCTGCCATGCCGAATGTGGAGTTACAGGTGACTCCAAGCAGCGGCCGTCAGATAACGCAAATAACTTTCAGGTGTCCAGAAGCTCCTCAACAGATGCCCAGAATGGCGCAGCCCAAGAGGGCCGCAGTAGGCCCTGAGGTGTCCAAGCGGGCTTGAGATAGCCCCAAGACCACCCCAAGTTGCGCCAGAAGCGCTCACATGTATTTTGCAAGGCCCCCGAGATGGCCCCGCCAGAGCCGGAGAGGGCTCAGGACGGCTTAATGCGGCCCTCAAAGGCTACAGGAATGCTTCAAGAGGATCACCAGACCGCCCAAGTCAGTCAAACGGGTACGTAATTCCGATAATTGATTGGGAAGGCAGTATACGGCCAGTGCCGACTCTGAAGGAAGGAGGACGACGACCACGACGGCGGCGTCGGCGGCGACGACGATGCTGACGTGGGGTAGAGGCCTACCGACGCGCCGGTAGGCCTCTGGGGGACAGTTTTGGGGCCTCTTTGGAGCATCTTGGAGGCCTCTTGAGAGCCTCACGGGAGACCCTTCGGGCGTCCCGGGGGCCTCTTGTGGCCTCATGGGGGCCTTTGGGGGACCTCTTGGGGTTCGTTCGGGCTCCTGTGTGGAAATCCTCTTGGAGCCGGTTTGGGACCCTCTGGGGCCGTCTGGGAGGCCTTCAGGGCCGTCTTGGGGCCCTGTTGGGTCGTTTTCGCCGTCTTTGACACCTCCTGGGGGCCTCTAGTGCCGGTCTTGGTGGCATCTTGGCCGTCTTGGGACGTCGAGACGCTGAAAAGGGCCAGAACGCCAGAATCTCCCAATGATTAAAGTTTGCCTGTTGGGGCCCTCTTGGTGTGCTCTTGGAGGCCTCTTCGTGCGTCTTGGCAGACGCTCGGGCTGTGAGGAGGTCATCTCTGGCGTCTTGGACCGGTTGCTCGGCGATTCGGGGCCCTCTTGGACCCTCTTGAGGGCCTCTTGGGCTGTCTTGGGGCCTTTTCGGGCCCCAGGACCCTCTGGGGGAGGATGGCCTTCTGGCCCGGGACCCCCCCGTGACCCCCCCGAGGGGGACCCCCCGTAAAAAAGTGAACGCCCCAGGGGTCCGTTCCCGTTCCCGTTCCCGTTCCCGCTCTCTCTCTCTTTCTCTTGTTCTCTCTCTCTCTCTCTTTCTCCCTCTGTCTCTCTCTCTCTCTCTCTCTCTTTCTCGCCCTCTCTCTCTTTCTCGCCCTCTCTCTCTTTCTCTTTCTCTTTTTTTTTTCTCTCTCTCTCTCTCTCTTTCTCTCTCTCTCTCTCTATTTCCCCTTCCCGCTCTCTCTCTCTCTCTCGCGTCCAGGGGCTCCCTGGGACCGAGATCGAAAATCCGCATATCCCCAAATCTTGCAAAATCCATAAGAATATCAATAATTGCAGGTCCCTTCCACCCTGAAAAGGGGGATCAAGAGGGAGGCCCCAGAAAGGCTGCGGACGCTTGGAGGCTTGTTGGGCTCTCCTGAGAGGCCTCGCGGGGGCCTTTTAGAAACATGTTTCAGGTTTCTTGTGGCCATTTGGGGGGTTTCTTGGGTACGTCAGGGAGGATGTCTTGGGGGTCTCCTGGAGAGTTCGCTGACGGTCTCGTAAGGGATCTGTCAGACGCCTACGGGGAATCATCGCCGCCCCTTGCCTTTTGGAAACGCCTAGGCGGCCAAGCGTTGGGGCAAAGTTTGGCCAAGGTGTTGGAGCTTGTGTTTCCCCAGCCGAAATGTGGCCATCTCGAGTCCGTCTTGGAGGCCATGCTGGCCGTCCTGGAGGCCATACTGGACCATCGCCATCTTGGAGGCAAACTTATCCGTCTTGGAGGCAATATTGGACGTCTCCCGCGTTCCTATTCTTTTTATTCGTCCTCCTCTTCTTCCTCCTCCTCCTCCTCGTCTTCCTCCTCTTCTTCCTCCTCTTCTTCCTCCTCTTCTTCCTCCTCTTCCTCCTCCTCCTCCCTCCTCCCTCCCTCCCTCCTCCCTCCCTCCTCCTCCCTCCTCCTCCTCCCTTCTCCCCCTCCCTCCTGCTCCCTCCTCCTCCCTCCTCCCTCCCTTCTCCTCCTCCCTTCCTCCCTTTCCTCCTTCCTCCCTCCTCCTCCTCCTCCCTCCCTCCCTCCTTCTCTCTCCTCCTCTCTCCTCCTCCCTCCTCCTTTTTCTCTCTTACTCCTCCTCCTCCTCCCTCCCCTCCTCCTCCCTCCTCCTCTCCTCCTCCTCCCCCTCCTCCCTCCTCCCTCCGCCTCTCTCCTCCTCCCTCCTCCCTCCCCCTCCTCCTCCCTTCTCCCTCCCTCCCTCCTCCCCTTGTATCTTCTGGAAGTGGCACGCCGGGCGGCGGGAACGGGAACGGGAACGGGAACGGACCCCTGGGGCGTTCGCGCGCCTTTACGGGGACCCCCCCCGTGGAGGGGGGATGAAGGGCCTCTTGGCGTTCAGGAAACTTGTCCCCCCCCCATAAAGCCCCATAGAGTCCTCATCCTCGTCCTCCTTTCTCCGTAGCAATTCTGGTTCAAGCCATGTTGGCTCAAGTCCTGAGCAAAAGCGGTCAGGTTTGAGCGTGGCAAGAGGGAGATGCGCCCCCACTTGCGATCCCTGAGTCCCGTGTTCAGGAAACTGTGCGAGCTCCTGTCGGAGCATCGGTAATGCAATTTTCTGGTACTAGCGGGCGCGGCGTCGGTTCCTCTGAGATCCTGGAGGAGCCCATGGGTAAGCAGGCTGCAAAAGAGTTTCGTCTCTTGTGTGTCGTACAGGTACAGGTGGAATTGGACGTCCAGGACTTTCTGTTTCAACTGCAACGCCACTCTCGCCCCGCTCGAGATGCCGTGGCGCGATGCGGTTCAGGGAGTGTGGGCCCAAGGAGGTGGCGGCCATCTCGTGGCTCAGCAGCCGCCAGCGGTCCCTCCAGGCGAGCGGCAGCGGGGGCCCAAGCCGCAGGCCCTCTCTGGGCACCGCCGGTCCACGCCTCCGCCTCGGGGGGCGCCTGCGGTGGATGGCGGCCTCGCGACGGTCGACCTGGCGCAGCTCAAGGAGCGGCTTGCGGGCTCGGCGGCTGCGCAGGAGCTCCAGGCGCTGGAGTGCGCCATTTTGCCCCAATGGCCACCGCAGGAGGTCGAGCCTGCGCGGCCGACACTGCTGGAGGCTCAGGTCTCGGCCAAGGGCGTGGTTTGTCGCCGCGCCGAGGCGTGCCTTGGGCAGTGCGTGGCCAAGGAGGACGAGGCCAAGCTGCGGTTCGAAGAGTGCCGCGCGGCCACGGCGCAGGCAGCGGAGTCGACGGTGCAGGCCAACTTGGCGCGGCAGGCGGAGCTGCCGCTGGAGCTCGATCGGGCGGGAGGTGGTCGGCCTCAATATGTCCCCCTTGCTCCGCGCGGAGGCGGCGGACACGGTCGACATCGTCGACGGGGGCCTTCTCGACCTGTCGGAGTTGGAGGTTGAGGAGTCGGACAAGCAGCGCTGGCAGGGTATCAAAACCAACATGGGCAAAGACATCCGCGCGGCCATCCGATCGGCGATCGGCCCCGGCGCGGAGAAGATCCAGACCCTGCGCCAGGGGGCCCGGGAGAAGAGAGAGCGCCGCGCCTCCAAGCGGCCGCGGCGCGATGAGCTTGCGCCGCGCCCCGCGCCCCCAGGGGCCGAGGCTGGGGGCGCCCAGGCGGCGGCCGCTCCAGCGCAGCCTACTGGCGCTGCTGTTCCTCCGGGCCAGTCTTCTGCCGACGCCGACGGCAGCGGCGCGCCAGCTGGAGGCGCGGCCAGCGGAGGCGGCAGCGCAGCGGCGGGCGCGGGAGGCGGAGCTCCCGCAGCAGGGCAAACGGCGGCAGCGTCGGCAGCGGCCCGACAGCGCGCGGCCCAGACACGCGTTTGACCTCGACAAGTGGACGGGCTCACCGCCGCCGCGCATTTTCCCCCCACCGCGGTCAGATCCTGACCAAGCCAGAAGGGACTTCGTCACCTTGATGTCTGGCCGGGGCGATCGCTGGATCTGGAACCTGGAGGGGCGGGCCGATTTAGACATGCCGTCTTGGATGGATAGGTGTGAGTCGTGGCTCCATGAAGTACTGCGGCAGCCTGGGAAGGCAGTGCTCAGGCAAGGTTTTTGCGTGGGGGGGCAGCCCAGTGCGTCGCGATAGCCCTTGAGGTTGCGTCGATGAAGCCGTTCGAGAAGCGCGCCTCTCGGCACGGGCCCAAAGCAGGGGTCGGCGCAGCAGGTTCATCGCCATGGCGCGGCCATTGACGCACGCGGTCTGGCAACCTTTTGCTGAGCACCACTGGGCCTAGTTGCAGAGCGGCTTCTTCTCCGGCTTTGACTTCGCAAGGTGGGCCTTCGGCTCTCGTGGAGGTCGTTGGCGGCGCTGGTGCGCCCTCTGAGTTCGACGGCCGGACGGAGCTCAGGATTCTCTCGTGCAACTCTTACGCCTGGCCCACGGGCCTCAAGGGCGGTCCAGGGAGGTCAAACGCGCGCATCCGACGCTGTCTTTTTTTTCCCGAGGCACCGCCTGGACCTGCAGCAGTTTGCTGGGCCTCGGTCTGGGCCTACAAGGCGGGCCATCAGTCACCGTTCGTGGCGGCGGCCAAGACAGGCGAGGGTGAGCGTGAGACATCTGGGGGCACTGCGACTTTGGTCAAGGCGCACTCTGGCTCGGCAGATTATGAGCAGTGCAACGTGTCGCGCAGGCTGGCTGGGCGGAGAGTTGCAGCTTCCAGGAGGAACCGAGTCCTGTTGGTGTCCGTGCACGGGCGCGCCACCCTCGGCCTTGCGGGGGGCAACTTGGACTTCGTCGACCAGGTCAGCGCATTTTTGGCAGAGGCTGGCATTCCCTTCGTTATCGCTGGCGTCAATCTCAGTGGACTGGCCATCTCGGCGCCAGCATCGTCAGGCCAGCGGGCCCAGCTTGCCATGAAAGGTGCTACGATTGTTGCGTCATCAGCTCCTGCTTGGACCATGGACTACTGCGTCGGCCAGTGCCAGGCGACCGGGGGCCCCCGTCGGCCCCGATCTGGCTATAGAGCTCACGCTGCGGTGCCTGGCTGGCCTGGCCAAAGTCTGGAAGCATATTGTTCCTCGGCCTTTCCCTCTGCGAGAAGGAGTTTTTTTTTCGGGCTCCTGGGACGGCTCAAATTTCCTGGACCTGGACCCTCAGGTTGCTGTTGCGCGCTGGTTTGACGCAGCTGAGAAGGCCCTCCGCGAGGTCCACGGAATCCAGGACCGCAAACTTATGGGCCGATCTCGAGGCTGCAAGCTGCAGCTAGTGCCGCTCCAAGCGGCTTGGGGCCAAGAGCTGCACTTGCGCTCCAAGCTACGAGCGCGCAGGTTGCTTTCTCTTGGGCGCTTGGCCCTGCCTTTTTTTGAAAGGTCGCGAGGCGCAGCAAGTGCAATCCGCGGCAGCTCCCCTCCAGGATTTGCCCCCGTCGGCTCTCGTGGAAGGTTTTCGCGACCTGGTCCCAGCTTCTCTTTTTGAGGGGCTGAGCAAGCCCGATCGTCGGGGGCGTTTGGCGGATATGTTGCAAGACGAAGTCACTCGCAGGGTGAAGCAGGAGACGGCTGATGGGGGTCGACAGAAGTGGAGGTCCTGGGCCCAGTCGTCTGTCGTCGAGCGGGGGCCTCGGGCTGCGCGCAAGTTCCGTAAAAGAGGCCCCGCCCCTTCCGCCCCTGCCTGTTTTTGCCGACGCTGTTGATGTGGAAGGGGAGGGTGGACTGTCTTCTCGACCGCCCCCTCTGGTCGGGCAAGAAGCCTTCGACCAGACGCTCAAGCAGCGGCTCCCCATTCGGAGCAATCCAGCCAGGGAGATGGAGAAAAACCCGCTGAGATGGCCTGTCCGGAGCGACCTCGCGGACATCACGGTAGACCCGGCCCTTGCGGCGGCGGCGATTTTTTCGCCGTCCCCTGGTCTGGGCTGGGACCCTTTCAATCCCAGGCTGCTCCTTCAGTTGCCCAGGCCTCTGGCGGTCCAGTCTTTCGTGGACATCATCAATGCTTGGGAAAGGTGGCCTTCAATAGGCCCAGCGTGGCTGGTCCTCATTGTCTTTTTAGACAAGGCCTCAGGTGGAGTGCGACCCATGGGGTTGCTGCCCATGTGGGCTAGGCTCTGGAGCCGCATCCGTCAAAAGCTGTGCTCGGAGTGGGGGCGCTCTTTGGACGTTTGGTTTTTTTGTTGAGTGAGAACGGGCACAGCCTGCGACAGGAGCGCCTGGGTGCACAACGCACTAGCCGCGCATGCGAGGATGGTCCGAGGCCTGGAGACTTGCACCTTTTCTTTTGACCCCTGCAAGTTTTATGAGCGCATATCACGGCAGGGACTGCGATCAGCAACGGAAAATCCAGATTGGAATGGCCTCCGGCCAGTGCCGCCGATCCGGGGCGCTCCGGATGATGATGATGATGATGATGATGATGATGATGATGATGATGATGATGATGATGATGATGATGATGATGATGATGATGGTGATGATGATGATGACGATGCTGATGAAGCTGATGATGATGATGTTGATGATGATGGTGGTGATGATGATGATGACGATGACGACGATGCTGGCGATGACGATGACGATGATGATGATGATGATGATGATGACGATAATGCTGATGATGATGCTGCTGATGACGATGATGATGATAATGATGATGATGATTATGATGACGACGATGATGATGATGATGATGATGATGATGCTGGTGATGATGCTGGTGGTGGTGTTGGGTGTGGCGATGCTGATGATGATGTTGATGAGGATGATGATGATGATGATGATGATGATGATGATGATGGTGATGATGATGATGATGATGATGATGATGATGATGATGCTGATGATGATGCTTTAATAGTCGACTCCCAGGAAAAGATGGGAAAACGTTGGAAGTGGGGGGGAATATGAAAACCCAGAAGATATCAGAGCATATGTCCGAGCCTGGACTTCATACATGATCACCGCCTGGAGGGTCAATTTTCGGGGACCTGCAGGAGGTGGATATGGACACTTTCGGTCCCCTGGGGGCCAAACTGTATCCATACCCACCGCCCGCTGGCGCACCAGGACGTCGGTTCCCCGGCGGTGGATATGGACAAGTCCCCGCCTCGCACTTGTACATATTCCCCTCTTCCACAGTTTCTAGGAAGGGCGGGGGAAAACAATTAGAGGTCCTCATCCTCCTCCTCCTCCTCCTCCTCCTTCCTCATCCTCCTCATCCTCCTCCTCCTCCCGGACGAGGGGGGGGCAAAGGAAACAGAGGTGGCTCCGTACAACTGTTCGGGACGCCCTCGCCCCCCGCACGGCCTTGGCCTGGCCCGGGCGCCCAGGACTGGGGAGCTCTTCGTCAATCTCCTGGACCTGGCTGGCGTTACCATCGCCAAGGACAAGATTTGTTTTGCGGTTGAGGGGAGAGAGGGAGAGGAGGGGGAGAAAAGGGGAGGGCGGTGACGATGAGAAGTTGGAGGATCAGGAGGAGGAAGAGGAGGAGGAGGAGGAGGAGGAGGAGAAGGGGATGGGAAACAGGGATAGGAGGAGACGAAATAGGAGGACGGGGAGGACGGGTGGCAGCGCGCGAGGGACCACGTTGCACATCAGTGCGACGTTGCCATGAGTACGCATGAAAACCCCACATGCGCGTCTCATGTTTTTGCTTGAGCGGCACGTCAGGCTGCGAAGCCACCGGTAATTCGTCGGCATGATGTCGGCCCACCTTGGTCTGTATTTCGGCCGCTAGGAGTTCACGGCCTGTATATAGATGTGTGTGAAGCGCTCTAGTGACCATCAGCTGCTTGCAGCGTGTGGACTACTGTCGTGCGCATTCAACAACAGGCGGGCCCCGCACGAGAGGTCACTCTTGCCAGGGCCACTCTTGCGTGCAGCCAAGAGTTGCCTCCTGAACGAGGAGGGCGGAACTCGAAGAAGCTGCAGAAGCATCACTGTCGAGAGTTCGCGCAGCTTTCTTGGTCGGCATTGGACCCCCCTGGCGGCGCCTCCCGCGACGCCCCAAGCGAGCTCCGCGCGCCAGTGCGTGGGAAAGAGCGCCGATCCAAGAACTCGAAACGGACCTTCGGCAGTTTCTTCGAAGAAGAGAATACACAAACTGTTGGCGCTCCGCGCGGATCTCTTGGATCCGCGCCTGGGCCCCCCTCCCTCGTCGCGCGCGCGCTATTCTTCTTCTAAAGAGCGCTCTCAGAGCGTTCGGGAGCGCCCTGAGAAGGCCGTGACGCACGATACATCCTCCAGAGCCGTCGAATCCGGGAGATTCTCGATCTATCCTTCCCGTTTTGTTCCTCGTCCTGGCTCCGACTTATGAAATTGAACGCCCCTGAGAGGGCAGACACCGCCGCCCCACCATTTTTGGATCCTGGAGCCTCTGTGGGAGCGGCGGCCGCTCCGCGCGCGCGAATAGGAGATGTTCTGGTGCTGGTGCTCGCGCTTCCGCTTGGAGGCCTCGTGGGGCTCTATGGAGAGGACGTTGGGCTCCTCAGCGAGCTCTCTGTCGTATGACCCTGAGCACAGGACGGCCGCAGAGAGGCTGGAGGAACTGAAACCAGCGAGCTCTGTGTCGTATGACCCTGAGGCCAGGACGGCTGCAGAGAGGCTTGAATCAGAAAGCGCGCCGAGAAGTGTCTTTCACATGACCCTGAGGCTAGGACGGCTGCAGAGAGGGTGGAGAAGCTCAAACAAACCGTCGCGTTCGTCCCAGGGGGACCTCTGGAGGCGCCCAAAAGAGCCGAAATGGGTCAAGTGCGGCGACTTGGCGTGAACGATGAAATCAGGAAGGAGAAAACAGCAGTCGGGGTTTGTTTGCGGCTCCTGGAAGAGCCCCTGAAGCCCGTTTCTTTATTGCTTGGGGCATGACGGGCGTCATGGCCCCCGCTCCCCCCCCCCTGTGACGTAACGCTCCCCCCCCCCCAGTGCGCTCCAAGCACTGCCGCCGTGCGCATTGGGATCCGCGTAGGTGTCCGCGTAGGAATCCGCATAGGTGTCTGGTCCGCAGGCGTCGTCGTCGTCGTCGTCGTCGTCGTCCGTCGTCGTCGCTCGTTTTTCGTCGCTCGTCGCTCATCGTCGCCGTGCGCGCGGATGCGGCTGGAGCCTGATTTTAAGTCCGGGCCGATGACGGCAATCATCTGGGGGGGAGGGGGTCGATGACGTCACGTTTCGCGCCGGCGGCGTCTGGGAATGCTTAGGAGGGTAGCACGAACATGTAGGTGGCGATATGCACCACAACGCCTGTGTACATCACAGTGCCCGCGTGCACCACAGCGCCTGTGTACACCACACCGCCGATGTACACCACAGCAGCCGCGTGCAACACAGCGTCAGTTTGTGCCACCGTGCCTGCGGGCACAGCAGCTCCTGTGTACACCACAGCGCTTCCGTACACCACATCAGCCGTGCGCAACACAGCACCAGTGTGCACCACAATGCCTGCGTGCATTGCAGTGCCTGTGTACGCCACGGCGCCTGTGTGCACCACATCAGACGTGTGCAACACAGCACCATTGTTGTGTATAGAATCAGAAAGAATCCTTGTGACAACAAGGAGCGCGTGTGGATTCCAGAGAGAACAATGGAAAACAAATCCTCATGGACGAAGGAGCGCCGCTGGAATCTACGAGTCCCCCCAGAGGCCGCCCGCATCACCCTAACTCCCATTTGCGTCGAGGAGGCTCCAGCTAAACTGGCCGTCCGAGAACCAAGTGGACCGATTCAATCGACCATTCTGCGGTGCACGCTCAGATGCGCACGTGCGTTGTGACGCCAAGCCGCACGACAGGGGGTAAGAAGGAGGAAAAGGAGGACGAGGAGGAGGAGGAGGAGGTGGAGGAGGAGGGAGGGGGGAAAAACGTCGCATTCGATTATCAGAACTTTCCTGGCGTGGCGTTTAGTTGTCCGCAGCAGATCCTGACGTACATGCTCCTTCTACCTGTCCTATGCACGCAGGCACTGGTGTACACCAGCGCTGCGTTGCACGCGGATGCTGTGGTGTAGACAGGCGCTGTGGCGTGCACAGGCGCTGCGGTGCACGCAAGCACAGTGGTGTACACAGGCGTTGTGTTGCACATGGCTGCTGCGGTGTATGTACACCGGCGCTGTAGTGTTCGCAAGTATTGTGGTCTACACGGGCGGTGCGTTGCACGCGGGTGTTGCGGTGTACGCAGGCGCTATGGTGCACACGCGCGTTGTGGTGCACGCGAGCGTTGTGGTGCACACAGGCGCAATGGGCAGATCGCCACTTACATGCTGCTCGCGTCGTCGTCGTCGCTCGTCGCTCGTAGCGTCGTGCGCGCGGGCGCGGCTGTGGTGCCGGAGCCACACGGCGGGGGGGGCGTCACGTCATACCCCCCCTGCCCTCCCCCCCCCTCCATGACGCCCGTCATCGCCGAACATAAGAAAACGCGTTTCTGGAGGCTCTGAGGGGGCGCCCCAGATGGGCGAAATTTGGTGCCAAAAATGCCGCCAGACGGCCCAAGAGGGGTCCGAGATGCTTTCAGGACAGTCGTAGAGATCATGCCCGGGATCTAAGATGGCCGCAAGAGCCAGCGGAGATGCACGAGAGTTCCGAGAGAGGCGCAAGGAAAAGTGCGAGAAGGCCAACAGACACACACACACACACAAGCCGCACATCCAGCAGGACGCGTTGGCACGACAACCGTTTAAGGCCGCCGAGAGTAATTCTCACACTGCAACGCAGATACGCGTTGGGAGAAAAAGAAGTGGAGGAGAGAAGACAAAAACGATGGGACTGTATAGCAGAGGGGTGTTCAGATCTGTCGGCACAGTTTGTATACCTCTGAAGTCCATTGCTCTCCTAGGTGCTTTACTGTGTTTTTTGCTTGTTGCGGTGTTCTGGTGTGTGTGTGGCCCGAAAAGAGGCGGAGAGGCATCTGGAGCTGCTCGAAGTGGCCTGAAGGAGGGTGACAATGAGCCCAGGAGAGCGTCGGGAGGCCCGAAAAGCTGGCCCAGCGGGCTCCTTTGAGAGGTCTCTGGGAGCGCCTGGCGGCGCCTGGAAGGCTGGCACCAAGTCGGGCAGGAGGAACGGTTCCAACGAGTGCAACAAAAATAGTCTGGGGGTGATGTTTTGAAAGCCTCTCGAGCATCTGGGGCATTTTTGGGGTATTCTTCACTTTTCCTCCCGAACCCCCTGTAGGGGAGTCCTGGGATTTGTGTGTCTCCTCCTCCTCCCTCTCCTCCTCCTCCTCCTCCTCCTCCTCCTCCTCCTCCTCCTCCTCCTCCTCCTCCTCCTCGTCGTCTGTGTATCCTGGGGCCCCCTGAACTGCTTGGAAGCTCTCCTATAATTAGGGAGCCCCGCGCCGGCCCGTGGGGCCGGGCGGACAGGCCCGACGTCCGGCCAGCACGCGAAACGGGGGGCCGTCTTCGGACGGATTCATGGGCGGCCAGCAGGCGCCCCGCGCCGCCGGCCCGGGGCCCCCCCCAGGGCCGGCGGCATGCTAGCGAGGCGCGGGGAGGGCCCCGGGAGGGGTTGCGAGGGCAGGGGGCAGCCCCGACGCACCAGATTTCGGCGGACCACATCAAGAATGTAAATAATAAGCATCTCTGGTGGGCTTCGTGGGCCCTGGAAACGACAGGGCCGCTTTTTGTCCCCATATCCTGAGGTGGGGTTCTTGTTATGACTTGGACGCCTCCTGCTGCCTCCCTCCTCCTCCTCCTCATTTTTCTCCTCCCCTCCTCCTCTGTCCCCGTACTCAGACCTACTCATACTCAGACTTGCTCATACTCAGACTTACTCATACTCAGACCTACTCATACTCAGACTTACTCATACCCAGACTTACACATACACAGTATTACTCAGATTCAGACTTACTCATACCCAGACGTACACATACACAGACTTTCTCATACACAGACCTACTCATACCCAGACTTACTCATACACAGACTTACTCATACACAGACTTACTCATACTCAGGCATACTCATAT
Organism: Prorocentrum cordatum; assembly: GCA_963575745.1. Lineage (NCBI taxonomy): Eukaryota > Dinophyceae > Prorocentrales > Prorocentraceae > Prorocentrum > Prorocentrum cordatum. The sequence continues at coordinate 107,777 of CAUYUJ010019936.1, read as the reverse complement.
TCAGACCTACTCATACTCAGACTTACTCAACACATATCAGATTTGAAGGATGTCTCAAGCGGGGCGCTGGTTTCAGCACCCCTAAGGGGAGCCGCCAGGGGTGTTTGCACGGGCTCGTTCGCGGCCATTTCGTGGGGATGTCTCAGGCGGTTTGCTTGTTTCTGGGCTCGACACCCTTCGCTTGGAGAGCTGATTGTGAGGATGTCTCAGGCGGTGCGCTGGTTTCAGCACCCCTAAGGGGAGCCGCCAGGGGTGGTTGCACGGGCTCGTTCGCGGCGATGTCTCAGGCGGTTTGCTTGTTTCTGGGCTCGACATCCTTCGCTTGCAGAGCGGATTGCGAGGATGTCTCACGCGGGGCGCTGGTTTCAGCACCCCTAAGGGGAGCCGCCAAGGGTGTTTGCACGGGCTCGTTCGCGGCCATGTTGTGGGGACGTCTCAGGCGGTTTGCTTGTTTCTGGGCCTAACATCCTTCGCTTGGATAACAGATTGTGAGGATGTCTCAGGCGGGGCGCTGGTTTCAGCACCCCTAAGGGGAGCCGCCAGGGGTGTTTGCACGGGCTCGTTCGCGGCCATTTTGTGGGGATGTCTCAGGCGGTTTGCTTGTTTCTGGGCTCAACATCCTTCGCTTGGAGAGCAGATTGTGAGGATGTCTCAGGCGGGGCGCTGGTTTCAGCACCCCTAAGGGGAGCCGCCAGGGGTGTTTGCACGGGCTCGTTCGCGGCCATTTTGTGGGGATGTCTCAGGCGGTTTGCTTGTTTCTGGGCCCAACATCCTTCGCTTGGAGAGCAGATTGTGAGGATGTCTCAGGCGGGGCGCTGGTTTCAGCACCCCTAAGGGGAGCCGCCAGGGGTGTTTGCACGGGCTCGTTCGCGGCCATTTTGTGGGGATGTCTCAGGCGGTTTGCTTGTTTCTGGGCCCAACATCCTTCGCTTGGAGAGCAGATTGTGAGGATGTCTCAGGCGGGGCGCTGGTTTCAGCACCCCTAAGGGGAGCCGCCAGGGGTGTTTGCACGGGCTCGTTCGCGGCCATTTTGTGGGGATGTCTCAGGCGGTTCGCTTGTTTCTGGGCTCAACATCCTTCGCTTGGAGAGCAGATTGTGAGGATGTCTCAGGCGGGGCGCTGGTTTCAGCACCCCTAAGGGGAGCCGCCAGGGGTGGTTGCACGGGCTCGTTCGCGGTCCGTTTGTGGGGATGTCTCAGGCGGTTTGCTCGTTTTCATGCCCAACATCGCCGGCGGGGCTGCGCCTCCAAAAGTGGTGAAACGCGCCCTGGGGAACCAGGGTTGAGGAGGAAGAGGGGGAGGAAGAGGAGAAGGAGGAGGAGGAGGAGGAGGAGGAGGAGGAGGAGGACTGGGGGAGGAAGCAAGGGGATCAGGACGATGAGGTGAAGGATGACGACAAGGATGAGGAGGATGATGTCTAAGAGATTGAGGACGAGGAGGAGGATGGCGTGAGCGAGGGAAATGACAGGAACGAGGATGAGGAGGAGGAACAGGAGGAGGAGGAGGAGGCGGGGGATCGTGAGGAGGGGCATGGGGGTGCGGAGGGGGAGGGGGAGCAGGAGGATGAGGAGGAGTGGGGAAGGCCTGGCAGCTGAGGAGGGGGGATGAAGAGGAAGAGGCTCGCATTCAACCGTACTCAAAGCTCACTCTGACTCATACGCAATCACTCGCATTAGGGGTCATTCGTCTTCGTCGGCCCTGTCGCCCACGTGGACGCGCTATTGTAGTCGACCGCTCATGAACAGACGCTTGCCACGGCATGACATAAAACATGAGATGCACATATGGGGAGCTCCACGCAGTGAGTAATTACCGGTCCCGTTCTGCCGTTTTTGTTGGCCGGTTCCGACGCCGTTTTTGTGGCCGGTTCCGACCCCAGGCTTGGCATCGATCGGACGTGTGCATATTTTCTCGGCGGGAACCATCGAGGACCATCCTGGACCATCGAGCAAAACACGCACGAAACCGACAAATGCACAGGAAATGGACGTCCGAGCGACGGCAGGCAGGAGGGGTTGCGAGGGCAGGGGCACGGGGCTCCGTGGGCCCTGGAAGCGACAGGGCCGTTTTTGTTACAGGTTCCGTTCTGCCGATTTTGTTGCCGGTTCCGACGCCGTGTTCTTTCTGGTTCCGTCGCCGTTTTTGTTACGGGTTTCTGCTCCGGTTCCAATCCTGGAACAGTTTTTGTTGCCGTTTCCGGTCGCCGTTTTTTTGCCGTTTCCATTTTCAAGTGATTTTTTTCGGAAGCGGTGAAAAAACTGGCCCTGCCGCTTCCGGGGCCTTCGAAGGGTAGGGGTAGGTATGAAGGGCGCGCTGGAGAGAAAGATTTGCGCGAAACACCATTGAAGGCCACGCCGTGGATCTCACACGACCCTACCCGGTGGGGCGGCAGATCGCGTCGCTCTTTCCGCCAGCCCATCTTGTCTCGCCGTTGTTGGTTCGTCTGGGGGCCTCTTGGAGGTATTTTTGGGTCCTTCTCGGGCCTCACGGGGCCCTCTTTGGGGCCTCCTGGGGCTTATTGGGGGCCTCTTAGGGGCCTCTTGTGGGCCTCCTGGCGTTCCTGGGGGCCTCTTCGGGGCCGAGGGCTCAAAATATCTGTTTGGGCCTCGTCTGGACCCCCTCTTGGAAGTCTCTGGGGTCGTCTTGGGGCCTTCTGGAGCGGTTTTCGGGCCCTTGGGGGCTTCTTGGGCCGTGTAGGTGCGATATTGGGGGCCTCTGGGGCCGTCTGGACGCTGCGAAAGCCCAAGTGGCGAGTATACCAAGAATATACGTTGTCATCCGGACATGGAAGGATGTTTGCTTCGGGCCGTCTTGGGACGACTCTAAGGAACCTCGTGGGGCGTCTGTCATCTTGGGCGTCTTGGAGTGATCTTTCGGTGTCTGGGGGCTCTCCTGGACCGTGCGGAAGGCCTCTGAGGCCTCTTGGATCGATATGGAGCCCAGAAAGAGTTTCGGCATCTGTGACGGGGACAGGCCGGGGTCCGTGCGAAGTATTTCTTATCCGGGGACCCCAGGGGCCGACCCGCGCGCGCGTATTAGAAGGACTGTTTACCAGTTGCCGGAGATCTTAGCACGCCTCTGTCGGATCTCAAGAGACGGGGGTCGCTGCAAACGGGGGTCAGCCAGAGCGCTGGGTTTTGCAGGATCCTGCAGGGCCAGGGTCGCACTGAGCTGGGCTTGGGCGCAGGATCCTGCAGGATCCTGCAGGGCCCTCCGCATCGACCCGGGCTCGGGTGCAGGATCTTGCAAGATTCTGCAAGGCCAGGTCTGGATGGACCCGGGTCTGGATGGACCCAGGTCAGGAGAGCCTCGACTCTGGCCCGTTGGGCCGGCAAATTGGCCAACGTCGCCGCTGACGGGGCCCTGGGATGCCCCGGGGGCCCAGTCGCTGCCGTCGCTCGTGCGTCGAGCCGTTGGGGGTGCAGGCAGAGGCTGCCGATACCGCTGCCCTTCGCCCGCCTTCCCCTGTTTCGGCTCGGCGGCGAGCCCGGGGGGGGAAGCGAGAAGGAGAATCGGGAGCCTCGAGACGGGGGTCAGTGCAAACGGGGGTCAGCCAGAGCGCCCCGACCTTGCAGGATCCTGCAGGGCCAGGGTCGCATTGACCCGGGTTTGGGTGCAGGATCCTGCAGGATCTTGCAGGATCCTTCGCATTGACCCGGGTTTGGGTGCAGGATTTTGCAGGATTTTGCAGGACTCTGCAAGGCCTGACTGACCCGGGTCTGGATTGACCCGGGTCAGCAGGTCCCCGAGAGAAGGCCTTGCTCAATGGGCTCGAAAGTCCCCAGCCCTCTGAGAAGTCTCATCGGCCTTTCCCGAAGACACGGAATCAAGGGAGGAAAAGACACCCGGACCGGACAATTGGCGTTTACTAAACGGCCTTGGGCGTTTATTAAACAGCCTTGCCCTGTTCGATTCCTTATCTGGGCGCATTTGCTAAACGACTTCGCGTGTCGGGGTGGTTATTATAGGGGTGGATTTTTTACCTCTACAGAAGATTTCTCAGAGAGGCCAGGGAGGCCTAAGGGCTTCTGAAAAGTCCCGCCGCCTTCTGAGGACGGCCTTCTCCTTCGCACTTCCCCCCTCGCTCGCCGCCGATCGGCCTTTGTGGGAGGCCCTCGTCGCCACCGCTGGATTCGCCTCGAGATCCCGGTCAGAACGCACCCCAGGAGGAGGATGAGGGGGAGGAGGAAGAAGAGGAGGAGGAGGAGGAGGAGGAGGAGGAGGAGGCGGAGGCGGAGGCGGAGGCGGAGGAGGAGGCGGAGGAGGAGGAGAAGGAGGAGGAGGAAGAGGAGGAGGAGGAGGAGGAGGAGGAGGAGGAGGAGGAGGAGCGGGTGGAGGAGGAGGAGTAGGCCGGAGGACGGAGGACAGAGGCGGAGGAGGAGGAGGAGGAGGAGGTGGAGGAGGAGGAGGGGGAGGAGGAGGAGGAGGAGGGGGAGAGAGGGGGAGGAGGGGGAGGAGGGGGAGGAGGGGGAGGAGGGGAAGGAGGGGGAAGGAGGGGGGAGGGGGGGGAGGAGGGGGAGGAGGGGGAGGAGGTGGAGGAGGGGGAGGAGGAGGAGGGGGAGGAGGGGGAGGAGGGGAGGAGGGAGGGAGGAGGGGGAGGAGGGGGAGGAGGGGGAGGAGGGGGAGGAGGGGAGGAGGAGGAGGAGGAGGGGGAGGAGGCAAGCTAGGTGCGCTCGCGTCATATCTGACGTCCTACCCCTCCCTCCCATCCCTTACCATGGCGCTGATTTTCTATATCCGCGGACGCGTGTCGTAGCGGACCTGTGGCTCCGCGCGCGCGTGCGTAGTGGGTGGTGGTGCGCGTGCGTGCGTGCGTGCGTGTGTGCGTGGTTGTGTGGTGGTGGTGGTGGTGGTGGTGGTGGTGGGTGGTGGTGGTGGTGGTGGTGGTGGTGGTGGTGGTGGTGGTGGTGGTGGTGGTGGTGGTGGTGGTGGTGGTGGTGGTGGGTGGTGGTGCTGGCGGCGGTGGTGGCGGGCGGATGGGCGCGCGAGAAAGAGGCCCGCGCTGGGGCGAGAACGCCATCCTGAACGACGGAGACCAAACACCGATCCGAAAATGAGGCCCACGCTTCAGCGGGAGCACGATTCGGAACGATTCGGGAGCAGAAATGAGGCCAGCGCCTCAGCGAGAGCAGCATTTTGAAAAAAACGCAGGCGAAAACCCGTTTCCCGGGAATCCTGTGTGTAAAAAACAGTACGCGGGGGGTGGGTCGGCCAGCTTCGGGACGCCATCAGGCGAAGTGGGAGAGTATTTTCATATTGTGTAATTGTAGAAGGAGGAGGGGGAGTTGGAGGGGGAGGGGGAGGAGGAGGGGAAGAGGAGGAGGAGGAGGAGAGGAGGAGGAGGTGGATGAGGAGGAGCAGCAGGAGCAGGAGCAGGAACAGGAGCAGGAGGAGGAGGAGGAGAAGGAGGAGGAGGAGGAGGAGGAGGAGGAGGAGGGGGAGGAGGGGGAGGGGGGAGGAGGAGGAGGAGGAGGAGGAGACGGAGGAGGAGGAGACGACGAGGAGGAGGGGGAGGAGGGGGAGGAGGGGAAGGAGGGGAAGGAGGGGGAGCAGGGGGAGGGAGGAGGAGGAGGAGGAGGAGGAGGAGGAGGAGGAGAGGAGGAGAGGTCCTGGGAGTAGAGGTATCGGCACCTGTCGGTCCCCCCCCCCCCCGAAATGGGGGGGGCGACGACAAGCACACCTCTTGTGCCCTGAAGGGGCCCTACAGGGCCCCCCTGCGGCCAAAAAGGGTCACGAAAGGTGCATGTGTTCCCCCTTCCTCGAAGAAACAACTACGCCACAACCAGAAACTCTGGCGTTCCGCGCGGATGTCTTAGATCCGCGCTGGGCCCTTCTCTTGGAGGCGCCTCAGGCGCCGCCCCTGTCGCGTTCCGCGCGCCAGGCAGGGGTGTCCAGCGCAGATCCAGGACATCCGCGGGGAGCGCCAAACGTTTATGTTTATGCCGTTTTTCCTCCTTCGAATCTCCATTTGTATCCCCCCCATTCATGAACGCCCGAGTCGCCTCGGGCGTTTCGTAATGGGAGGGGTGCTGGAACGGGGCCCAGCAGGGGGCAGTTCGATCCGACCGATGCGATGCGATATCAGTGTCGGCCATGTCGGTGCGATTCGAGTCCGAGAGCCGGGCGATCCGATGCGGCCCGATGCTTGCATGGCGCTGTTGTGCATTTTGGTGCAGCCGATCCGTGTCGATCTCTGCTCCGTGTCGATGCTGCCTGATCCGCCACGCATTCCAATTCGATGTGATTTCCTGATTCGATGCTGACCTATCCTGCCCCATGGGGGTCCCCTGGAGCACCGCCCGAGTTGCCTTCGCCGTGGTCGCCGTGGTGTCAGAGATTTCGCAGGCGAGTAACGGTAATGTCCAAAACTTGTCAAAACAATTATGACCCCCCCTTCCCCCCCTGGAGCTTGATTGCCATTCATTCGCCGCCAAATGTTTATGTTTGAAGTGTCCCCCCTGGGGAGTAGTCCACGTGGACCGAACGATGCGATTGATACATGCACATCTGTATACGCGCACGCACGCGCCTGAATTGGCATATGCGCATTAACTCTAAGCGTGCAGATGTGCAGGTTACTTCGGTCGACGAGTAGGCATTGTTCGTCCTATTGGGACACTGTGGCGTCCAGTTCTCGCGAGCGGTGTGTTGCTGAATTACTTCATGTCGGCTCCCAGCATCCCCAATTTACAATTCGTTTTTCTCACGCGGTTTCGGGGGTGACACGTGTCACCCGCTGTTGTTGTGAGGCTAAGTGGCCGTATGTTGGCTCTGGAATCCCAGATTTACGATTGGTCTTTGTCTCACGGTCTCGGGGGGGGACACGTGTCGCCCGCTGTTTTTCGTGAAGCTCCATGGCCTCATGTTGGCTCCCAGGCTCTCACAGTTACAACTATTTTTTCTCACGCGGTTTCGGGGGTGACACGTGTCATCCGTTTGTTTGTGAAGTTTTTATCAGACGGTTTCGGTGGTGACACGTGTCATCCGTTGTTTTGTAGTTTTTATCAGACGGTTTCGGGGGTGACACGTGTCATCCGTTTGTTTGTTAGTTTTTATCAGACGGTTTCGGGGGTGACACGTGTCATCCGTTGTTTTGTTAGTTTTTATCAGACGGTTTCGGGGGTGACACGTGCCATCCGTTTGTTTGTTAGTTTTTTATCAGACGGTTTCGGGGGTGACACGTGTCATCCGTTAGTTTGTTAGTTTTCATCAGACGGTTTCGGGGGTGCCACGTGTCACCCGTTGTTTCTGTGAGGATGAATGGCCGTATGCTGGCTTCCGGAATCCCAGATTTACACGTGGTTTTTCTAGCGTTTTTTCGGGGGTGACACGTGCCACCCGCTGTTTTTGTTTGTGAGGCTGAATGGCCTTATGTTGGCTCTTCAAATTCATAATGTACCATTGGTTTTTCTCTCACGGTTTCGTGGGTGACACGTGCCGCCCGTTGTTTCTGTGAGTTTGAATGGCTTTATGTTGGACGCTGGACGCGGTCGCGGGGATGTCCCCGGCGGTCTGGTTTGCCCCGCCTTCCTTTGTTTTCTATCATGCGCATTATAGTGTTGGTGATTTATATAAAGTGTCCCACATATTGTTGCTTAAAAACAGTCATATACATATAACGGCGCACCGGGTCCGGGGGCCCGGGGCCGGGACCTCGACCACAAATGTGGGCCCCGGGGGGCCCGGAGGCTCGTCGGACCGCCGGACGCCGTCCAAGATCGTTCGCAGGCGGCTTCGGAACGCGCTCCGATGGCTCCAGATGCCTTCCAAGACGCCTGTCATGACACCAAGAAGGTCCCAGAAGCCTCCAAGACGCTCCGAGAGGCAGCCCAAGAGAGGCCCAAGAAGCAAAAATCGTGCCATTCTTATGGGAAAACGTATATTTTTCGCATGTTCGCCTCTTGGGCTTTCACCGCGTCCAAGACGGCCCAAGAGGCGCCCAAGACGGTCTACGAGGCCTCCGGGAGCGCTCCAAGGCTGCGCACGAGTGGCCCAGGACGGCCCCAAGACGGCCGAATAGAGCCCCAAGACGAGTTCGAGAGGGGTCCCAGACGGAGAGAGCCAACCTCGAATTCCGAGCTTCCGGCCCAAGAGGCTCCAGGAGGCGCCAAAATGCCGCCAAGAGGCGCCAACAGGCTCCCAAAAGCACCCCAAGACGTTCCGAGAGGCACCCCAAGAGAGGTCCAAGAAACAAAAATCGTGTAATTCCCATGGGAAAACGTATATTTTTCGCATGTTCGCATCTTGGGCTTTCACCGCGTCCAAGACGGCCCAAGAGGCCTCCAAGACGGCCTAGGAGGCCTCCGGGAGCGCTCCAAGGCTGCGCACGGGTGGCTCAGGACGGCCCCAAGACGGCCCAAGAGAACCCCAAGACGACTTCGAGAGGGGTCCCAGAAGGAGAAAGCCACTCTCGAATTCCGAGCTTCCGGCCCAACATATCCCAGGAGGCGCCAAAACGCCGCCCAGAGGCGCCAAAAGGCTTCCAAAATCAGCCCAAGACGTTCCGAGAGGCACCCCAAGAGAGGTCCAAGAAACAAAAATCGTGCCATTCCGATGGGAAAACGTATATTTTTCGCATGTTCGCATCTTGGGCTTTCACCGCGTCCAAGACGGCCCAAGAGGCCTCCAAGACCGCCCCAAGACGGCCCAAGAAGCTTCCAAGAGGGCCCCAGGACAGCCCAAGAGGGCCCCAAGACGGCCCAAGAGGCGCCCAAGATGGCCCAAGAGGGCCCCAAGACGGGCCCAAGAGGGGGCCCAGAGGGGGACCACGAACCGCAAGCTCGAGCCTTCCGCCCCAAGAGGCCGCCAGGAGGCCCCAAGGAGGCCCCTCAAGAGGCCCCAGGAGACCCCCAAGAGGCCCAAAGGAGGCCCCGAGAAGCCCCAAATCGGCCCCCAAAATGCTTCGAACCTGCTTCCAGGAGGCCCCCGACAGGTTCAGAGGCTCCCGAGAAGCTACGTCAAACTCCCAGCGAGCGGCCGGACGAGGCCCCCCACAAAATCACAAGAGGGTTCCAGTATTTGTATCCTTCAGCGCTCTCTGGCCTTCTTCCCCCTGCCCCCTTCCCTGCGACTTTCGTTGACTCAAGCTCGCCTCCTAGCTAGAACCTAAGCGCGCGCGAAGCGCGCGCGTGGTTCTAGTTTGACATTCTGACATAGTAAACTCTTCCGCCATCTGAGGCGCTTGTCCCAGGGCTGTTGGGCAGCTCATACCCCACCAGCCACCGCAGGGGTATACAGTCAACCCGCAGAATGAGGATGGGCACCCTTCCCAAGGGTACCTTGCATCCTTGCCCCGTCCGCCCATCTTTGGCCACTTTCGCGGCCGCGCCCCGCTCAGAAAGCTTCGACATGGCCTTCAAGGCTCTTGCACCCCTATCGTGCGTTCTTATGAGCCGAGCTGGCTGTAAACATCCCAGCCGCCGTCCTGGGACAGGTCCCCCCCGATGGTGGAAAAGTCTATATCGTATACCGCTGTCGCCCGCTGAGGCATCGTCGACGCTGGCGCCGTCGCCATCGTCGTGGTCGCCGTGGTCGTCGCCTTCGTCAACTCGACGCCGACGTCGCCGTCGAAGCCGGAGCCGTGGCCGAATTCAGGAGGAGGAGGAGGAGGAGGAGTGGGAGGAGGAGGAGGACGAGGAGGAGGAGGAGGAGGAGGAGAAGTAGGAAGAGGCGGAGGAGGAGGACGAGGACGAGGACGGGGATGAGGCACAGGAGGAGGAGGGCGACGAGGAGGACAAGGAGAACGACGAGGAGTAGCAAAAGGAGGAGGAGGACAGGACAGGACAGGACATCCGCATGAGGGGGTCAACGTCAATGCGCTTTCTAAGGTGCAGTGTAGAGCGTATGCGTATTTCCCCTGCGTGAGTGTTCTGCAGCAAGGACTCGACAGACCTTCGGCATCTCATCGAGCGAACTGCCAAGGCCTGCGCAGAGGCGTGCACGCTGCCCTCCTAACCCCAAGCCCTCACCTTCCCCCCTCCTCCACCACAGGCGAGCGTGCGGCCCGTTCGCAAGGAGCCCTGTATTACCAGTCGGTAGTTCTCCGATGACGTCAAGGGATGCGGCACCGCTGGCACTGCGTTGCCAACGGCGCGTGCGAGCGGGCCTGCACAAGAAGGAGGGTTCCCTGAACCCCTCTTTGACTCGCTAGCCAAATTCTTCTCATGCCCTGCGGAGAAGAGGACCGAGGAAGAGAAAGGAGGGATGCACCATGCACTCCGAGATGCCCTCGCTAGTGCGATCGGCGTTCCCTGCGCCAAGACAGATGCTTCCCCCCCAAACGCGCTCAGAAATGTACGGCCCTGGCTCTTGTTGACTTCACCTCGCGCCAGCTCGCCTGTCACTTCGTCTTGTCGTCTTCTGCAAGGTCGCACTCAATAGCTCTAAAAATCTGGGAAAACTTGCGGCACATGCTGAAGATTCGCACGAGATTTCCGTCCAAAGAAGTAAGTTGTTGCATACGTGTAGTTGTCTCCAACTTAGGCGTGCACATTGGCCTGCGATCTAATCATCTCGCGGCGGCAGTTGCGTAATTGTCTCCCAACTTGGCAAAAACTCGCATGCTTTCCCATTCCGAAAGGGCGCATTCCACTTCTGGTGAAGTACGGACTGTGCCGCTGTTGGCCAAATGGTGCAGTAATCCATCCGCAGAAAAATAATGGCCAATCTTGCTCCACATAATGTCATAGATGCCGTCCAAAGTTCGTCCGTTGCGCTTCCGCGTCCGCTCTTCGATGACAAACCCTTCAACAGCTGTGTCTTTAACCACTAAGAGGTCAGAGGGAGCCTCCGTTGGGAAAGTTTGCCGGTCCCTTTTCCTAAGTTTTCGACTCCTTCTCCACCTTGTCCAGACTTGCGCAATCCCTTTGCGAAGCAAACATTCTAATACGTCAACAAATTCTCCAACGGACATCCCCCCTTCCTTGCGCAGTGTTTACAATAGTGATTATTTTGTGGGTCGCTGTACAACTGAAGAGCGTTGCGATCTTAGGGTCGTCATTGAGGAGCGTGGGTTTCGAAGCTCGTCATCGGCACCAGTCGGTTGCCTCTGAAACTCGGGGCCTCCATTTTCCCAGACCTCCTTCGCTCTCTGGCGAACAAGCGAGTCAATCTCCTGGGGCAGCATTTCCAAATCATTGGGTTGGTTTCCACATTGCCAGACCTCCTTCTCGTCCGTTTCACCGCGGGAGTCCATGGGTTTTCGAGGTTCCTCCAACTTCATCCTCTGTCGAACAAGCGAGTGCAAAGCAGGGCCGATCGGGTTCAGGAGGACGAGTAGAATGACGAGGAGAACGACGAGGAAGAGGAGGAGGAGGAGGAGGAGTCGTCGCCGCCGCCGCCCTCGAACTCCGCGGCGGCGCGGCTACGCGTCTGCGCGCGCCCGCGGGCGTCCGCTCCAGACCGCGCGGTTCCGTACGCGCGCGACCGTCTGTGCCTCAGGACCTGGATTCGGGCGAGGACGCGCGCCGCGGCGCCGCCGGCTCTTCGTCGTCGTTTTCCTCTTCTTCCTCTCCCTCCTCCTCCTCCCTTCCTTCCTCCTCCTCCTCCTCCTCCTCCTCCTCCTCCTCCTCCTCCTCCTCCTCCTCCTCCTCCTCCTCCTCCTCCTCCTCCTCTCTGCTCCTCCTCCTCTCTGCTCCTCCCCCTCGTTCGTCGTGTCCGCCCCTCCTCCTCCTCCTCTTTCCACTCCTCTTTCCACTCCTCTTCCCGTCTCCTCCTCGGAGCAGGGCGACAGACCAATTGAGCAAGTCAGTAGCGGGCCCACTGGGGCAGTTGCCGTCGCCCTCCGCTGCGTCTCTTCACGATGGGCAGTCCTCGAAGAAGAGAAACCACAAACGTAAACGTTTGGCGCTCCGCGCGCATTTCTTGGATCCGCGCTGGCCCCCCCCCCCCCGGCACGCCTCTTGCGTCGCCCCTGGCGCGCTCGCGCGCTCCGCGCCCGGGTGCTCGAAATTATTCCAGGGATGTGGTCTTTAAGTACGATGGGAGCAACATAACAAAATGTACCGATATACCGCCAATCCCTGGACCTCGTCCATGGCGCGCTCTGGCCCCGGACTGTCGAGGTGAGTCTCTGGCGGCGAATCCGACGAGGGCCTCCCGAGAGGCCCCAACTGGCTAGAACGAGGGAAGGGCAGCGGTGTGGGCACCTTACCCATAAACTGGGCCTGTCCCTCTACAGGGGGAGTATTCAAGAATAGTAAAAAATAGTCTGGGGATGATTTTTTGAATATGTTTTGGCTATGTTTGAGTATTTTTGGAGTATGTTTTACCTTTCGTTTAAAATCCGCCTGTAGGGGGACATGCCCGACCTAACCTTTCCCAGACATCCCATGCCTTGTTTTTTTCCATACGGGGTCCCCGCAAGTCTCGACGCATTCCCCAGGACCCGTTTTTCATCCCGAGTTGTTTCTGGACGGTCCCAGGGCCCGGCGAGGGCCCCTAGAGGCCAAACATTCCGAAAAACCTCCGTCTTGTTTTTTTCAATGCGTTGGATCTTTGTTTGTCCCCAACTGGGGGGTAATTTGGTGGGGGTCTCGAAGGGGATGGGGATGGGGATGGGGGTCGGTTAAACGATATCGAGGAGGAGGACGAGGAAGAGGAAGAGGAAGATGAGGAGGAGGAGGAGGAGGAGGAGGAGGAGATGGATAAGGGGAAGGAGGAGGAGGGGGAGGGAGGAGGAGGAGGAGGAGGACTCTGTGAGGATGGCTCTCTGGGTATCTCCTCGCAGAGCCATGGGGCGCAGCCCCGTCGTGCAGCGTGCGCCTGTGGTGCCAGCCAGGCGTGCCGCTCGCGCGCGCTTCGGCCACGGGGCGCGCCCTCCGTGAGACGCCCGCAGGCGCACCGGGGGCGACCACGAGGAGGGGGAGGGGGAGGGAGGAGGAGGAGGAGGAGGAGGAGGAGGAGGAGGAGGAGGAGGAGGAGGAGGAGGAGGGGGAGGGTGGAGGAGGAGGAGGAGGAGGGTGGAGGAGGAGGAGGGGGAGGGTGGAGGAGGAGGAGGAGGAGGAGGAGGAGGAGGAGGAGGAGGGCTCGTTTCGATTCCTCCGGTTCGCCTCGGTTCGGTCTCGGTGGTATCCGATTCCGATCCGATCCGGGTTGGGGTTCCGATGTGGGTTCTGGGTTCGTATCGGAGGCATATTCGCGTGTCGATTTCTGTCGATTCGACTTCTGCCGACTCGGCTGCCGATTTCCGCCGATCCGATTCATTTCGATCGCCGATCCGACTTGCCGATTTGATTTTGGGCTCTCGTGCTCAAGCAGTGGGGAAGCGTCCTGGCTTGCCCATAGGCCCACCACATAATATTCTAAGAGCCTTACGTGGTCTGCACGAAATGTGATTCGAGCATTTCTGGCCGAGACTGTCTTGTTTCAATGCATCGGGCTTATGTTCCAAGAACATTGTGTTTGCGATTAGAACGTTTTTGGGTTCTAAGAACATGTCGTGGTAGGCTTACAGGAATGCTGGGACGGTCGGTCCCTGCTCAACCCACGGGGCGGCTGCCATCTCTAAGAGGAGGAGAAGATTCCGATGCCGCTGCCCGTCCTGGAGACTCAGACAGAGATGCGCGCGTCGTTAAACAAAAATGAGACGGGCCCCGGGACTGTCGAAAACGACCCAGGATGAAGAGCCGGTCTTGGGGAAAGGGTCGGGACTTCCGGGGAGAACATCGGGACGTCGCATGCCTGGGAACGCCACGGCTGGATCTGTCCTCGAAGTCCTGGTCAGAGTGCACCCCAGGGGAGGGCTTGGGAGCAGTGGTTTCGGTGCTAGGTCACGCGCGAGATGGGGGCCTGCGACCAGCTCGCGCGGGGCCCGCGCTGCGCGCTGCCAGTCCGCCCTCGCTCCGAGTTGTTCCATCGGCGTGCGGGGGGGCTGGTCTGCGCGGTGGTGTGAGGACAGGACAGGCTTCGCTTCGCCTGGCGTGGGGGGTTGGGTCTCGTTCAGGGGTGAGTTCGGTGCTCGTGGGGGCGCCGGGCGGGGCCTTCGGGCGGAGAGGCATGGGGTGCGGCATCGAGCAGCTCGGAGTAGCCCTCGCCCTCGAGGCCGAGCCCGACCCCGACCCTCGAATCCGTCGAGCGGGCCGATCCCCCGAGCCCCGCCCGAAGGGGTGGAGCCCTCGGAGTCCGAGCCCGGCCCTGCACCCGAGCGGCCACAGAGGACATCTGGTACCTGATAGGCGTGCAGGCGGACGTCACGCACCTCGCCGAGGGCGAGCTGCCCAAGGACCTCGGTCGCGGGCCCGGGCGGGCGCCGTGGTCGCCGCCTCTGGTCGTCGAGGGCCAGAGAGGGAAACTGCACAAGCACAGCGATCGTGCTTTTGTTTAAGAACTGTTCTGCCGATCGGCGCGGGCCCTCGCACCCCCCTCCCTCCCCCTTCCCCAGGGAGTAGATCTTGGCCGTTTGGGGCGCCTGTTTCAGGCAGGTGGAGCCTACCCCATAAGACGCACTGCTGCAAAAAACAGCCGCACTAAGCAGAGGTCCAGAGCCATACTCCCTCCCCTTCCCCCCCCCCTTGCGCCTACTGTCGACACGCCGAATAAAATAGCGTTTACATACTCCAGAAGTCAACGGGGGGTTGGTCTGATCTGGGGGGTGTCTGATCTGAGCTGCCTTGGAGGCTCCCAGGGTGGGGGTCTGGGCCAAAGGCCGCCCTTTCAGGACTTGTGTTGGGGGATCTAACACTGTGCTCGTCTGGGAGGGTTGTGACCCCTCACGTTTTTTGACAGTGTCAAAACATGCTCGAACTGTCTCTCGGTCATTCCCTGGCCCACTGCATCGTGAGCCAGGGCTCAGATGAACAGTTTTTGTTGTTCTGCACGGTGTGTGGCGCATACACGTCGCGCAGATGTCGGCTCCTCAGCAAAGAATTCCAGCAGCGGAAGATTGCTGGCGGCGCGACTAGCCTGAGGAGGATTTACCAATGTGTGTTGCCACATTCCCGAGAGGACTCGGCAGTGTCCGTGACTTGTCGGAGGAGAGTGACGAACCTGTGGTGTTACGCTGCTGCGTTGCCGCCGCCTGAAGAGGTGACGCCGCGGCAGCCTGCGATGGCGGGGCTCCAAGCCATGGACCCTTCACATATACCACGGAGTGCGGAAAAAACTGCAAAGGTCACCCTCGTGGGCGAAAGCAATCGCGCTTCACGCGGCCCGGTCTGGGCCAGACCAGCGGCCCTTCTCCGAGAGGGTGGCGCGAGGGCGGGACAAGACAATCCCGCGTCGCGCACCGCAGGCCGCGAGGCGCAGCCATATGCGATCTGGACACAGGAGGGGCCCGACCACAAGAAACCTTCCACAAGAAACCCAATCCTGAGACCCCAGGACGTCCATTGGTTTTTGATCCCCAGAGCAAAACCATCGAATCCCAAGGAAACCAGGGTACCCTGGAGGCAAGCAGGGTGCTTCTTGTCATGTCGATGGCCCGCGCGGAGTTCATTGGATCGGCGCCAGATCCCCCCTGGCGGCGCCTCCAGCGCCTCTTCGGGCGCGCTCTGCGCGCCAGGGGGGGGGGTCTGCGCAGATCCAAGAGATCCGCGCGGGCCATGCAAGCGCACGCGAACAGAACAGAGGGAAGGCCTTTCGGCCGATGCCGCCGACCCTGAAGGACGGCGGCGGCGGCGGCGGCGGCAACGACGCTGACGCTCTGGAGCCCTTCTTGGGGCTCTCTTGGGAGCCCGTTGGGCTCTGCTGGGAGGCCTCGGGGACGGGGAGCGTGTTTCTTTCTTGAATGGGGCATAATGGGCATTATAGCCCCCAGCCCCCTCTCCACAGTGCACTCCGGGCACTGCCGCCGTGTGCACGGCGGGCGGGAGGCGTTACATCACCCCCCCCCCTGGCCCTTCCCTCCCCCCCCTATAATGCCCATTATCGCCTAAGAGAAAGAACCGCGCTCGGGAGTCCGCGCAGATCCGAGAGATCCAAGCGGGCCGTGCAGGCGCTCCGAGAGTGTCTGTTCGCTGTCGCAGCGCTGGCGAGCGCACCGCGCGGCTCGAGGCGGCGTGGCACCGGGGGGCATGCAGGCGAGCACCGAGATTAAGTCGGGCCTGTCCCTCTCCAGGGGGGGATATCCAAACATAGTGAAACAGTACAGGGACGATGTTTTGTGTATTGTTCGTTATTTTTGTTGTGCATTGTTGGGGTATTTTTGACTTTTCGTCCAAGGTATCCCTGTACGGTAGGTTCGCGTCGTGTCGACCGGCGGCGACCCCGCCGCGGGCGTTCAAGGTTGAACGCCGCCAGTGGCCCAGAATAGGCCTATATGGAACGATCGAGCGATCCACAGTCGCCGATCGTTCAAGGTTGAACGATCCACGCGGAGTCAGAAACCAACGCCGGGGTCGTCACGACACGAACCTGACGTACGGGGACACGCCCGACCCAACACCAAGGCATAGTTCTGCCGCGCAACTCCCGGCGGGACGTCAAGCACGCAGCACCACTCCGAGGAGGGCCTTCGGGGGGGGGGGGGGACCCTCGTCGCCACGGCAGGACGCAACGCGGAAAACTGGTGCGTTTGGGCCCCGGGATAGGTCTGGGGGGATGGGCTTGTTTTCCACCACCACCACCATAAGTAGGAATGGGAGGGGGTCCTCCTCCTCCTCTTCTTCTTCTTCTTCCTCCTCCTCCTCCTCCTCCACCTCCTTTCCCCCTCCAACTCATGGTGGTGGTGGTGGAAAACAAGCCAATCATGGGGGGATCGGTGTTGAATTCCTGGTGTCGCATCTCCGAAGCAGGCTTGGAACTTGCATTTCGGCCGCCCGAGCCGGGAGTTTGTGATTCTGCTTATGAGGCGAGGGTGGTTTGGAGAGGTTCAGAGGGGGTGTGAAGCCAACGACGCCGACGATGATTCACGTATTGTTCTCGGTGTGCGCTACCATTTGATTAGCGATGTGGTTTGGGTGCTCCAGCTCGAGCTTCGGACCCCGCGTGCGTGACGGGAGTGTTTTGGAAATTTGCTTGCAGGGTGCAGCATCCTCGGCCCTCCCCCTGCCTGTAGTTTCTTGTGGCCCGCAGGTCCACCCTGCAGCAAACCTCCAGGGCACCCCTGTGTCCTGCGTGTCGTGTGTCATGTCCTCGCCTGCTTCGTCGCGATCCCAACCCAGCCCCGCCGACAAGTGCGCTGGCCGAGGCCGCGACGGCAAGGTGGCGTGCCTTCCGCATGCTTGGAGCAGCTTGGCTCTCCCCCCTTCGGGGACTCGTGTCATGTCTCGGCTGCGAGCCCAGAGGGGAAGTGAGAAGCGGCGGGCCTTCCCAGAATGCTCGGCAGTCCCCTGGCCTCCTGAGAAGCTGTCTATCAGCCTTCCCCGAAGGCACAGAACACCCCATCGGAGGGCGGCGGGGCTTCTCACTTCCCCCCCGGGCGCGCCGCCGAGTTTGCTTCCCAGGTCATACCTCGGGTCTCCGGCGGCCGTTCGGGAGGATCCGGGCCCCCCCGGAACGCCCGCGGCGAGGCGCAGCTGCTGGCAGGCATGCCGAGGGCAGAACACCGCCGAGGAGCGACGAAAGCGCCCGAACGCCTCGCGCTCGCGCGCCCGAGAACCTCGGCCGCTCGCCGCTCGCGCGGGCCTCGAAGCCGACCTCGCGCTCGCCGCTCGCCGCCGCGTGCTGGCTCCCCCGTGGGGGGGGGGGCTCGCGTGCCCTCCGCGGCCGGGCTCGGCGGCAGGGGCCGCCCGTCCCGTGGCCTGCGCGGGAGGACCACCTGGCCGAGCTGGAGCTCGTGGCCGGGGCGGTGCGTGCGGGCCTGGAGCGGGAGGTGCGGCAGATGGCGCTGGACAGCGTCCAGGATCGAGCACGGGCACGCCGTCGATCGGCATTGCTCAGCACTGCTTGTCGTTGCTCGGTGTTGCTTCGTCGGGGGATCCCGAGCAACGCCGGTGGCCCCGAACAACGACGGGGGCCGCCTCTGACGAGAAGCCCCGCACCAATGGGTTCCTTTCGAGAAGTCCCGAGGACAGCGCTGGACGGCGTGCCCGTACTATATAGGCCTACCCAACAGGTGTTCCAGGAGCCTTCTTCGTGTGGTGTCCACGAGGTGTGCTTGGAACGCTGCTGGCTGGGACCGTCTTGTTTTAACACATCGGGTGCATGTTATGAGAACATTGCTTTTGTTCAGAGAACATGTTGGGGTTCTAAGAAAATTTCGTGGTAGGCCTAGTTATAGGAATGCCGGGACGGTCGGTCCTTGCTCAACAGGAGGGCTTCGCGCCGCCGCCGCCACCGCCGCCGTCGTCGTCGTCGTCGTCGTCGTCGTCGTCGGGCTCGTACGTCGTCGTCGTCGCCGCCGCCGCCGCCGTCGCCGTCGTCGTCGTCGTCGTTCTCGTCGTCTGGGGAGGGTCGAGAGGAGTCAGGGGAGGGGGGGCGACGAGCCAGGGTGGACGGTGCGATGAGGGCTGGAGGAGGAGGTGGGTGTGGAAAGTGGGCAGATGCGGCAGACGGCGCTGGGCAGTGTCCGGAAGGTTTTCTCGTCGTTGTGTTGGTAGTGGTGGTCGTCTCCCTCGTCCTTGCCTTCGTTGGCGTCGTCATCGTCGCCGTCTGCGGGGGTCCTCTCCCCTCCTCTCTCCCCCCCTAGGAGCTCCGCTTTGCAATTAGCTCCAAGTAGCTCTTTTCCTTTAGTTTTTGCTCCTAGGAGTTTCCTTGGAACTTTGTTTTGCCCACTGGATGCGTCGCTCTATACATGCATCTGAGCATCATGTTGCCAATCATTGTGCAAGCGATTTTGGCAACACAGGTCTACGACGGCGTTGGAGATCCAGAGTTAATGCATGGCGTGACTTTTGTGGAGACCCGAGGGAGCACGTCTTGAACGAGCGCGCCCACGAGAGGGAAGGCCGGCCAAACGACGGACATACGACATAATTAGTGGGACACGTTCAATCCCAAGTATCTGACAGCACGAACGCTCTCCGTGATATAAAGGAGACAGAGTGCGCGAGCGATTTGAGCATTTACGCGGAGTCGTTCTGTGAGTGATGGCCATCCCGCCCTGCCTTCTTGTTTTGTTGTTCCTTCTTTTTCTTCTTATTCCCCATATCCTAAGATGGGGTTCTTTTTATCACTCAGACGCCGCCGACTCCAGAGAACCAGAGAGAACACACCTACTCATACACAGATTTACTCATACTCAGACCTGCTCATACTCATACCTTCTCGTGGTCTG
Source organism: Prorocentrum cordatum (assembly GCA_963575745.1). Lineage (NCBI taxonomy): Eukaryota > Dinophyceae > Prorocentrales > Prorocentraceae > Prorocentrum > Prorocentrum cordatum. The sequence continues at coordinate 88,624 of CAUYUJ010019936.1, read as the reverse complement.
ACTTACTCAAACACAACATGCAGGCCTACTCATACTCAGACTTACTCATGCCGGGACTCCTTCATACCCAGACTTACTCGCACCCAGACTCGTTCCCAGACCCGATCATACACAGACTTACTCATACTCAGACCTACACACTCAGACCTTCTCATAGTCTGAGTTACTCAACGCACGGACTGAGCCCTACTCATACTCAGAACTAGTCATACTCAGACTCGCAAGGGGAGCCGCCAGGGGAGTTTTCACGGGCCCGTTCGCGGCCAGTTTGTGGGGATGTCTCAGGCGGTTTGCTTGTTTTCATGCCCAACATCCTTCGCTTTCAGAGCAGATCGTGAGGATGTCTCAGGCGGGGTGCTGGTTTCAGCACCCCCAAGGGGAGCCGCCAGGAGTGTTTTCACGGGCCCGTTCGCGGCCAGTTTGTGGGGATGTCTCAGGCGGTTTGCTCGTTTTCATGCCCAACATCCTTGGCTTTCAGATCAGATTTTGAGGACGTCTCAGGCGGGGCGCTGGTTTCAGCACCCCTAAGGGGAGGCGCCAGGGGTGTTTTCACGGGCCCTTTCGCGGTCAGTTTGTGGAGACGTCTCAGGCGGTTTGCGTGTTTTCATGCCCAACATCCTTGGTTTTCAGAGCAGATTTGGAGGATGTCTCAGGCGGGGCGCTGGTTTCAGCACCCCTCAGGGGAGCCGCCAGGGGTGTGTTCACAGGCCCGTTCGCGGCCAGTTTGTGGGGATGTCTCAGGCATTTTACTCGTGTGCACGCCCAATATCCTTTGGTTTCAGAGCAGATTGTGAGGATGTCTCAGGCGGGGTGCTGGTTTCAGCACCCCTCAGGGGAGCCGCCAGGGGTGTTTTCACGAGACCGTTCGCAGTCAGTTTGTGGGGATGTCTCCGGCGGTTTGCTTGTTTTCATGCCCAACATCCTTGGCTTTCAGAGCAGATTTTGAGGAAGTCTCAGGCGGGGCGCTGGTTTCAGCACTCCTGAGGGGAGCCGCCAGAGGTGTTTTCACGGGCCCGTTCGCGGCCAGTGTGTGGGGACGTCTCAGGCGGTTTGCGTGTTCTCATGCCCAACATCCTTCGCTTTCAGAGCAGATCGTGAGGATGTCTCAGGCGCGGCGCTGGTTTCAGCACCCCTAAGGAGAGCCGCCAGGGGGTAGGACACGGGCGCGTTCGCTATCATAGTCAAACGCTTATGAACAGTCGCTCACTATGGCGTGACAGAAACATACGATGCACATATGGGGAGCTCCACGCAGTGAGTAATTCTTATTATTATTAGTAGCATGTCTATTAGTATTAGTAGTGTGTTTGTTCTTCTTCTCATAATCATCGCCCATCTTCCATCATTTGCCAGCATTGTGCCGCTTGAGGTCCATGTATGTTCCACCACTTGACTCATTGGTGTTCTGTTGCCACCTTGCCGTGCCCTCGCGGCTAATTGTGGCACGTCTGGTCCGATGTCCCACTGGGCAATCCTGGTAGCCGTCCGATGCACGTTTTTTTTGCAATGGTCGTTTCCAGTCAAAATGCCTTTCCCCCTTCCGTACTCATCCTCTTCTCTGGCTTCAGGAGGAGGAGGAGGAGGAGGAGGAGGAGGACGAGGAGCAGTACGGACTCCCCCCTGGTTTTGTTGTCATGTTGGTTTGGGTCTCCAGAGTCCTCCAGGAACCTTCATGGACGTTGGGACCTCCAAGGAAATGTGGATTCCATCTCCTCTCGAGGTCTTGCAAAGGTTTATGATATGAGAAGTTCCTGTGCGTTTTCTGGCCCGTGGCCGTCTCTGGAGTCCACGAGCGGCCCGAACGACCGCGTCAGTGCCTTACTTTTGGCCGGAAAGCCAGGGGAGGCCCTCCTCTCTTTGCGAGCTCACGGGGAGGAGGGGAGGGCGCTTTTTTTCACCGTCGGTCTCCAGAAGCTACCCTCGGGCTCCATACGCATCTTCCACGACGGTGTTCCTCGACGACGAACGATCCGCAGGGAGGAACTCGAGGAGACAGCTACCGCCATCCTCGGTGCCTTCCATTTCGGTCTCCGGGAGCCGATCTCGGGGCCCATAGCGATGCTCGACGAAGTCGATGCCCGATGATAATGGTCATCGACGAGCATCCTCGACGAAAGCTCCAGGACCATTGATCAACTGCCCTGGACGAGCGATGGGTTGAAATACTGGCCTGGATGGACCCCAGAAGGCGTCTGGAAGCTGGTTTTGAGCGCATTTTTGGCAGCAGGGGGGGTAGGGGAACTACAGTGCGAGCGCGGCCGCAAGAAACCCTCGCAAGAAGCCCAACCCAGAGAACCCGCGCGCGGGGTGCCCCTGAGGGGAGACCTGGAGCACCCTGAACGCAGTAGCTCCTTCGACGGCTGCGGGAAGTCGCCGCGCAGCGCGAGGAGCGAAGAAACCCAGGATACCCTGGCGAAAAGCACATGGTTTCTTGATGCGCGCCCCCACTGTAGGAGGAGGGGTTTGGACTATGGCGGTCCTCCTCCTCCTCGTGCTCCCCCCGAGGAGCAAAGATGAGCAGGGAGGAGGGGGGAGTCCAGAAGCCGCAGGAGGGCGGAGGAACGTGGCGTGTGTTCCTTTTCCAGTGCCTGCTGGTGCCAGGAGAAGCGCTGGCGAGCAGCGATGAGGGAGGTTTGCTGGCGGATGAGGGGGGGAGACGGATGAGACGGATGAAGCTGAGGAGGTGTGTCGACGCCGTACACGTGCGCACCGCGGAGGTCACGCACAAAAGTTTCGCGCCTTGGATTGGTCGAGGCAGAATCGGGTTCTTGGGGGGGGGTACTTCGCCTTGTCTTCCTCAATGTGTCGTGGCAGCGCTAACGGGGTCGCATGATTCGTTTGTCACTCCCTAGAAGCACCAACTTGCTGGCAGCACGGCGTGGAGTGGTTTCAAGGCCCGCGACGCACATGTTGGGGAATCTGGACGAAATTTGTCGTACTCGTTCTCCTCGTCTTGTCTTCCTCGTCCTCATCCTCGTCCTCATCGCCCTTCTCGTCCTTCTCGTCCTTCTCGTCCTCCTCGTCCTCCTCGTCCTCCTCGTCCTCCTCGTCCCCCTCGCCCTCCTCGCCCTCCTCGCCCTCCTTGCCCTCCGCGGCCAAGCGCCCGCCTCGAGGAGTGCAGAGCCGAGAACTCGTCCACCTGGACCGGGACCAGCCTAGAGAACATGGACTCCTCCTCCAATTGCGGGGAGCTCGTCAAGCGAGGGGTCTACAGGAGATCCTGCCACGCGCAGAGGGGTAATCCAGAAGCCCTTATAATGAGGACGATCGAGGTCGTTTCAAAGCAGTCCCAGGGGACTGCTTTGAACGCTAGGCAACGTTCAAAGCAGTCTCCTGGGACTGCTTTGAACGATGCGGATTTCTGGCCAGAAGAGCGCAGGGAGGAACAGGAGGAGGAGGAGGAGGAGGAGGAGGAGGAGGAGGAGGAGAAGGCTGTTGCAAGGTGCGCCGATGGCTCCTGTCCGTCGCCACGCTGTGCCCAGGGGGGGAAGTGGTGAATGAGAAGGAGGAGGGGGAGGGGTTCGAGGAAGGATCGGCGAGGTGTTTCTCATCAGCGGGACAACAAAGCCGCAGTTGCGGCGATCCAAAGTAATTCTTTCAAAATCGAAGATTCCCCTCTGTCCCTCTGCCTTCAGGGGTGTTTGCATACATACATATATATGTATGTGTGTATATTTGTATGTATGTATGTATGTATGTATGTATGTATGTATGTATGTATGTATGTATGTATGTTTGTATACATATATGTATAGATCTAATTTATTTATATATATGTATATATTGCTATTGGTATGTATGTTTGTATTTGTCGTCGCCGTCGCCGCCGTCGTCGCCGTCCTTCCAGGGCGCCCCCCCGCTTCGAGTAGCGGTCACGGGGGGGGGGGGGGCATCCCGGAGGGGCGCGTTCTGTCTCCCTCCCTGGGTTCTGGGGCGCCCCCCCCCGCCGCGGGAAGCGGTCGCGGGGGGGGGGGGGGGGGGGCGCTCTGGGGCGCGTTCGACCACCTCCCCTGGGCCCTGCCCCCCCCCCCCCGCCGCGAGGAAGCGGTCGCGGGGGGGCGCCCTGGAAAGGTGAGCTCTCGACTCCCCCCCCCCGATCCTCCTCGCTGCATTATCCCTCCCGCCCTCCTCCTCCAGTGCCGTTCGGCTCAAGCAGTGCCGTTCGGCTCGAACCAGCGCCGACGTCGGCGGTGGCACGGGCTCGCGCCTGTGCAGGATGGACAGAGAATTGCACATATAGGCAAATATGTGCGAAACGGCGGCCCTGGAGGAAGCTGAGGAAAATAGGGCCGCAGTTGCGGGGCCTCCATGGGGCAAAGGCGGCGATGGGGCAGCTCGTGGATGGCGGGGCGACCGCAGCGGCGGATGGGGCGGCGGGGATGGCCGCAGTGGTGGATGGCACGGCGGAGATAGGCGCAGTGGCGCATGGCAAAGAGATGGATGGTGGAACGGCGACGGAGTTGACCGCGGTCGCGGATGGGAGTGCGGCGGCGGAGGTTGGCAATGCGGAGAGGAGGGTGGCGGCGGAACTCATGGCGCCAGTGGATGTTTGGAGGGCCGCGCCAGCGGTGGAGGAGAGGGCGCAGGCGAACGCGAGCAGGACCGCTGGAGCGGATGGGAAGACGGCCGCTGGAGCGGTTGGGAAGGCGGCCGCTGGAGCGGATGGGAAGGCGGCCGCGAATACCAATGGCAAGGCGCAGTTGCGCACGTCCAAGGAGAGGGCGCCCCCGCAGGGCGAGCGGCAGACGACGCGGAGGGCAGGGGGAAAACCGCAGTGGCGCATGCGAGGAGGTGCCGCAGCTGCGGACGCAAACCGCCCTGGGGTGCACACGTTGGAGTACTTCCAAACTTACGCTTTGCGCTAGCGTGGCAACTATAAGCAGCACAGCGCGGCCTTGAAGTACTACCGCGAAGAGTACGACAATCCAGCGGACCCCTTCAACAGCCGATTTCCTGTTTTCGACCCCGCAGTTGTGGAGGCGATTTCGCGCATTATCAAGCGCAAAGTGCGCGGAGGGGCGCAGGGCAACAGGGACTGGGGGCGGGGCCGCGCAGAACTGGCCCCGTGGTCTTGGCTGCAGCTGGTCGCGCAGATGGATGCGGCCACAATGGAACTCGTCGTGTTCGGCCCTGACAACGACCGCAGTCGCGGATTGGTCAGGTGCGAGATTCGGCCGCGCCCTGGCAGTTGCGACCACAATAGGCACGCCAAAGGGGTGGACAGAGGAGAAGCGCAGGCAGTCCGCTTGCCCGTGTGAGATTTCGTCCTCATCCGCGACGACGGCCCAGGCATTCGCGCTCGCCCGGAATGGCCCAGTCCGAAGTTCAGCCTGCATGAGGTTGAGCCTCGCTGGGGGCCCGTGCAGCCCCCGGGGGCGGGCCTCGGCAAGAGCGAGGGGCGTGGCACGTACGCGCGCTATGAGAGATTGCACGCCAAGCCAATATCTGGGCGGTTCGACGCCACCAAAGGAGCTGGGCTACAACCGAGGTGGGAGAGGGCTTGAAACCGCAGTTGCGGGAACCGATCTCGTGACACCGCGATCCTTTCACTCACTTCGCGCGTCGTCGCCCGCATTTGCGGCGCCCCCGCTCGCATTCCGCATGCGTCCGCCCGCAGTTGCGGCGCCCGCGCGAGTGAACTCCGCGGGCGGTTTGTCCGCGCTTCACGTCCTTTGAGTCAGTCAGCAATTATCTGGGCATGTCCGCAGTTGCGGCAGGCGGAAACGCAGTTGCGGCGCGCGGCTTCTCGCGCGAAGCGTCGCGAAGAAAAAACTCCACGGCTCATATTGTCTTACTCTTGTCGCCGCCTAATTAATTATCTCTTCTGGATTCCCCTTCGTCAATGTCAGACCCTTTGGCCCCACTTTGTCGTCTTCTATCTCTCCTCGATTCCCCTTCGTCGCCCCCCCCCCCCCCATCCTCCTCCCCAGTCCTGTCTGCCGCGCTTGCGTTCTTGTGGCCGCCCTCGGTGTCGTCGTTCCCTCCGTCGCCCTCCTCGCTGTCCTCTTCGCAATTGCCAATCCTGGCCTTCGCGCCCGTCGCCCTCTTCCTCATTCGCCGCAGCCGTGTCCGAGCATCTGTTTGGGGGGCGCGCTTCTCGCGGCAGCATGCCGCAGTTGGAGGTCGCCCATGAGGAGACGCTGGCGGCGCTGAGGGGCCGCCTGCAAACGCGCTTTGCAAGGGGGGGGGGGGGGGGGGGGGGGGGGAGGACCGCAGTGGCGAATCTCCCAGCGAGGCCACGCAGCGGAGGAGGAGAAAGCCGCGGCAGCGGATCCCACCCCACCGCGCAGCCTTCGGGGAGGAGAAAACCGCAGTAGCGGATCCCCCGAGCGAGCGCAGCGCGAGGCGATTTCGGCGTCGAGTTGCAGCAGGGATCGGCGGCGGCCGCCGCCGACAGGCGCAAGTTCCTCCGCGGCGCAGCCGCGCGAGCGGTCTCGGAGTGCCCCGAGGCGCAGGGAGGCGCAGTTGCGCCGCGCGCGCGGAGCTCCCAGAGCGCAGTTGCGCGCGCGGGACCCGAAGCCGCCAGTTGCCAAAGTTTCCACCAGGACCGCAGTTGCGCAAATGCGTATTAGTCCGTTTGGCGCGGCAGGTCCGACCGCAGTTGCGGGAGCACCTCTCTCTTCGTCTTCGCCTGGGCCCGAAGACGAGGCCGCTTCTAAGGGGGCGGCCGCCTCGGCCACTGCCCCCGAGGACAAGGCCCCTGCGGCCGCGTCGAAGGCTCGGCTCGCGCAGAAGAGGCTTCGTCCTGTGGCTTCTCCTACATCGCCTCCCCTGCAGCCCCCCTCGAAACCGCAGTCGCGGGGCAGCGCGGAACCGCGGTTGCGGGGCTCCGAGGGGCCACCGCGCAAGAAGCAGCGGACCCAGGGCATCAGGTACATGGGGGCGGCCCACGTGGAACCAGGGGCTCGCCAGGACAGAGTGCGGCCTCCCCGTGCCGTCCACCCTCGCCATGGCTGTGAACGTGCTGGTCATCGCTGCCGGCCACCAAGCAAGACGTCATCGCCGCTGTCGATGCCCAAAATTCGGGGATCTCCATCGTCGCGCGGGACATCGAGGTGCTTCGGCCTCGAGAGGAACCGCAGTCAGCGGACCCCGCGCCCCTCCATGGGACTTTCCACGGCGCCGTCGTGGACGCCATCACGGTGAAGAACGCGCCCGGCAGCAGCGGCGAGCCTTACTGGATGATGGCGGAGCTCTTCGACAAGACTGGCCTCGTTGTGTGGCGCCCGTACCTTGTCGGTGAGGCCGCAGTTGCGGCGTCAGTCGCTGGGGCCACCCACGCCCTCACGATCGTGCGGTTTCGCCTGAAGGGCAACGAGGGGAATCCTGTAGCGGTGCTCGGTTTCGCCGCAATGACCAGGCACGCGGTCCCCCATCCTCTTCAACCGAAAATCACGCAAGCAGAACAAACACGTTGGGAGGAATCTTTCGTGAT
>CAUYUJ010019936.1:63689-76189 GCA_963575745.1 Prorocentrum cordatum | reverse complement strand
TTACGCACCTACCCGCGAAACAACAGGACTGCAGGGGCGCTACGGCCACGAGCCTCGGATCCTTCCCAGTGCAAATCGACGAATGGAAGTGTTCAGCGGCAGCCCAGGAGTTAGGACAGGAGCCTGCTCTTGCAGGCGCAGTCTTGTTGTGTCTTTGGGCGCGCCACAAGCCCGCAGTTGCGGAAGCGAAAGTGGGCGTGCTCCAAGGCGCCGACGCGGGCGCGCGCGCCGCCCAGGCAACCGCCGCCCTCGAGGCACACCCCATCGAGTTGTGGCCATGCGCCTCAAAGGCGTCCAAGCTGCTGTCCACGAGCGCGCGCCCCGAGAGGGTGCCAGTGCAGGTCTGGGTCAAAGGAGGACCAGATGCGCCTTCAATCGAGACCTTCTGCCTGCTGCCAGAGTGCAAGCCCCCTGCGGACAAGACGCCCGCCGAGGTGGCAGACCGCGATGTGCGGTTGAGAACGTGGAACTGGGATGCTCAAGAGACAATGCACCTCTTCTGGGCCGTCAACAGAGTCACGCAGCAAGAGTTCCACCAGAGGAACGAGCGCATTGGAAGCGCAGTTGCGCGTATCAGCACGGAGCTCCAGGATAAAGAGCTGGCCGCGTGTGTTCCAGGACCAAGCGGGCTAGAGGTCGCCGTGAAACTGCCCGCGCTGGTGAATGCTACGGACATCAGGCCAGGAGAAGAACTCCTTTGGGAGGCGAGGCCCAAAGCCGCGCAGAAGAAGAAGGCGGTCGAGGAGACGTGGGGGGCGGATGCGAACAAAAGGGCAAAGGGCAAGGCTTCGGGGCAACCGCCGTCGAAGAAGACGAGGAGTGGCTTCGACGATAAAGGCAAGATGTCGCTCTAAGGAACCGCAGTGGCGGTTGCTCTACGAAATCGCTCCTTGATTCGGTGGTTTTCCGAAACCGCAGTGGCGGGCGTTCAGGCGCCATTCGCTGCTGAATCATATCGCTTGCGACCGCAGTGGCGGAGTGCTGCAGTAGTGGCTTGTTTGGTTAAGGAGGCCGTTAGGCGTCGCCGCAGTCGCGGATTGCTGACGTCCGCGCACTGAGGTACGACCGAAGCTCTGGGTTTCATGCGAAAAAAGCGTTTGCCCACTGTTGTCGCGCCTCTTCCGGGGAGCACGTGAGCGCCATCTGGGCGCCTCCTTCCGCCCCGCCCCGGCCCCCCCCCCCCCCCCTTGCGCGGGAACAGCCAGCAGCTCATCGGGCCACGCGGCCGCCCGAGACACCCCCCTTGGGCGCAAACGTTCAAAGCTCTTCGCAAAGGAGGGCCTCCTCGGGGGGGCGCGCGCGGACGGAAGGGCGGCGCATGCGCGGATGGGGGCGCGACCGTCGATGTAGGGTCTCCCCGCAGATCCAGTCCAGGCGCCGCCTGGCTCAAAGCGCACCCCCCTCGGACGCGACCTCGCTGCCCGCGCGGCCCTGGTTTCCCGCAGCTGCGGTAGGGTCATCCGCAGTAAGCGGGCGTGGGTTCTTCGAGCGAATGGAGCCCTGCGAAGGTGCAGATGGCCTTGTGCATCCACGGGGGGTGGCTTCCGCAGGCGCCCCCCCTCCCCGAGAAGGACGTCAGTGTGCTTGACGCAGGGCCCCTTGGGCCAACCACGTTCGTGCACGTGAACATGCAGAAGAAATGGTTGCTGGAGGGTGTGCGCGAGGGGTAAGCCAACGGCAGGAGCGTTGAAGGCTTCCAAGGTCTGGCAGGACCTCAAGGACACACTGGCGAAACAGGAAGGCGCCGCAGTTGCGGACGAGGAGAGCGACGATGAGAGAGATGGTGAAGATGACCCAATGATGGCCTTGGTCAGTGCTTCGGGCGCCACGAAGGGGCAGGCCGCGACTGCGACGCCCACCAAGAAGCAGAGGACGGGAGAGCGCAGCTCCCACCATGCCTCGAAGATTGGCCTGCCAAGAGGCGAGGCTGCGGACAGACACGTGTCCGCTGTGCACTGCGTGCAGATGCCCGCCAGGAGCCAGTTGCAGTTTCCAGACGACAAGGACGTTCGCCACGCGCGGGTGGCCAGCTTCAAGCGGCGGACGCTGTGGCTCGACGCTAAAGACCTTGAGTTGTTGATTTTGACGATCGTGGACAGCGTGAGCCTCGGCGGGGTGCCCGACATCACGGACGGCGATGAGGGCGAAGCCGCAGTCGCGGACGGCGATAAGGACGAAGCCGCAGTCGCGGACGAGCCCCCCGTGGCGCAGGGAAGCGGGGCTGGTTACACCGTCGCATGGAACTTCAAAGGCGCTTGGGTGGCCACCATCACGCGCGAGTGCGCCAACCGCGCCAAGACGATCGAGATGGAGATGAAGAAATTGACCAAGAAGAAATGGGAGACAGCGAGGGGTGCAAAGGCGTAGGGCTACGACTGGGTCAGAACCACGGGCGAGCAAAGGAAGCAGGCGGCCCTGGACTACCTCGACGTCGTCGCCCCGTCCCCCCTGCTCTGAGCTCGAGACCGAACTGGCCGCAGTTGCGGCGACGCCGCAGTTGCGGGGCTGAACGGGGGCGCGGGCACTGAGGCAATGAACGCCGCAGTTGCCTGGTTGTGGGGGCTTTCCGAGGGCCAGAAGTCGCTTGTCTTTTTGAGGGGTTGGGGTGTTTCACGAGAACGCACCCCCGCGTGCTTTCTGGGTGCACGCAGACGCCGAGCTTCGTAGAGATGCAGGCAAACCTTGTGCGCGAGATGAGTGGGGCTTCCGCGCGAGCGGTGTTCAACAAATGTATGTGTCTTCCCCTGCGCCGTTCCTTTCTCCCCTTGCTTCCTTCCCCCCCCATCCTAATTACTTGCCCTTGCAATTTCTTCTCCTTTCCCACCCACCCCCGCCCTTCGCTGTCACGCCCGCAGCCGCGTGCCAGGGCCGAGCCGCTCGGCACGCGGGCGCCCATGGACGTCCCGGTGGGCCAAACATGGCACGGCCACGAGGGCGGCGAGCACTTCGAGGTGGAGTGGCTCTGTTGCGACAGCGGGGCGTCACCGAGGAAGACTAAGTACGGCACCGCGTGGGTCGCGAACATTCTGAGCCGCAGTTGCGGCGGTCATTGCCCCAAAAAGATAAACGTGCACGCTTGCGCGGGTTTTCCGTGCAAGGCGAAGTGGTCGTTGTCGCAGTGCGGCGACGTAGAGCCGCGGAGTTTTCACTTGCGGCCAACTACGCGGCGGCCAGGCGCAGCTGGACCGCCCGCAGTTGCGGCTCCCGCAGCGGCAGCAGCAATTCCAGCACCAGCAGCAATTCCAGCACCAGCCGCAGGGGCGCCCGCTGCAGCAGCGCCAGCACATGCCACCGCAGCAACAGCAGCAGCTCAAGATCCTGCGACAGCGCCCGCAGTACCACCACTTCCCCCTCCAGCAGCAGCGCCCCCTCCGGCAGCTTCTGCACCCGCCGCAGTTGCGGCCCCCGCAGCGCCAGGAGCAGCTGCATCGGACACCGCCGCCCCCGCAGGGCCATCAGCTCCTGGCGATCCTGCGCCGAAGTCAACCGCGCCCGCAGCAGCAGCACTTCCTCAACTGGCAGAGCCCGCAGTTGCGGGTGGAGCTCCTGAAGGGGTGGCAGCTGGCACGCAGGCGCCACTTGCAGCGCGCATGCCACCAGCGCGACCATTGGAGGAGAGCTGGTCCAAGACACACGTCGCTTTCTTCCCCTGCCCAGACCCACGGGCAGAAGTCGCAGCGGGGGCGCCCGCTGCCGCGGCCTTGCGCCCGCGGGTCGCGGCGCCACCCCTGGCACCAGAGACAGTAGTACCCCTGGAAGACGGTCCAGAGATGGAGGCCGCAGTGGCGGCGAGGGTGCCTGACAGAGTTATGGCGCTCATGAGGGGAATCCGGTCGGAGGGTTCCTACAGAGGACACGCGGCATTCGTGCTGTTTGCCTTGCGGTTCGAGCGTCGACCGTGCATGTGGGAAGGCGAAGACCGCAAGGGCATCCTTGATTTCTATGCGCCCTGGGCCTTGGCGACGTGCACTGAGCCATGCGCCGTCGACGGCGCGGCGTGCGCACTTCGCAGGGGATCCCGCAAGACCGTGGAGGCTTGGGCGTGGGGGGCGCAGGACCTGTGGCCAGTAACTCCTGAGCACCTTCTCCACGAGGTGCGCCACTGGGCGGCCGCAGTTGTGGTGGGTGCGCCGTGCGCGGAGGGGATGGGCCCGTTGAATGAGTTTTACGGGTGTCTAGGCCAGTGGATCGTTGGTACCATTTGCGATGGAAGCTGCGGCGTGGACCTGATGGCGATAATGTTGCAGAAGCCGCTCAATGCCGAGACGCGCAGGTGGCTGCGGGAAGAACTCTACGAGTTCGGAGTAGCCCGCTGGGACGTGCCATGGCTGCACGACGTGCTCGTGGCGACGCAGGAACTCGACCTCGAGGCCGTGAACGCGCACCGCAGTTGCGGGGGCAGCGGCCCTCACAGGCCCATCGCCCCTGACGGCGCCGAGGGCGAGGGCAAGCCAACAGAAGCGCTCGGGGGGGCAGGCGCGCCAAGCCCCCTCCTCATGGAAGCGTTGATATGGCAGACGAGTGTGAAGGACGACGGGGCGCTGTTGGCCATGGCTGCGTCCATGACAGAGGCGTTGCAGGAGGAACATATCAGGGCGCGCGCACTGGCCCGCGCGCACCCGAAGCCCGCAGCTGAGCCTGAGATGCGCAAAATATGCCCGCACACGCTCCGGGACAGGCAGTTGGTGTGCCAGGAGTTGGAGAAGCACGCCCGCAGTTGCGGATGGTTGGGCGTTGGCCCTCTGCCACGCAGTTCGCTTGCGTCGTTTTGCGGGCGGTTCGCGTGGCCGAAGGGCTGGGGGTTGGCCCGCCAGAGGAAGACGGTTGCGCAGTGGTTCTACAGGGGGCACCAAAAAGATGCAAGGACCGCAGTGGGCGCAACTGGCCAGCGCCGCGGCCGCGGCACGCAAGGCGCGCCGACAAAGGCTCCATGGTTGGAGGCCGCTCTATACGAATGGTGGTCCCACATGAGGTATTCGGTGGACTGGAAGGCGGTGGCGAAGCGAACCGCAGTCGCAGAAGAGAAGCCCAAATTGCTCGCCAGGTTCTCCCAATCTTTGCTGCTCACCAAGGCGAAGCAACCCGTCGCGGAGTATTGCGTGGAGGCCATGAAGCGGGGGATCAAGCCGAAAGTGCCGCAGTTGCGGGCGCGGTGGTGGCCAAGTGGCGGCGCTCTTACGGACTGAGCATGAGGAAGCCGAATCGCAAATGCAAGATCCCCAAGTGGTTGCTCCAATCGCGCTTCGAGACAATGATCCTGAACGTAGCGCGGGTCCGCGCAGCCGCGGAGGAGCTTTTGGGGCACGACCCGCGCGTCCTGACCTGGGACCAGTCGCCTTTTCACCGCAACGAGCCCCCCTCAGCCTCGAAGCCGACCTCGGCTGTGAAGGGGGGCATTGTTCCGCTCGTGGAGGCGCGCGACGACAGCAAGAGTCGGTGGACCGCCAACCTGACGGTGTCCAGCGACGTGGAGGACATCCGCAGTTGCGGACCTCCGCCCGCGGAGCTGATGTTCAAGGGGGGGGGCTGTCGTCGCCGAGGACTTGGCCGCTCATGCCCGCAGTAGCGGGTCCTACCGACACAGACGACGTCTGAGAAAGGGGTCGCTCATGCCCGCAATGGGTGAGCACGGCGACGTCTGAGAAAGGGGTCCTACCGCACAGACGACGTCATATCGTTCCTGCGGCGGCACTTGCGGGCATGGCCACACGACCCGCAGTTGCGGGGGAAGTGGAGAATCCTCATGGCCGATGACCACGGCCCGCACAAAGCGGACGCTGTGCGGAGACTCAGCTGGCAGCACGGCTACGTGTTGATCGTTCATGGCGGAGGGGCGACCGCTGTTGCGCAGCCTGTGGACACGGACTTGAACCAGTACGTGAAACGCTTGTACATTGCCTTCGGAACCAAAGCGCTGGTGCAGCAGATGGCGTTAGGGAAACACGTGCCGCAGTTGCGGCGTGCCGAGTGCACGGACTTGATGCTTTCTGTGCTCGGCAATCTGCAGTTGCACGTGAACGCCGCGCAGGGCTTTCGGAAAGTCGGGATGCGGGCACCTTTTGGCAAGTCTGGCGATCTGGAGATCTGCCGAGAGGCGGCGCAGCTCTGGGAAGCAGGGGGCCTCGGAGCGAAAGTGGATGCCGCAGTCGCGGAGGTCAGGGAGGAATGCCGGAAGGGGCGCCTCAAGTGGTCATGCAATGACGTGCAGCGGCTCATGCACCAGTGCGAGACGCATAAAGCCTCAGATGCCGTGTTGAACGTGCTCGGAGAGGAAGTGCTTGGCCTGGGGCCAGGCCACGAGGAGAGCGACGAGGAGGGCGAGGAGGCCGAGGGAGAGGAGGAGGGCGATGAGGAGGGCGACGAGGCCGACCGGGAGGAGGCTATGGCGGAGCATGGATGGGACGATGATGGGTCTCGGGAAAAACAGGCACCTATGGACTGCGTGGCGGTGGGCGCCCATACGGCCGAGCAGGTGGAAGTGGCGACGTCTCTGGCAGACACGCTTCGCGAGGTGGAAGGCATGCTGCGCAATGTGGGCATGGGGAAAATGGCACAACAATGCCGTGCATAACAACACAAGCAGAAGAAGCGGCTGCGAGAGCTGGCGCGGGAGAACGACGACCTCCTACGAGCGTTGATTGCCCGGCGAGACCACGATGCCGCAGTTGCGGCGAAACAGAGGCGCCTGGCGACAGAAGCGAACGACAGGACGAAGGCCCTCCACGACATCAAGAAACAGATTCGGGAGGCCGAAGTTGTTCTGAGGGAGAAGAAGGAGGCCGCAGTTGCGGCGGCGGCGGCCCTGGCTAACAAGCACGCCCTGGCCCAGTGGAACCCAGAGGAGTTTAAGGTCCAGAAAAACAGGATGGCTGCTTTCGGCCGCTTGGCTCGCGGAACGGGCGTCCTCTCGGATGAACGGAGGGGGGGGTAGGGTTGGTTCAAAACGAACTGGGACGAACAGATGTGCAAGGAGCATAAAGAGCAATGGCCGTTGACGTTTGCTGGGTGGCTGCAGCGAGTCGCCAACGACGCGGCGTCTGGGAATCGCTCGGCGCTGTCGCAGTTCGCGCGCTCGGAGACTGCGAGGGCCCTGGGCGGGCAAATGGCTCCGGTGATTCCCGCCATAGCCCCTGCAAGCCGCAGTTGCGGACCTGGGGGGAAACCATCATGAGTCAAGATGAATGCAAAAACCGCAGTTGCGGACTCTCGACAGGTCTTGTCGCTGCGCGCCCTGCGGACGGGTGGCCCCAAGTGCGTTTCAATGTGTGTGGTGATGCGACAATTGTTTCCTCGCCCTCCTCCTGCCACTCCCCCGCCCCCCTTGTCTCCTCGTGCCATCTGGCTCCAACGTGTCCTTCTCTCCTCCCATCTCCTGCCATCTACTCCCATTCTCCTTTTGGGCGCGTAGGTAGCCACCGAGGCTCGACGCGGCGCCCGCGCAGCCGCCCGCGGCGACCACGCGGCCGCCTGCGCGTCCGGGATTGGCGTTGCAGGCGGTGCCGCGCGGAGCTCGCTTCGCTAACACTGCGCACATTCACGTGGAGGAAGGCGAGGCCGCAGTTGCGGCAGCTGACGAGGAAACCGCAGTTGCGGAAGATGGCGACGACCAAAGGACGCAAGATGGCGACAGTACCGTCGCGTCCTCGGCTGCCTCCGCTGACGAGGCGGAGCCGCGAGGAGATTCGGGAGCCGCAGTTGCGGCAACCAACGAGCCCTACATGCCGAAAGTGCTGTCGAAGACGCGGACCTGGAGGCGGGCGCGTGTCATCGAGACGAGTCGTGTGTCTGAGAAGGAGAGATCTGTTTACGAGGCTTGGCAGAAGAAAACGCAGGGCGAAGCGGGGCGCATCGGCTTCTACGTGGCCAACTTCGGACAGAGCGCAGGGAAGCCCGCGCAACGCAGAGACGAGTTCGCGCAGATCCACGCCAATCCTGCCCAAATTATCGCCCTTTGCGAGTGCGACGACGACTGCTGCAGGGCAATCTCCGGGGAGGGCGACGCACGCGAGAGCACAGCCGCAGTTGCGGACGAGAAGTTCATGAATCGACCCCGATGCAACTACGTGTGCGTCAAGGGCGGGGGGCCTTCGGGGACCCTCCTCATCGGCCTCAGAGACCGCAGTGGCGGCCAAATTGATCACGTGGACGTTGCGAGGCTTTTCCACAAGAAGGACCAGTCGAAGCCGAAGAAGAAGAAATCCGCAGTTGCGGAGGTGGCTGCGCCAAAATGGCACAACGAGCACTCGAGGGCGATGGTTGCGCGCATCACCCTGGACGAAGCGTTGCCCCATTTGGGGAAATCCTTCAACGTGTCACGGCGGTGCACGCCCACCACAATTTGGCCAGCCAAGACTGGGGTCCGAATAAACTCCAGGAGTTCTACGAGTGTTTCGCCGAGTACGTCGCGAAGTGGGACGTCAAAGTCTGCATGGGTGACTTTAACACGTGCGTGTTCCAGCTCGTGTCCTGGCGCCGCAGTCGCGGAGTCGCGGTGGGCGTCGCTGCGTGGACCCCCTGGAAGACAGCAGGCGGCCAGCCCAGGGCAGACAGCGTGGCAATTCTGTTCATCAATTGCCCTGGGAGATACGAGCTTTGGCATGGCCTGGACGCCCTGCGCGACGGCCCTGGCGGGTTCTTAACAAACTCCCCTGGCGCCTCTTTCCACGCCATCGATTACGCGAATGCCCCTGGGAAGACGCTGCAGACTTACTTGCCGAAGGCTGGGGCCGTCGCAGACAAGCTTCGCGACTTCGTGTCGCCATCTAACGCCTCCGAGGCCGCAGTTGCGGATTTCGAACAAAAGATGGCGCGCCGTGCACGGGGCGAGTGGGCGCCCAACCCCTTCCGAGTCAGGCAGGGCAAGCTGGGCGACGCGATCTGGAACGGCTCCGTCGGCAAGGCGCGAAACGGAGCGCACTTCCCCCTGGTGGCTTTCACCCGCAACACGGGTCGCAGATCACCAGAGAAGTTCGCTGAGAGGAATGAAAAGGAAAAGAAGCGGAAGCGAGAGAAAGGCGCTTGCAAGGGCGGCCAGAAGGGCAGAAAAAAACGGAGGCGACTCAGACACCGCAGTTGCGGGAGAGGGCGCTGAGCCGCCGCTGGTATCTCACGGCCCGGTTTGGGGGTTTGAGCCTCTAGGTCGTGTTCCGACCCCCTCTTATGCCGCAGTTGCGGCTGGGTCCTCTGGCGCCAGCGGAAGCGGCGCGCGGAGGGCGGCGGATCCCGCGAGGGAGTGGAGGGCGGGATGGCGCGCTGATGAGTGGTCGAGCTGGGCAGGATGGCGCGCTGATGAGCAGAAGTGGTGGGATGATAATCGCGCCGCAGTTGCGGACAATGCCACGGAGGGTTCGCCCCCTAATCGCATGTGGGCGGGCATGCCCGACCAGGCGCAGAACGCGGGCCACGCGGGGCCGTGGAACGACCGCGCTCCCTGGACCTACGAAACGACACGTTGGTAATGGCCGCAGTTGCGGGCAAGTGCAGCAGAAGGTTTGCGGCCGCAGTTGCGGACAAGTGCAGCAGAAGGTTTGTGGCCGCAGTTGCGGACAGCGCTTCGTCGAGACAAGTTGGCAAATCATCATCGACGTCATCGCCATCTTCCTCATCGATCGCCATCACCATCATCATCCTGCAGCTGCTGCCCCTCATGTCGCCTTGCGAGGTAAGCGTTCAAAGCAGTCCCAGGGGACTGCTTTGAAGACTGCCTTGTAGCGTTCAAAGCAGTCCCAGGGGACTGCTTTGAAGCGACCTCTCGTCCCCATTATCAGGGCTTCTGGATTAGGGGGAGGGGGGATGGCTTCTTGGCAGCACCCCTGCCACTCAGAAGGTGCGGGCTTTGTCTATGGATTTAGGGCCGGCGCCCTCTGAGAAGCAGCCTCCTTCAATGAAGCCTCCCCCCCCTCTACCCCCCGTCTGCGCGCGGCTCCAAGGAGACGCATCCAGGCGCCTCGGAGAGACAGCTGCCCGCTCCCCTGCCTCGCGCCTCCGCGCCACGCTCCCGCTCTTGCTCCTGGTGCTGCCGTTGCTGCTATTCCGGTTCGCCCTTCCGCCTGTCTCCTCGCTCGCGCTCCCCGGTGCTGCGCGCCGCCACGGAGCAGCCGGGTCTGGTGGGCAGTGGGCCCCGAGGCGCTCCCTCCCGTTCGGGCCCCTGGGGCCCCTTCGCGGGCCCTGGGGGCGGCGAGGGACGGGCCTCGCCACGGATGACGAACCCCCAGCCCGAATAGCATGGCGAAGACGTGGCCTCACGCAGGACGAGGGACGTCGCATGGGAATCCTGACGCGGAGACCGAGGACATGCATAATCGGTGGACTACTCATTACGTGCTCATGTTTGGGTATCCCTCGGTTTGCTGGGGTGAATTATCATGAGTTATCATGACACATGACGGAGCCTACGTGGATGTTAGCATGTCAGTGATACCACGTTCTCATCCTGTCGAGAGGGTCCCCGTCTTCTTGACTTTGGGATCGCAGGCCTGGGCGGTTCGGTGCGATGCGCCTGCCGGGAAGACCCCCAGCGCCCCTCCGCCACGGGCCCGTCTTGGTGCGCAGGCGGGGGCCGAGCCTGGGCGCGCGGGCCGCTGCATCGTCAAGTCGGGCCTGTCCCGCCTACTCGGGGGCGGCAAAGAGGAGGAGGAGGAGGAGGAGGAGGAGGAGGAGGAGGAGGAGGAGGAGGAGGAGGAGGAGGAGGAGGAGCTCCCCAGTGCGCTCCGGGCACTGCCGCCATGCGCACGGCGGGGGGGAGGCATTGCATTATGCCCCCCCCTGGCCCCCCCCCTATAATGCCCACTATCACCGAACATGAAGAAACGCGCTCCTTGATCCACCCCGCCCCGTCATCGTTCCCCCCCTCGTCGTCGCGACCATCTTTCCCCCTCCGCCCGGCAAGGCCCCGAGCCAGAACCCCCCCCCCCCCGCCTGCTCTGCTCAAGATCGGCGGCGAGCGAGGGGGCAGGGAGGAGGGATCCCAGACATTATCGCGTCGTTGAAAAAATCAGGACGGGAGGTTTTTGTATTTTTTCGGCCTCGGGGGGCCCTCGCCGGGCCTCGGGACCGTCAAAAAGCGACTCCGGATGAAAAACCGGCTCCGGGGAAAGGGTGAGGACTTTCAGGGACTTCCCGGGAAAGGGCCGCATTGAAAAAATCAGAAATCAGGACGTCGCATGTCTAGGACTCGGACGGGGCCACGACGAGGAGAAGTCCTTTCCAGAGCGTTCCAGACCGCTCTCAGAGCGTTCTAGAACGCTCGGAGAAGGCCGCTGCGCCCGAGACATCCTCCCAAATCGCCAGATCTCAGAGATTCCCGAGTTACCGTCGGGGCGCCGAAGAAGGAACCCTTTTCGTTGGGGAGGGGCTTGGGTTTCCTTGATTGTTTTACAGTTTCCCCTCAGGTTTTCCTGAGGTTTTCCATGGGACATCGATCTCTCATTCGTGGGAAAGAAAAAGGTCGGGCCGAGCGAACGCGGGGATAGGGAAAGGGAGTGTTGCGAAAACTGCTGCATCCAGCTAGTTTCGGCCCCGCCGCCGGGCCCATTCCTCGATATATGGGCGCCTCCCGGCGCCGGGAGGCGCTGGGGAAATCAGCCACGTGAGCTGATTCTCTACCCTCGCCTTTGCTATCCCCCCCGTTCGTTCTCTCCGAAAAAGGGAGTTCGTTCCTGATGTAGGGTTCCTTGGGTCAACGCCCCGACCACAGACATGCGACGTCCTGATTTTTTGAGGACGGCGTTCCTGGAAGTCCCAATCCTTTCCCTGGGACCGTCTTTTTCGTCCTGAGTCGTTTTTTGAAGGTCCCGAGGCCTGGCGAGGGCCCCCCGAGGCAGAAAATGGCCTAACATTTTCCGTCCTGATTTTTACGACGCGATCATGTCTGGGGCTGTATCCCCACCCGAGTTGATCCGCGTCTTGGCCTCGTGCAATGGACGAGTGGAGGAGAACGACCGGTGGCGCGCCCAGTGGGGGGGGAAGTACGAGGCTCGAGCTTCGAGCTTCGAGCTTCGGGGGGAAGTTCGAGGCTCGAGCTTCGAGGTTCGGGGAGTCTTCTCCCCGTTTCCGGCTCCTCGGGGGCCTCTTTCTGGCCCTGGGGCCCCCGAGACTCGATCCAGGGTGAAAAACCGCGTCGGATGGACCCTTGTCGCAGGCCTGGTTATTGACACCAACACCAACATCGGCGGCGTGCATCTGCCGAGGGAGGAAGATCCCGATCTCGGTGATGGTGGTAAGATTCTGGCTTCCAAGGGGACCGAAATATTGCCACCAACACCGAAATCTAGGGTCATCTTCTCCATGTGGAGGCTACCCCCTGTGATGGTGTTGGCCCATTCCCAGGCCTCCAATGATCGGGGCGTTTCTCTGGTTTAATGTTTCTGGAAGGCCCGAGGTCGTCAGAGCCCGCGGACAAGAAGGCTCACCTTTGCCTTCCCCACCCCTGGGCCCGCCGCCCTCTCTCTCTCTCTCTCTCTCGGGCGAAGGGAGGAGGAGGAGGAGGAGGAGGAGGAGGA
>CAUYUJ010019936.1:33613-63589 GCA_963575745.1 Prorocentrum cordatum | reverse complement strand
GAGGAGGAGGAGGAGGAGGAGGAGGAGGAGGAGGAATACATGGCAGAGGAGGAGCTTGAGGAGGCCCCCCCGAGACGGAGGACCGAATCCCACGGTCGCGCCGCATCAGTGGACACGCGAAGGACTCTTCTGCCTCTTCGGTGGCGAGCGAGAGGGAGGGACGTGAGCAGGAGGAGGCCTTCTCAGAAGGCGGGTGTTTTTCTTCAGAAACCCTCGCGCCTTTGAGAGGTGTTCTGTTTCTTCGGGGAAGGCTGGGAACACTTCTCAGGAGGCCTGGGGACTTCCGAGCCTTCTGAGAAGGCCTCCCTCTTCTCACTTCCCCTCTGAGCTCGCCGCCGGCTGTTGACTCCGCCCTTCCTCCCCCCTCCCTCCCTCCCTCTGACGATTGGACGCCCCTCTTGGCGATCGGACGCCCGCCCTCCCTCCCTCCTGGTGGTTGGCGCGTTTCCCTTGCCTCCGCCCTCTGCCCTTCTCTTGCCCCTGCTCTCCCTCCCTCCCCGCTTGCGATCGGGCGCCCCTCCTGGCGATCGGGCGCCCTCCCTCCCTCCTGAGGCTCCGCGCGTCTCTCTCGCCTCCGCCCTCCCCCCTGGCGATCGGGCGCCCCTCCCGAGCGGCCCGGCGCCGAGGTGGAGGTGGCGGGGGAGGCGGCGACAAACACAAAGGGGCAGGCCCCGCCAGAGCTGCAAGTGTACCACCGCGACAGCTTCATGTGCTGCAACTACTCGCCTCGCGAAACCTAATCGGCACCGTGAAATAGGCCTTCCACTCCGCACTCCTTCAGTCCGACGACGAAGAAGCAACTACGAAGAAGAAGACGAAGATTTCATCAGACCGACGCAGCACGATGGGGTTCGGGGACGAGCCACCTTGCTTCCTCCCCCTACTCCTCCAACTCCGCTCCTCTCCACTCCCCATTCCCCTCTTCCTTCTCCTCCTCCTCCTCATCCTCCTCCTGCCCCCCCTCCTCCTCCTCCTCCTCCTCCTCCTCCTCCTCCTCCTCCTCTTCCTCCTCCTCCTCCTCCTCCTCCTCTTCCTCCGCCTCCTCCTCCTCCTCCTCTTTCTCCTCCTCCATCTTCTTCTCCTCCTCCTCCTCCTCCTTCTCCTCCTCCATCTTCTTCTCCTCCTCCTCCTCCTCCTCCTCGTCCTCCTCCGTAGCCATTTTGGCTCAAGATGCATGGTTCCACAGGGGAACAAGTGGATACCGCTAGTCCGCGGCTGACAAGACCCTTTGCGGTCTGGCAGAGTTTCTTCCTCGTCCTGGCGCTCGCCCCCACGGGTTAACGGAGGTGTTTCCCGTTCCTGTGCTGTCGAGCGTCTCAGTCACCATGGGGCTTCCCGACGCTGCTGCGCTCGCCCAGGTTGCCCAGGAGCTCGATGACATGCCCACCTTTCCTGAGGATGATCGTGCTGATGGCCGCCATGATCGGGGCTCGCCTGAGCCCAAGTACCCGCGCACCGAGGACGGCAAAGGCGGCAACGCCAGTGGCAAAGGGGTCGCAGGCATGGCTGCCCGCGCAGCTGGTGCAGTCGGCTCAGCTCTCTTTGGCGGTCGTGGCGATTCTCAGTGTACTCCTGGCTCCTCTCCTGCTGGTGTCCCTCGTGACCCTGCCCAGCCTCCACATCAGCAGCCACAATATGATGATGACTATATCAGGCACGTCGCAGCCAACGCAGTTGCTGAACAATTCGGAGAGCTACGGTCCGAACTGGAATCTCTGGTTGGATCTGCCGTCGGCGCGACTGTGCAATCTTCCAACAAATCTATTCTCGACACACTGGAGTCCCTGCGCGTCCAGATCACGGCTCAGCCGAAAGAGGTCGACCAGCAGATTATGGCCACTGTTCGCCCCCACATCGATTCCATTCACCGCGGCTTGCAGTCCAAGATTGACTCCCTTGGTTCCCACGTCAACACGCTCTCGATTGATGTCGAGAAGCACACCGCAGACATTGCCAACCTACGTAAGCAGATGGAGGAGCTCCGCGGCGAACTCATGGTCGCCAAGAGCACAGAGAAGGCACCTACGGCACCGCCCTTCTTCGATCGCGTGGAAGACCCCTCTGTTGTCGTCGCCATGGCCACGAAAATGGTTGGGATCGAGTCTGTGCGTGCATCACTCTCCCCATTCTTGGCGGAGTTGGGCTTGGACGCATCGTCTTACACTATCAAGTCCACTGGTCCGATGCCAAGCAGAAGGTACCTCGTCTCATTCAACGGCAGTGTGGGGCTCGCGTCCAAGTATGTCAACAAGGTCTTATCCAATCTTAGGCAGAACGATGACTGGCGTATCTTCGAGGCCGATGTGTCAGGCTCTGCTCCCGCTCGTCTCCATCTCGGACCAGACAAAAATCCAAAACAAATTAAAACGGAAATTGCGCTCAGGAAGCTTCGCACGGCCATGGCTGGCAAACACGACGGACGCTGGGTTGTGGACAGAGAGCGTGGGGTCCTCCGCTGCGGGTGGACGCACATCCTCAAGCTCTCCGCCCAGCCTGATGACCAGCCCTTCGACATCTTCTACAACGACGAGGGCCTTAGTGAAGTCGGCATTGCCAAGCACGAGGTTCGTGAGCTGGTTCAGTCCACCATTGCACCACCACCGCCGCCGCAGTGGTGCCTTTAACGAGATGATGCAGATGTTCACCCTTCCTCAATCCAGAGATGGCGGCTCCGCTCTGAGATGTGCTACCTGGAACGCGAGGGCGCTCCTGCAGTACCAAGGGGCGAAGGCTATCCCCAAGTTGCGATATCTACAGCAGATCCACCTGCAGTCCACGTTGCTGGCGATGCAGGAAGTTCATGCCGATCGTGTCCAACTGGAGCAGTTCGTGCTCCAAGCCCATGCCCATGCTGTAGTCCACGCCTCATTTTGTGCAGTCGATCAAGGGGGATCGGGCGCGGGAGGTGTCGCTACCATTCTTCCTCGACTCGCTCTTGACGGAGCATCGTCTAGCTGTGCCGCGCCGCTCATCCCAGGAAGGGTCCTGCAAGTTGATGTGCATAGACGTGGCTTTCAGTTGACGCATTTCAATATACACAACCACGGCCTCACAAGCACCCAGGTGGACATGGTCTGTGAGCAGATCGACAGGTATCGGGTCGCGGCGGCGTCTGACCCTACCCACCACCTGGTCATTGTGCAAGGCGACCTAAATTTTGGCCCCGACGAAGCCCTCGTGTTCCATCGCCCGCTGCCTGCGCGTGCTTCTGATCCTCGGAATCATCGTGCCCAAGCTGCCCGTTGGCTGCGCTCTCTTGGGGCGCTCCTTGAAGTCTCATCGTCGGCGGCCACTCACTATACGAAGCATACCAACTCTGTTAGTTGCATCGACAGGTTCTTTTGTTCGCTACCAGGATGGATGCTATGCCAGGTACATGCTGAATCCACCACGGTCGGTGAGCCAGAGGCGTTGTCCCGTGCTCAAATATCTGATCATGCCGCGCTGGTGACAACGTTGCGCCAGCGACGTCACAAGCCTCGGGGAGAACAAGCTATTCCGCGGCACATCTTCCATGACCCGCTCTTCAAGAAGCGTATCGAGGGGATGGTTGCTGATGGCCAGAACGCTATTACTGCACATGCTGGCACTATTTATCAGGAGCATTTCAAAGAGATGCTCAAAGAGGCTGCGCGGGAGGTGCGCGACATGCTCTTCACGCTGAAGGCGGAGAGTGATGAGACGGCGATCATCGTGGCCCGCAGCTGCGCCCGAGCCGTCTGGCGACAGGACGTCCCACTGGCTCGACGACTTATTTCGACATCACAGTGGGCATCAGAATCACTGCAAATTGAAGGCTCACAAGTTCGTCTTCGACATGCTGAATCATTTCATTCTTGGTCGGATGGAGTCCACATGCGGCTCCTGGAGAAAGAATTGCAAGCCAATGCCGATCATGCCGCTGGTCTCTCTGCCTCTCACCGCCCCCTCTCCGCCTGCCGTCGTCAGCAGCTATTGGAACGGAAGGCAGCCATCTGGGCCCCTTTCTCTCGCCGACTCATCTTGCAGACGGTTCGGTCCGGGCCCGTCCTGTCACACTCGCCTGAAGATCGGTTTCAAGCTTTGAGTACCTACTGGCGCCCTGTATTCTCCCGAGGCTCTGTCCCTGGCCCCCGCATAGAGGCCTACCTCCAGGATCACCTGAAAGCCCCCATCCAATGCGAAGTCCCACCTCCCACTAAAGCTGCTATCCGTCGAGCTGTGCGAGGTGCACGGCACTCTGCCCCAGGTGTGGACGGCGTCCCCTATGCCGCCTGGAATGCTTCTGATTGCTGCGTCGACGTCTTGTGCAACACCCTCGACTTGGTGCTCGGCGGGGGGGCCCTCTTCGATGCCGCGAGTGTCACGTTGCAGGCCTTCTTGCCCAAAGGTTCTGAGGAGGAAGACGAGGCCTCTGGAGGCTGTGCACGGTCAGCGGACAAAATTCGAGTGCTCGGGCTGCGAAACACCGACCTGAAAATCATGACCTCTGTTGTCAACCGCTCGCTCCGTAAAGTGGTGGAGGAGGTGGTTCCCTGCTCGCAAAGGGGGTTCGTGGTCGGCCGTAATTTCGGATACAATGTGATCGAACTCGACGGCATAGGAAGGCTTGCCGCTGCTCACCCTTGCTCCGACCTGTGCGACCCCCTCCTGATCTCGTTTGATTATGGCCAGGCGTTCCCCAGTCTCTCCCAAGAGTATCTGCTGATGTTGATGAATAAGCTCGGGCTTCCTGGGCCCCTCATGTGGTTCCTCTCGTGGCTGTACCTAGCGATCCAAGGAGTTGTGGCCCATGCTGGCCAGCTTATCCCGATATACTGGTTGCGGTCTGGGATTATTCAAGGATGTGGGCTCTCAGGGAGCCTCTACGCCCTCGGCGCGGCCCCCTTTCTCTGTGCGCTGGAGGATACTCTGGAGACTCCTGGATATGGTATTGCTCGGGCGTGTGCTGATGAGATAGGAGCGGTGGTGTATGAAGCAAGGCACCTCAATGTGCTGTATGATGTGATGGCGGTCACGGAGTGTCTCACAGGGCTGAAGCTTAAGCCCCTGAAGTGCAAAATCGTCCCGCTCAAGGGGGAGTTCACCGAGTCCCTCCAGATCCACACTATGTCTCTCGTGGAGCGCCTCGTCCCTGCCTGGCGCGCCTTCGAAGTGGCCTCCCACGTCCTCTACTTGGGCCTCCTGCTGGGCCCCGCCGTCACAGTTGACATGCAGTGGCTCGCACCGCTGCAGAAGCTCAAATTACGGGCCCGTCTGCTTGGGTCTGGGGCTGCCCCCGCTAGTATCAACGGTGTACTGTACTCGTCCAGGGTGTTCTCAGTGGTCTCCTATGTGGCCCAATTTGTTCCGCTCCCTCAACGACACGCTGCTCTGGAACTGGGGATTCTCGCGCAGGTTTTCAGAGCCCCCCTTGGTATGCTCACTACGGCTGGCTGGGCCCAACTTGGCGAATGGGGTGGCCCTCATGTCCCCCTGCTGCTTCACTCGTGCGCTGCTGCCTATGCTCGAGCTGCCCTAGTCACGTTCTCTAACCACACTACCATTCTTGATCGCTTCAGACAACTTGAGTCTGAATGGAGATATTCACTCATGGAGGGCCGATACGATGATGCACCACTGGCGGCGATTCGAGCACGTGAAGATGCACTTGACCATATTGGCACGCACTGGCAATCCCCGTCGTTCTTGTTGGGATATGCATCGGTTCTCCAGCCAGGCAGAGAGGCGGCTTACCCTGCCGAGATCAATGACAGGTGCGTGCAAGCTATCGCCCAGGAGCTCCAGGTCACCGACAGGAAGCCCAAGCCCCAACGTGCAGCCACACGTGCTCTTCGGGAGATGCTCGTGACGCCCTTCCCACTTGCTTCGTTGGTGCAGCGACGTCTTCTGAAATATGTACATGAATGGGAGCCGTTTCTTGATCGTGTGGCGTGGACAGAGATTGGTAGACTCCTCTCGCTGGTTCCCATGAGCTGGGCCATGCCTGTCATTAAAACTTACTGCTCTGGATGGCTTACCTCTTCGCGCATAAAGTATGCTGGAGGCCCCCGCTCGTGTATCTTTGGTTGCCGTGCGCATGCCGATCGACAGTACCATTACATGCGATGCCGTCCGTTGTGGACAGCTGTGTACCAAACACTGGGATATGAGATGCATCCGCTCCTTCCTGACCGCCTGGGGCTTCGGCTCCCTGGCCTCATGCACGTTGAAACCTTGGCGGTGGCCTTCAACATTTACCACAATATGCGCTTTCGTTTGTACGTCACCGCTAATGACCTTCGATCTAGTGCGCGCGCTGCAGTCAGAAACCTAAGGTTGGCCAAACCTGATGCTCAACTGCAAAAGAAATGGCAGCCTCCTGAGGCACTGATCCTCCGCCGCCTACCGCAACCCACGACGACCTCTTCGACCTCATCCAGCGACGTCGAGGATGAAGGGCTGCATCCCGATCAACCTGGAGATCCCAATGACGGTGATGGAGTGGCCGCTGGTAGTCATGGACACACCTCGTTGAACCAGACCTCGGACAGCGAGCCCCGCGACGACACTGATGAAGAATGGTGCTCTGGACCTGGCATGGGCAGGAATGATGGTCAATCACCGTGTCTCACACCGCGGCTTGTTCCCACGGTCCACAACGATGACGGCAGTCTCTCTACTCCCTCCATACCTGGCACCCCAACGACTCTGATAGCGACGCCCTCCAGAGTCGGACACATTGACGACCTCGACGGCCTCGAACCTCCGTCACCGCGGTGGTGGAGTGCAGATAAGGTCAGAACGCCAAGTCCTGGCAATGGGTGCTCCTCGAGCCCAGGTGTCCAGGCATCCAGAGTAAATTGCGAGGAGTTGCTGCAGCTGTCACCTGGAGTCGCGACAAGGGAGGTTAGAACGCTAAGTCCTGGCGGCGGGTGCTCCTCGAGCCCGTCGCCCCAGGCATCTGGAGTGAATTGCGAGGAGCGGTCTCACTGGTGGACGGCAGTCAGAACGCAAAGTCCTGCGCAGGGGTGTTCCTCGAACCCTTTGCCGCAGGCTAGAGTAAATTGCGAGGGGAAGGTCTCTGGCTTTGTGCCGTCTCTGGTCGTGCGACGCTCTCGTCTGGGATGTATTTTGGCGACGACTCCTGTACGTGCTGCTGCTCCTTCGGCGCCCTGTGCTCCAATGCCCTTGGCAGGACTGGCTTCATGTTCTTCGATGACATTGCTTGGGATTTCTTCTCGCTCCCCTCGTACCCTGATGGCCATCCCGTCGACGCCGATTACCCCATGTGCTTCTCGAATGGCGGCTCCTTCCTCTTGTGTTTCCACGGGTCGTGCATCTTCGGCGACGCCGAGTTCTCTGAGACTATCTCCTCCCTCCCCGCGATCCGCGTCGTGGACCCCTTCCCGCTCTGAGCACTCGCCTGGAAAAGCCCACACCATGGCGCCCGCTTTTCTCTCCCCCGTCGCTCAGTGCTCCTCTCCCCACGCGTTCAGGCCTGCCCGTCGCAGTATCTTTTCGACCGCCCCTCTGTCTTCCTCTGCTCCCCCCCTGACCTGGTCTCCCCACGCGCCTGTTCTTTTCTCTGTGCCGCCTCCTCCCTCTCTCGGTCCTTCGCTCCGTCTGAGAGCTGCTGGTGCTGCTGCGTGCTCCTCCCCTGCTCCCCTCCTCGCTTTGCGTTCGTCGCCTGTCCCGCCCTTCGTTGGCGCCTGCGCGCCCCGCTTGAATCCTGCCCCGCCGCCATCCGCTCCCGCTCCCTCCCGCTCTCAACATCCTCTGAATGAAAATGATATAAATTCGACGGCTATCCGCCGTTCATCGTGTGCCGCAGCTTCGGCGGCCTCAGCTACAACAGCTTCGACAGGAGGCGTGCCCCTGCTGCCTCAGGCGCCGTGCTAGGCGCGGGGAGCTGACCTCTGGGTACGCTGGTCTCCTCCTCGTCCTCCTCCTGCTCCTCCTGCTCCTCCTTCTCCTCCCCCTCCTCCTCCCCCTCCTCCTCCTCCCCATCCCCCTTCCCCTCCTCCTCCCCCCCCCCCCCCTCCTTCCCCCTCCCCCTTCCCTCCGCCCCTTCCCCCTCCCCCCTCCCCCTCCCCCTCCTCCTCCTCCTCCTCCTCCTCCTCCTCCTCCTCCTCCTCCCCTCGTCGTTCTCCTCTCCTCCTCCTTCCTCCTCCTCCTCCTCCTCCCCTCCTTCCCCTCTCCCTCCTCCTCGTCCTCCTCCTTCTCCTCCTCTTCCTCCTCTTCCTCCTCGTCCTCCTCGTCCCTCCTCCTCCTCTCCTTCCCCTTCTCCACCTCGTCCTCCTCCTCCTCCTCCTCGTCCTCCTCCTCCTCCTCCTCCTCCTCCTCCTCCTCATCATCATCATCATCATCCCGCCTCCCGCAGCAGGATGGCCCTGGCCACTCGCCGCCGTGTGCGGCGTGGCCGCGCAGAGGAAATGCTTCTCGTTGTTCTGTCCAGAAGCCTCGGGTAGCAGGTGTCATGAGCAAGGACGCCCGCCAGCTCCACGCGCAGCTCGCCTCGCGCAGCAGGATTGGCCCTGGCCACTCGCCGCCGTGTGCGGCGTGGCCGATGACAAGAGATGTCGCCCGTTGCTCCGTCCAAAAGCTCTAGGCCTCCAAGATGAGGTCCGAGTAGATGGGGTCGAATGATCGCGCCGCACTGCCGAGGCATCTGCGATGCGGCTCGCTGTGGAGCCCGATGCTCTCCACGCCGACGTCGCCGGCGCATCGCCGGCGTTGCATCGGCGATGCGGCGCGATCTTCCGACCCCATCTATTCCAACCCCATTTGGGAGGCCTCTAGAAGCTTCCAGTAACATTTGTCATGCCCACTCGTCTCACCAGTCAGGCAGGTGAGCCAGACGAGGGGGCTGCCGATGCCCAGGTCTTATCTCGTGCTGTCTCCCTCGCGGGCTTCGAGCCTTGGGCCAGTCGGCTCCCGGAGGCTCGGGGTTGGACTTTTCGGCCCCTGGCGAGTGGCTCCGTGGGGCCGAGTCGCAACAGTTTGTTTCGTGGACCGCGCGTCTGGGATCTTGAGCGTCGCTGCGCTACACGTTTTAGAGTGTGCGCTCTGCGTGCAGCAAGGGGAGCTCGAGTAGGAGACCAGATGCGGACCCTACCCCTACCCCCACGATTTCTGAGGGGGAGGGTGGGGTTCGCTTCGCTCGGGAGCTCCCGAACGAAGTGAACCCCACCCTCCCCCTCGGAAATCGTGGGGGGTAGGGGTAGGGTTCGCACGTGGCCCCCTATCGATGGGGTCGCGCTCGAGCCTTCTGCTGGCTCCAGCGCGCCTCGAGCCCAGGGCCTCAGAGGCCCGCCCGGCCAGCCCCGGGGTCTGCACCCCCGCGGCGGTGCGCGGCTCACACATTTGAGTGCTGCCGCCACGGCCGACCGCCGAGGCGCGCAGCGCACGCGGCGGCCACGAGGAGCACATGCGCGACGGCATGCCGCTGGCAAAACAAGACGGCTGGTTAGGGGGCCACGTGCGAACCCTACCCCTACCCCCCACGATTTCTGAGGGGGAGGGTGGGGTTCACTTCGCTCGTGAGCTCCCGAACGACATGAACCCCACCCTCCCCCTACAGGTCCACATCGTGTCGACATGCGGCGACCCCGCCGCCGGCGTTCGAGGCTGAACGCCGCCAGCGACCCGGAACCGGTCGACGCTGGACGATCGGACGTTGCGGGAAGGACCGATTGTTCAAGGTTGAAGATCCCCGCGGTGTCAGGAACCACCGCGGGGACCTACACGACACGAACCTGCCGTAGCATCCCTCTCTGCCGCTCTCCTCCTCCTCCTCCTCCTCCTCCTCCTCCTGCCTCCTCCTCCTCCTCCTCCTCCTCCTCCTCCTCCTCCTCCTCCTCCTCCCTCCTCCTCCTCCCCTCCTCCTCCTCCGCCTCCTCCTCCGCCTCCTCCTCCTCCTCCTCTCCTCCTCCTCTTCCTCCTCCTCCTCTCCTCCTGCTTCTCCTTCTCTCCTCCTCCTCCTCCTCCGCCTCCTCCTCCTCCTCCTCCTCCTCCTCCTCCTCCTCCTCCTCTCCTCCTCCTCCTCCTCCAGGGGCGCTGCGCGCCTGGGGGGGTCGGTCGGTTCCGGCAGAATCCCAGGGGCTTTCGGGCCTCTCGGCCCCTCTGGGCCGGCCCCCGATGGGGCCGAGTCGCAACACTCCGGGGCGGTCAGGAGGGGGGTGCTGGCCAGGGGGAGGGGGACATCGTGGCGAGGCCCCTCGAGGCCTGCCCCGAGGGGGCCGAGTCGCAACACTCGGGGGCGGCCAGGAGGGGGGGTTGCTGGCCAGGGGGGGGGGCACGTCGTGGCGAGGGCCATGATACCTCCCCAGATTTCAGGGCGCCTCTTCTCATCTCCTCACGTCCCCACCCACCCCGCCCGGGCCGCGCACATACCGCCGGCCATGATCTGCACCCCCCCCTCTTGGACGCCTCCCTCTTGGCCGCCCCCGAACTACGGTGGGGGCGGTCGATAAGGAATGTGCCCTGGAGGCTGCAGAGCCTGAAGGCTTCCTTGTCTGACGAGGGCGGTGATATCCATTGCCAATCCAAGATTGGAGTTCCACTGGCTTCCAGACCCTGGATTCCTTACCGAAGGTTTCCTTCTCCAATGCCCCCACCGGTCCGTAGCCATTTTGGCTCAAGTCCGTAGCCGTTTCTGGCACAAGGGCTTGAAGTCACCTGGCGTGGGGGAGGCGCGCCCCCGTCCGCGATCCTGCGGCCAGGTTGGCTGCAGACATACTTGTGTGAGCTCCTGTCGGAGCAGCTCCCGTGAGGAGCACCGTACCCTGTAACGACGTCCAGGATTTGCCTCCTGGTGCTCGCCCCATGGCTCCTGCTCCTGCGGCCATGCGGCCTCCGTGGTGGAAACTGCCGACCAAGTTCGTGTCCCCACCCTGGGGAGGTCAACAGAAGCAGCAGTGGCAGGCATGGCGAGACATCGGCTCCGACGACGACCTCGAGGGCTGGCACCAGGTGGGGCAAACTGGAGGAGGGCCGTGGTGCAGTAAGTGCGGCTGCAAGAAGAACTCCAAGGGCAGCAAGTTCTGCAAAGCCTGCGGCCATAAGCTCTCGGACATCAGCCCAGCCGTCGCTGCCGAACCCGCTGGGGTCTGGAGCGAGCAGCGAAGACAGCACGGGGATGCCGATGGCAAGGACGGCAAAGGCGGCAAGAAGGGCAAGAAAGGCAAGGACTCTGGCAAAGGTGACGGCGGCAAAGGTGGTAAAGGGGGCCGTGTTGAGGGAACAGCAGGCGGTGACCCAGCCAAGCTTCCTCGAGCGCCTGGTGCACAGTTCCTGGTGGCCCAGGAGGGACCCTCGGTGGAGCTTGAGTTCCACGAGCTGGAGCAGCTGGTGGCCACGCTGGAGAAGCTGGGCGATACGGTCAGCCTCGCGAAGCACAGGCGCACCCTTCAAGAACGGCGACGGCTCCAGCAGGAGGCGCTCTATGTGCCGCCATTGTCGCAGAGAGTCACGCAGGCCCACAAGCAGGTGCAGGACATCGCGCAGAAACTGGGGAAGGCGGTGCTGCACTTCGAGCGGCTCGAGGAGGGCCTCGAGAGCCAGAGGCGGTGGGTCCAATCTCTTTGCGAGGACATGGAGTCGAAGAAGGCTGAGCACCGCAAGCTGGTGGTTGAGCTCAATCGTCAGGTGGTCGACATCAGCCAGGACTCAACTCCGTCAGTGGCCCCCATCAGTGTGGCTGGCATCCTCGACGGCTCCATCGAGGAAATTCCTCTTTCGTTTGCTGGCCTTGGGTTCGACGACGAGGAATACGAGATGGATGCAAATGACAAGACGGAGCTGGCAGATCGCAGCGCCCGCCTCAAGAGCGAGCTGTCCAACGCCGTCAAGCAAATGTTCGGGCAGGCGGCAGAGAAGGCCAAACTCTTCAAGGAGGAGCAGGAAGCCATGGCTCTACGGCTGGCTGGGAAGAGGCGGCGTCAGGGTTCAGGCCCCGAAGAACCTGGCTCAGCAGGGGCGGCCGCTGCAGGATCAGCTCCGAGAGGCAAGGGCGGCGAGGCAGCGGGCTCCGACGCGACGACGCAGTCGCCTCCCTCCGCAGCCAAGCAGTCGCCCAAGGAGGAGGAGTCATCCAGAGACAACTTCGAGCAGAGGGCGGCCAGGATCTGTCGCCCGCCGCCCCCTCAGGCGGACTCCGCCTGAGGGGGCAGACCCAGTTGACGCAGAGGCTGAGGGTGGTCGGCGGACGCCCTTGGCCGAGGCAGCTGGATCTCTTCGACCAGCGGACCGTTTCTGGAGCAACAAGTCCGTGAACCTCGACTGGCCTCAAGTCGGGGGGGTTTTGGGTCCCTGCCCTGGCCCGTCCAGACAAGGGGGCAACGTTGATCGGAAGGCAGTACTGCAAGCAGCTGTGCGCCGTGCCCGAGGCAGTCCTGCCCGAGCCCTTGGGGCAGAGGCCTGCGGCTATGGGGCTCCCACCCGATGCTGCTGATCCTGAGTGGCAGGCCATCCAGGACTTCAACGACATGAGGGCTGACCTCAGGGACTGGGCTGCCGCCTGGTTTGACTCTTGCACTGAGCTGGAGACAGACAGCGGGCACTGGAGGCGCTGGTGCAAGGCTTTCCTGGGCGCGATGCTCGCGGGCGGCGGGAACGAGCCGCTCAGGCGCCTACTGAGGATCTGGTTCCCAGGCTGGCACTTGGACAATATCCTGGACGAGCTGTGCCTCAGCGGCTGGAGGCAGTCAGAGCCCCGCCGCATTGCCTTTCTGGTCAGGCTCAACAGTGCCCAGCCTCTGGATCGGTGGCGACTCGAGCACGCGCACTGGAGGCAACTGGCCCAGATCAGGGCCATGTTTCGCCGACTACTTGGGGACAGAGCTCCTGGAGACCCAATGCCGCCTCAGAGGCCTGGTGGGGGAATGGGGTCGGACCCTACTCGTCGGCCTGACCCTGATGACGACCAGGCGATGGACTACGTCGACAACCTGACGGCGAAGCTGCCCATGCTGTCGCACGCGCCCTCGCAGCAGCCTCCTGGCGGCAGGGCCTGTCCCAGCCGAGCCAGCCTGCACGTGGAGCAAGCCAGCCATGGTTCGCCCTGGTCAGCAAAGGGAGCCTCTTCGGTTTCGCGGGCTGCGGTGTTAGAACGCATCCCTGGACAAACGCGCCAGAGCAAGGTGAGACCTGGTCCCGAGTGCTCCTCGAGCTCGGGCCAGGCTCAGTCGCCACCCGCTGGATCAAGACCCTCGCCTGTCGAGAGGGTCGTGGATGTTGCAGACAGTCCAAGCTGGGACTCAAGAAGCTTTCTCAACTCCAGTGTCACGGTGGACACCCTGGGCCTCCGATCTGTCCCAGAGCTGCTGAACACCAAGGGGGGCGTCTTGCCACAGAGGGAGGGGCCGCTAACGCTCTGCTTGGCCAAGCTGGTGGCGCCGCCTGTGGCTAGCCCAGCGTCCTTCATCTCTCTGAATGGCACGACATGGAAGGAGGCGCAGACGGAGCTTGAGCGCCTCTCGGACTCCGGCTTGAAGAGAAGGAGAAGGAGAAGGAGAGCGAGGCCATCGGATGGGGCACTCGCAACGGCCTTAACGCTTCATTCAGCCCATGCAGGAGAACGGGAAGCTCGGCCCAGTCGGTGTCATCGGGGGTTGGCTGTCTTGTGGCGGCACACAGAGGATCAGCACCCGTGGACCATGACTGGGGTCCTTTCAGCTCGCGGCTTCTCGCTCGCAGGGTGGTATTCGGGGACTTGATGGTGATCGTGGTCAGTGCCTACCTGGAGCACTCCGCCAAGATGACGGGCACAAGCGTGGAGCTGCTGAGCGAGCTGCAGGTTTTCCTCAACTCTCAGCGCGAGCCTTTTATTGTGGCAGCTGACTGGATCATGGAGCCGCAGCTGTTGGAGAGCTCGTGGTGGCCGCGTTCTGTGGGCGGGGCAGTCGTGGCGCCCAAGTTTCCTACCTGCTCAGTGACCTCGGGGAACGATCGAGTATACGACTACTTCGTGATATCGGCCTCCCTTGCGGCTCTTAGCCCAACGGCAGAAGTGCTCCGGCCAACGTCTACTCACCCCCGTGCTCCAGTGCGTCTTACTTTCAGCAAGCTGGGGGCCCATGCCAAGGTCTGGGTATTGCGAGGCCCCAAGCGATTCGACCTGGCGACGCACATCTCCGACGAGGACCAGCAGAAGGCGATGGAAGACGCCCAGGACATAGTCTGGCAAGCGGCCCTGCCCGCTCCAGGAGTGGGGCCAGACGAGGCAGTGCGAGAGTTTTTCGACAAAGCGGAGACCCACCTGATTGGCATGCTGGGTCTCAGTGACGGCCCCAAGTACAGTGGCAGAGCGGACGGGCTCAAACGGGTAGAGATCAGCCTCAAGGACCTCCAGCGTACTGAGACTTCCAGAAAGGTAAGCCCTTTGACGAGGTTGTGGCTTTCTCTCGGCAGGCTGGTCAAGCAACTCAGGGCGGCAGCTTCGGTCTCAGAGCCAGCAAAATTGCATACGCTATACATGAAGCACCTGGAACGGGCGATCCTCTCACTGGCAGTTCAGTTCGACAGCTAGGGCAACCCGATGTTCAACGGCACCAAGATGGAGACGATAGTCCACGAGGTCAGGAGCGGCTCCATGGAAGGGCTGCAGGTGTTGAAGGCCATCGCCAAGGTCACTGACAAGCACGTCAAGAGCGATGCGTCTGCAGCTAGGACCCGCTGGAAGGAGTTCGTGGACGAGTCGCTGGCGGGAGGAGGCCGTGGAGCTCATGCCATTAGCAAGAAGGTCCACGGCGAGGCGAAGCCGATCTTGGCGGACGGCAGCGGCGACTCGCCTCCCGTGCCACTGGTGGGCCAAGCGGCATTGGATCAGATGCTAGTGGAATGGAAGGACCTGTGGAGCTGCGGGGGCGGCCAGCAGATGAGGCCTGCTGACTGGATCACCACGTCGGACCTGCCCCCGATCACGGCAGAGCAGGTGATAGCGTCGGCGAAGACGTTTGAGAAGAAGACGGCGCTCGGCTGGGACGGCTTCCACCCCAGGCTGCTGAAGATGCTAGGATGGCCTTTTGCGCAGCGCATGGCGGACGTGCTGACGCAATGGGAAAGGCACCCACAGCCGACGGCGATGTTCACTACGCTTATCGTCTTCTTGGGCAAGCCTGGGGGAGGACATCGCCCCATCGGCCTGATGTGCTTTTGGCTCAGAGTTTGGGGAAGGATTCGCAGGCAGTATTGTTTACAATGGGAGCGCGACCACCGCCTTCCTGAAATATGGGGCAGCAGCTCTGGCACCTGCTGCGATAGAGCAGCGTGCCTGCACAACCTGTACCTGGGCCTCGCTCGGAAGGTCGGCTTCGAAGGTGTCTCGGTGTACTTTGACCTTAGCAAGTTCTACGAGTGGATCGACCACGGGCAGCTGCTGAACGCGGCCGAGCTGAATGGTTTCTGCACAGGATTGGTACGCGCGCTCTGTGTGGCGTACTCGGGCCCGAGGCGGGCTACGGCAGACAGCGCCGTCAGCGAGGAGATACATGCGAGGGGCACGGTCATAGCTGGCTGCTCGTGTGCAACAACGATGGCCAGACTCATGCTGATGGACCTTCTTGTCAAGAGCCGAGCCAATCTCCCCATCGGGAGGATCGTCAACGTGATTGGCGACATCTCGGGCAATGGTATCGGATCCAGGGGGGTGCTAGTCAGCCAGGTGAACAGCTTCGTCCAGGGCGTCGTGGCGATGCTGAGGGACAAGCGGCTCCCGATCAACTGGGGCAAGACGAAGGTGCTGGCATCCTCAGTGGGCACCCAGCGCGAACTGATGAAGCAGGAGGGGTGGCCGCTGGACAGGGGCGCCTTTGCTCAAGGACACCGAGATCTCGGCGGCGACGCGACGGCTGGTGGCCACCGTATGGTGGCGACGCAGGTCAAGCGGGAGCTGGATGCACTCCGTCAGGCAGCGAGACTGACTCGCATCTTCGGGCCTGGGCTGCGGCAAGCTCGGGTGATGCGAGCTGGGCCGACCGCCAAGGCGCTCTGGGGCTCGGCCATCTCTGGAGTTCCACCAGGGCGCATGAGGGCGCTGAGGGTGGCCGCGGCGAAGAGCGCAGGTCGCCTGCCGCCTGGAGCGGCCCTCAGCTTTGCACTGCAGTGTGCGCCCCGTGGCTGGCGGCAGGACCCGCTGGTGGTCGCAGTGGGAATGGCAGCGCAGGCATTCGTCAACGTGGTGTGGTCTGGGCAAGCCTCTGCTGCAGCCTTCCAAGCGTGCATCCACGAACGCCAGCAGGTGCTAAGCAAGCAGCGGCCTTGGAGCTCAGTCCGTCAGCCGATAGCGGCGCTCACGCTCACCCTGCAGAGGATAGGCCGGCAGCTCGCCGTAGACGGCACCAAGCTGCTGGACGAGGACAAGAGGGAGTTCGAGGTGCTGCATTTCTCGCCCGCTTTCCTGGCGGAGTGGGCCAGAGAGGCCACGAGGAAAGCGGCCGCGCTGGAGGAGGCTCGTGATCGTCCTGGATCGCTCTGGCCATGGAAGCTGCCGCCACAGTGGAGGCCAGTCAACGAGCTGCTCGGCAAGAAGGAGACGGAGACCTGGACTGGGCACCACAAAGGGTGCCTCCGCTGGCTCGTCTCGCTCTCACACTGGCCCCAGGACCGTCTTGCGAGGCACTCCTCGGACATCGACCCGATCTGCAAGCTATGCCAGGCTGCACGGGGAACGATGTTCCACAGGCACCACGTTTGCCCAGCTTGGGAACCTTGGCGGCGCGACAGGCTGCCGCCCGACCTGAAGCGTGCAGCTTGGGTAGTCCACGAGATGGGCCCGCCGTTCGATGAGCTGTTCTGCCAGGGCCTGTTCGTGGATCCCTCCCAGCTGTTGCACCGCCCGTGCTGGCAGCCTCAATGGGAGCGGCTCTCGCATGGTTGGCATGAAGCAGTTGTGATCGAAGACGGTGCCATGGTTTTCACCGACGGCTCCTGTATCCTCGGTGACTTTCCGCGCCTGCGCAGCGCTGGCTGGTCGGTCGTCGTTCTGTCCAAGGAAGGGGCGATCCTAGCAGAGGCGTGGGGAGCTGTTCCCCCTAGTCTATGCCCATCGCATGCGGCGTGTGCTGGAGAAGACTACGCAGCGGTGGTGGCGCCCACGGAGGTCATTGGCAATTACCAGCTGCTGATCGACTGCAAGGGCACAGTGGACTCGGCGCTCAACCTTGGCAGAGCTCAGGGCCCAACCTCGACCCACGCCCATCTTTGGGCCAGAGTTGGGGGCGCCGCGGAAGGTGTGGAAGTCAAGCACATTCCTGCACATCGGTCAGAAGCAGCTGTGGCCAGAGGGGAGCTATCGGCTATCGAGCTCTTCGGCAACCGCCTAGCCGACAAGCGAGCGAAGGAAGGAGCCGCCCTCCACGCCCTTCCAGCCGACGATGTCCAGCTCCTGGAGGGCTGCTTAGCCAGGGCTCGCGACGCAGCCCGCTTCGCCGCAGAGATCGAGGTCTTCATCACGGATTCTGGGATGCGAGACTGCTGGCCGACGGAAGCCCAGGACAACGTCAACCTCCAACCGTACCTCTACCCGTGGAACCTGTCGTGGGAGTACGAGGACTACGACTTGTTGGACGCCTCCACGGCGCAGCGTGGCAGAGGCTCGGCAGCTGTGTCAGCGGCAGCCTTCGCCGCGGCGGCAGCGACCAGCGCAGCGGCCACAGGCGCAGCGGCAGGCGCCGCGGGCGGCGCAGCTGGGCCTACTCGAAAGCGCCCAGCGGCTGCGCTGAGGGCCGCATCCGCCCCAGCCGCCCCCATCGCTGTGGGGCCAGGCGAGGAGGGCAGTCATCGTGCTGAGGCAGCGAGCGAGGTGTTTGCCAGAGAGGTTCGGCGCAGGGCGGAGGCCAGGTCGGCAGCAGAGTCCCCTCAGCACACCCAGCTAGAGGAGCAACGCCCGCCACCTGCCCCCACGGCTGGACCAGAGCCATGGGTAGTGCACGGCCACAACATTATGCAGACCAACGTGGTGAGCAAGCCGAGCGAGGCCATCCTGGTGTGCACTCGCTGCTTCATGTACTGCCACCAGCCGCGGTATGCGCACAGGGGCCTGGCCAAGCCGTGTGTCGGTGGCGATCGCAGATCGAGCCAAGGGTCGCGTGCTCAGGCCAGGACTGACTTCGGCAGATTGCGATTGCCAGGCAAGGAGAAGCCGCCGATCGTGATGCTCAAGTCGCCGACGTTGGAGGAGATGCAGCCCTGGCGAAGGTCGCTCAAGGTGGATGACCTCGACTGGCCCAACCCCCAGGTGGGCGAGCTCCTGGCGGCGGCGCGGGCTGGCGGCCCAGGAGGCTCGCCAAGGCCTGCGGCTGCACAGCCTGCGGCGGGGCGTGCTGCGGGCGCGGCTAGGCCTGCGGGCGGTGCGGCGGCGGAGTCGGCGAGCGCCTCGGCAGCCGTGGGCGCGGCGGCGGTGCAGCCCGCGGTGCGCGCGGGCTTGCAGGAGCTCTCAGTGCCCGACCTGGAGGGCGTCCTCCGCGCGCACGGCTTCGCGTCGGCGGACGACGCCCGCGCCCGAGGGCGAGAGGCAGCCCAGGTGCGCGGGGAGCGTGACCGCGCGCTGGAGCGCGGCGAGGCGGCCCCGCGGGCGGCGAGGAGGCGGGGCCGACGCTGGTGAGCGCCCCCCTCGGCCGCCGTGGGGCCCTCGGCAGTCCCGCGCCGTTTGCGCGGGCCTGCGGCCCGCTGAGAATTTGTGGCATGACCACGCGGGGGCTCGCGCCCGCTCGAAGAGTAAAAAAAAATGCCCCCACCGTTCGGTGGGGGCGTTCGCTAAGGAATGTGCCCAGGAGACTGCAGACCCTGCAGGCTTCCTCGTCTGATCAGGGCGGCGGTGATCTCCATATGGCCGATCCACTGGTGCAGTTACCCATGGGGTACCAGGCCCTGTGCTCCTTATCTCCAAAGGGTTCCTCATCTAACGCCCTCACCGTATAGCTCGTTTTCGGGGCCGCTCGTCCAAGACCTCCTCTTCTTCCTCCCGCCTTCGGAGGAGGAGGAGGAGGAGGATCAGGAGGAGGAGATGGAGTGGGAACGGGTGGGAGGGTGTGAGGAGCGGGGGCCGGGCGGCTGGAAGCGCAGAGGGGCGCGGGCTGGCTTCCCGCCCTCCCCAGAAGTCCACCGTGATCATCATGCGGCACTGCCTCCGCGCCACCCCGGAGGACGGGATCACGGCGAAGGAGGGGTTCAGCTACTACAGCAACTACTCGAAGGAGGGACTGGGGGGGCAAGGGGAGCGCGAGGAGGCGAGAACTTGGGGACGGTGGGGAGCAACGGGGAGGAAGGCGGCCCAGGAGGAGGAGGAGGAGGCGGCGGAGGAGGAGGCGGCGGAGGAGGAGGAGGAGGAGGCCGCCCCCAGGCAGGAGCAGTACAGTCAACCCGCACAGTCAGCATGAGCGGCTTTCCAAGGTTTGGCCGTTTTCGCTGGCCGCGCCCCGCTCGCAAAGTGTCGGCACGGCCCTCCAAGGCCCTTGCATCCTTGCCGTGCGTCCTTCTTATACGGGTTGACCGTCGGCGGGGGCGCGGCACCGGCAGAGCTGGGAGCGGCCGAGCCCAACCAGTGAGCATGACAAGAGCAAGGTTATCCCCTCCTCCTTCTCCTCCAGCCCCCCCCCCTCCCCTTCCCCCTTCTTCTCCTGCCGGGGTTCCGAGCCACTGTTTCGTTTTGTTGGTGGGGTTTCGTCGGGCACGCTGATGGGCCGAACGCGTCTGCATCCCCGTCGTGCCATCCGTACTGGGATGACCGGGGGGGGTTCTAAATGGATAGGGGGGTTACAAGTGGATGCCAAGGTGGGTTATATCTGGCCCAACCTGGCTTGTAAGCGGGCTGCAAGTGCCCTCAGTAGCTTAGGAGGTGTCGATGACTCGGCTAAGTGGGCGGAGCCCTCCTAGCCCAGATCGTGAACCCCCCTGAGCTACTCAGGGCACTTGTAACCCACTTATAAGCCAGGTTGGGCCAGATATAACCCACCTTGGCATCCACTTGTAACCCCCCTTTCCGCTTAGGACCCCCCCACGGTCATCCCAGTAGGGGCGCTGCCCGCAGCGTTCGACTCGCTCCACCTCCCTCACCCCCTTCCCTTTTTCCACCTCGTCCTCGTCGTCGTCCTTCATCCCTGGCCTCCTGAGAGGAGCTGCAGCTGCACAGGTTGTCTCAGACGGGCTCTGGACATCGACCATTGCCCTTCCCCTCTTTCTGCTCCTCTCCTTGTTCCTCGTCCCACTCTTCCCTCCGGTGGCCTTACCCACCTTGCCACCTTGATGAAGGATCGTCGTTCATTCAGGTCAGCCGATGCTGTTCATGGAGTCTTGCGGGGCGTGTTTTGCAGAGGAGGACGAGACTCCTCGATTGAACCTTGATCTTCATTTTTTGTTACGGTAGGTAGCTGGCCAGGAGGCGGCGGGAAGATGGGTGCAGGGAGGCATGCCAAGCATGGCGTGAGGAGGAGACGGGATACGGCATGCGTGGCGCCGTATACATGCGTCTGGGCAAGTGTCGCAGTACTG
Organism: Prorocentrum cordatum; assembly: GCA_963575745.1. Taxonomy (NCBI): domain Eukaryota; class Dinophyceae; order Prorocentrales; family Prorocentraceae; genus Prorocentrum; species Prorocentrum cordatum. Next base: position 43,141 of record CAUYUJ010019936.1, on the reverse strand, counting down.
GTAAACATATGTGCCACTTGTTCGATGCTGTGAGCCGATCGCGCAAGCTTGTGTGCCGATCATCGTTTGGCTCAGGGCTGCTGGCAGCTTGCAGCATGTGGAGCAGCAGACGGCCTACAGCCGTACCTCCTGACGCTCCACGAGATGGTACACGGACCCGCTTCAGCAGATGAGATCAGGAGGCCGAGGGAAGAGAGGTTACGCTGTGCTGTCCGGGCTGGTCGTGGACGGTACGTCCGTCGTCCCCCCCTGGCCATGGACCATGTGAAGAGCATGGCAAACCTCCAGTGGTGGCTAGCAGACCAGCTGCGCACCGAACAGGTATCCGACATGTTGTGGACACCCGCGACATTGCGAACAGAAGTGTCGGCTGGGAGCTCATCCTCGACATGTGGCGGGGAAGTTCCCTACGAACGCCCCACAACGAGGTTGAGTAAGGAGCCGCACAAAAAGAACGGTGCCGAGCTCCCGCCACAGCAACCTCAACAGGGACAGCGACGACGCTACTGGGCAACCCAATCGGCGTCGCACGTCGGGATTGTTTTCGCGAGTGCAGCGGCCGACGCGCATTTCGCGAACTACGTTCGCGGATACAACGACCGACGCGCCATTCGCGAACTGAGTGCGCGAATGCGACGCAGTCCATCAGCATGCCAGTGGGTGGATCGCTTCCACGAGCAGTGCTCGTGGGGCAGTAGGTTCTGGACAGCAGAACATGCCAGTGAGCAACTGCGTGCTCCATTCGACTAGTCATACTTCGGGCAGCTTTATCAAGGGCCTGGTCAGTGAAAAGGTCCTTTGTGTTCAGCGCCCCTCATTCGCGCAGATGTTTGTGAGGAGCGTGGTTCGTATAACGCCCTCAGATCTCAACTTGCCCTTGCTTCCTTGATTTGGGTGCGGGTTTCGGATTCGGACCGACGAGGCACACTCATATTCGTTTGAGCACCAGGCTCGGACGGTAGGTGTGTGTATGCAGCCCTTCTAATGCCTTTTCTCCTCTTTCACTATGCAGAAGAAGCGTGATGCTATTTCTAAGGCCTTTAGAAACGACATGCCCCGCCGCTGCCGTTTTTGTGGTGGTTCGGGGGCACGAATGCTGGCCAAGCCTTCGTGCCCGTGCTACACCTGTTTTATCCCTGAGCCGTGCGTCTCAGCTCACCCTGCAACAGATCTTCTTAGTTTTGCGCTGTTGTTGTCCTGGAACGGGGCCACCGCTAGTGGGGTGGAAAGACCTTCCCGCCCCCCCCTCCTCCAGGCTCTCGTGTAGCAGGGCCCGGGCGCCGCCGTTCATGCACTTGGGCCGCCGCCATGCCTCTGTCCACAACCACCACCACCACCACCACCACCACCACCGCCACCACCACCACCACCACCACCACCACCACCACCACCACCACCACCACCACCACCACCACCACCACCACCACCACCACCACCACCACCACCACACCACCACCACCACCACCACCACCACCACCACCACCCCGTTCCCTCCCCCCCCCTCCTGCCCCGTCCTCCCTCCGTCCTGCCCCTCTCCTCGCCCCCCCATTCCTCCCACGCTTGTCCCCCCCCCCCTTCCGCCCCCCTCTCTGCCTACCCCTCCTTCCTCCTCTCGCCCCCCCGCCCCCCTCGGAGGTCCTCGCCCCCCTCCGCTCCGAGGACCCCTGGCCGCTGTTCGACGTGCCCGGGTACCACTGCCTCCCCCGGGGGGAGGACCGCCGGCCTGCGGGCGGGGCGGGGCCGCGCTCCGCGCTCCCCCCTCTCCTCCGTGTTCTTCCCTTCCCCTTCCCCTCCCTCCTCTCCCCTCCCTCGACCGCCTCCTCCGCTCTTGCAACTTCCTCCTCCTCCTCCTCCTCCTCTGCCTCATCTTCTTCCTCCCCTTCCGATGGGTACGGCGACGAGGATGAAGGGGGCGAGGCAACACACGGAGGAAGAGGGGGCGGACGACGACGACGAGAAGAGGTATGCTGGTGATGCTGGTGATGCTGGTGATGCTGGTGATGCTGCTGCTGATGATGATGCTGGTGAGGATAATGCTGATGGTGGTGGTGGTGGTGGTGGTGATGATGTTGCTGATGACGGTGCTGATGAAGAGGAGGAGGAAGAGGATGAGGAGGAGGAAGTGGAGACGGAGGATGCAGTAACACTTGCCTCCAAGTTCCCTCTTCACATGCCCCTGCAAGGATTTGTGTTCACTGCGGAAAGCGCTCCATTGGAAGCCAACCGTTTGAAAACCTTCAACCACGCTAACGCATCGCCCCTGCGCGAATCAACATGGCTGCTGCGCCTTACAAGTCCTTAGTCGTGCCAGAACACCATTTCTGGGACTTCACAACACCGCGAGCCAACGTGACAGATGCATCCTCACAGTCTCAACCGTGCCAGAGCATCGTTCCTGGAACCTCAACCATACAAAGCCTTCAACAGCTGCAAGTTTTTGAGACGAGTGCGCGCATTTGGTGTTTTATTAAAGGCGAGAGACACATGTTGGAAACGGCCCGCCCTCCATCCGTGAAGCTGTTGGAAGCTTTCAGACAAGTGTGCGCGCCGCCAAGGGCAGAGCCACATTTTCAAAAACGGTCCGCCCTCCGTCAGCGAAGCGGCTGCAAGCGTTTAAGACGGATGCGCACGGCTCTGAGGCGAGAATACCATTTTGAAAACGACCCGCCCTCCATCCGTGAAACTGCTGCAAAGACCAAGCTTCAGGAAGCAACATGGTGAGGAAGGCGAGGGAACGCCTGGCCCGTCCTGTCTGGAAGGCTTTCAGACAAGTGTGCGCGCCGCCAAGGGCAGAGCCACATTTTCAAAAACGGTCCGCCCTCCGTCAGCGAAGCGGCTGCAAGCGTTTAAGACGGATGCGCACGGCTCTGAGGCGAGAATACCATTTTGAAAACGACCCGCCCTCCATCCGTGAAACTGCTGCAAAGACCAAGCTTCAGGAAGCAACATGGTGAGGAAGGCGAGGGAACGCCTGGCCCGTCCTGCCGACACGTCTGGAGGCGCGACAGGGAGGATTTGTTTAAAAAGGAATCGTGATGGAGGAGAAGGGGGAGGAGGAGCAGGAGGAGGAGGATGAGGAGGAGGAGGAGGAGGAGGAGGATGGAGGAGTGGAGGAGGAGGGGGGAGGGGAGGGAGAGCGGGAGGGGGGAGGAGGGGGAAACGGAGGAGGAGGAGGAGGAGGAGGATGAGGAGGAGGAGGAGGAGGGAGGAGGAGGAGGAGGCGGAGGCGGAGGAGGCGGAGGAGGAGGAGAGAGGAGGAGGAGGAGGGGAGGAGGAGGAGGAGGAGGAGGAGGAGGAGGAGGGGAGGAGGAGATGGAGGAGGAGGGGAGGAGGAGGAGGAGGAGGAGGAGGAGGAGGAGGAGGAGGAGGAGAAGGAGGAGGAGGAGGAGGAGGAGATGGAGGAGGCGATGGAGGAGGAAGAGGAGGAGGAGGAGGAGGAGGAGGAGGAGGAGGAGGAGGAGGAGGAGGAGGAGGAGGGGTCCCAGCACTCCAGCTTCCTCGGCCTGACCTGCCCCTCTGGCTTGCCCGGCGTTCCCCCGGCATTCCCAGCTTCCCCGGCCGCCCAAGCTTTCCCCGCCCTCCTGGCCTGCACTGCTCTCCCGTCTTGCCAGACTGCCCAGCCTTCCTAGCTTTCAAAGCGTGCCCAGCCTGCTCAGCTGTCCCAGGTGTCCCAGTTTGTTCAACTTGCCTGGCCTCTCCAGTTTTCTCATCTTGCCAAGCGTTCCCAGGTGCTCCATCTTCCCCAGCTTCACAGATCGTTTTTTCTTGGCCGTTCCAGCGTCATCCGATCTCCTAACTTTCCCAGATTTACCTGCTGTCCCAGCTTCCCTAGATTTCTTACTGCAGCTGTCCTCGATGTCCTAGCCCAGCAGTCCCAACTTGCCCAGCCTTGCCAGCTCTTCCCTGCTTGCCCAGCCTGCCCAGCTTATCAGCTTGCCCATCGTGTGAAGCATCCTCAGCTTGTCCGGATTTCTCGACCAACCCAGCGTTACTGACGTTCTCCGCCCCGAATTCCCAACGTGCCCTACTTTCGCAGCTTCCCCAGCGTTCTCAGCGTTCCCATCTTGCCCCACTTTCCCAGCGTTTCGAGATGTCCCACTTGTCCTGATGTAGTGTTCGTAGCTGTTCAAGCTTCCTCATACTCCCCAGATGTCCCAGACTGCCCAGCTTTCCGAGCTTTCCCGGCTTTCCCAGGCTTCCCAGTTTGCCAAGCCTGCCCCGCTTTCCCAGCTTTTCAATCCATGACTGTTTTCCACGGCATCCCGGCTTTCCCCGTTTTCACAGCGTTCTCTACCGTCTCAGATTCCCCAGCTTCTCAGCTTTCACAGTTTCCCGAGCTTTCCTAGCGTGTTCAGCTTTCTCCGCTTTCCCAGCGTTCCCAGATGTATTTGGTTTCCCAGTTTCCTCCTCTTGTGTTGCGTTCCCAGCTTGCCCAGCTGTCCGCGCTTCCCCAGCTTCCCTTGCCTCTCCCAGCTTGTCCAGCCCTCAGGGCTGGCCCAGCTTTGTCCGCTGTCCCAGCGCTGCCCACTTTCTCAGCACTCTCCCTTCAGTGGCGCAGTCCGCATGGCGGCGCCGCCCCATGTTCGCACACCCCATCACACGTTTCGTGGCACCATAGGCGGCTCCGCCTCAGGTCCCAGTGGCGCAGTCCGCACGACAGCGCCGCCCCATCTCGGCACACCCCTCGCACGCCTCGTGGCCCTATAGGGAGCTCTCCACCTCAGGAACCCAGTGGCGCAGTCCGCACGGCGGCGCCGCCCCATTTTTTGGCGCACCCCTCCGCTTCCTCTGCCCTCCGGCGATTCCAGCTGCGCGCGCCGGCGGCGAGCCGCCCTCGACGAGCGCGGGCTCAGCGGCCAGGCCGCACACGGCGCGCCCTCGCGGGGGCCCCGCGCGCGCAGCCCGTGCGACTGGTCCCGGGCGGCGCCTCGCGCACGCTGCGCTCGGGCGCCCAGGCGAGGCACGCACGGCGCTGTCGTCGACGTGGCGCCCGGGCGGCTTGCCGCCCCCCTTGGTGCGCGCGCGTCCTCCTCCTCCTCCTCCTCCTCCTCCTCCTCCTCCTCCTCCTCCTCCTCCTCCTCCTCCATCCTCCTCCTCCTCCTCCTCCCTCCTCCTCCTCCTCCTCCTCCTCCTCCTCCTCCTCCTCCTCCTCCTCCTCCTCCTCCTCCTCCTCCTCGCCGCCGGCAGAGGTGCCGAGGCGTGCGGCCGCTCGACCAGGGGTGGACCTCAACGGTGCCGTGGCGATCTCGCGGGCCGTTTGCGTTTCGGCCCCGCTCTGAAGCCAAGAGGAGGCACGCAGACAAGAATTGGGGAGACGCGAAGGCGAAGACGAGAACGACGAATACCGTTTCGGTCGAGCCCTGCGCTCGATCGATGCCTCGAGATCGCCCGATGCCTCGAGCGCCATCCGCGAGGCGCGAGCGGTGTGCCGGCGTGCGCTAGGCGTGGGCGCAGGGGCTGGGCCCAGCGGCTGGTCCCCTGCTGGCGCTGGGCCAGCATGCTCCTTGTGCTCTCTCTCGCCTCTGCTGCTGCTGCTGCTGCTGCTGCTGCTGCTGCACAACATCCACCTCCTCCTCCTCCTCCTCCTCTTCCTCCTCCTCCTCCTCCTCCTCCTCCTCCTCCTCCTCCTCCTCCTCTCGTTCTGTGCACACTGCACGGTCGCTTGACCTGCCCTCCGCCTCTCATCTGCCCTCGCCTCTCGTACAACGTGAGGTCAACCGACTCACCGCGACTTCGACAAATCAAGACCTGAGGTCTGGTGCCCTTGGACGGTGTCGGCGTGGCGATGACGAAGCTGCGGGCACACCGGTCCGTAAGCCTCTTGCTCGAGCTGCTGCCCCCGTGCCTCGATCGCCAGCCCGCGTGGCCCGCGACCGAGGCGCGTAGGCGGCAGCTCAGCTTCTCCAACCCCGCGGTGTGTCCGCGTGGCGTCTCCGACCCCGTGGGTGGTGCCGGCCCGGAGCTCCGAGGAGGAGCTGCCGATGCACCGAGGCCCTTGCCTCGTCCCCTCGGCCGGCCTCGCCTCGAGGTGCGGAGCGGAGCGCGCCCCTGGAGGGGTCCGCGGAGCACCGCGGAGGCCTTTGCCGAGTTGCGCCCTGCTTGCCTCCAGGGTGCCCTGGGTTTCTCGGGCTGCGAGGGCTATGCGATGGAGAGCCCCACACCACAAGTCAGTGGACGCCCTGGGGTCTCAGGGTTGGGTCTCTTGTGGAAGGTTTCTGGTGGGCTGGCCTCCCCTGTGGCGGGGTGTGGGACTTCGTAGTGCGTTGCCTCAGGAGCCTCTGGCTCAAGCGGCTGCCTCGGTGCCTCGGTCGCGGGGGCTGGCGCCTCCGGCACCGGGCGCCCGCTGCGATGGACTTCCAGCAGCTGCTCTGCCAGCTCGCGGGCGAGCACCGCCGGCTGGAGCAGGAGACCAAGGAAGAACGAATTGCATGGACCAACAACTTCTCGGAGGTCCACGCAGAGTTCTCAGATCGGTGCTGGGCCCTCCTGGCGGCGCCTCTGGCGCGCTCCGCGCGCCAGGGATTACCAGCCTCGAACGTATCCCTATCCTTAAGATTGACACACCAAAAGGCGATGACAGTCTTAGGGATTCGCCCTCAAAGAATAAGGGAATCCCTAAGATTGGCATCGTGATGAGGAGGTACCCAGCATACGGATAGGGATAGGTTCCAGGCTGGTAAAGCGAGGAGGGCCTGGCACCGATCCAAGGAGTCCGCGCGGCGTTCCCGAAGCTTCTGTTTACGTTGCTGCTTCTTCCTGCAGGAGAGGAACGAGCTATCAGAGGAGGTCTCCCGGCTGCGGAAGCGGCTGTCGGGGGGAAAGGCGGAGCTCCCCCCAGAGGCCGCCCCGCTTCCCGGGCACGTGACGTCGCCCACCGGCGCTCCCCGGCGCAGCGCCGACAGCGACGGGGGCACGCCGGAGCAGCTTGGCGTGGTGGCCGTGCGGGCGCTCGCCGCGCGGCAGCTGAAGAGCGAGGCCGCAGAGACGGAGGGCCACTTCGTGTCGGTGAGCGTCGAGGCCGGGCCCCACTCGTCGCCAGGGGCTTGATAATAGCCCGCCGTTTCCAGCGACCATATGCGGCTGCGCCATCGGAGGTGCATGGATCGCCGAGCTGTCGGCGAGGCATCGGCGATGCATCGCCGATTCCGGGTCGATGTTTCACCCCCTGAGCCGGCCCCCTGGTGGTTTCCTCGGGTCATAGCTCGGGCCCCGGGCGGCCGTTCGGGACGAGCCAGGACGCCCTGGAGCGCCCTCGGCGGGGCGCGGCCGCTGGAATAGGCACCCACGCAGAGCAACGACGCAAACCGGCGGACACCTCGAGCCTCGAACCCGAAACTTCCACTGCCCCTCGCGAGGCGGGGCCGCCCTCGACGACCCCCACGCAGCAGGGCCCCGACACGGAGTGGCGCGGCTTCACGGCGGGCCTGTTGGCGCAGCCGCACCAGAAGACGCTGGAGCTGCGGGTGTTCGAGTCCCTGGGCGAGGGCCAGTCCCCCAGGACGCCCGGCGCGGCTCCGTCGTCGAGTTTCGCTCCCTCCCGCCGTCAAGCGGTGGCGAAGCGCCCTGGCGTGCCTACGAAAGAAAGATTGTCCTAAGAACTTGTTCTGTGGTTTGCACGAAATGTTTTTAGAGCATGTCTGGCTGGGGCTGTCTTGTTCTAACACATCCGGTTGATGTTCTGAGAGCAGTGTTTTTGTTCTTAGGACATTTCTGGGTTCTAAGATCATGTCTTGGTAGGCCTACAGGAATGCCGGGGCGGTCGGTCCCTGCTCAGCGCCGGGGGAGGCTCGGAGAGCAACAGCCGGCAGCGGGCGGAGGAGGCGAGGTGCCGCCGCGCTGTCCGTGCCGACGCGCGGCCTCGCGCCTTGGGGCGGGGCGGGGCGGGCACGCAGGGGCAAGCTCCGCCGCGGGCGCACGGTTCGCCGCCGGGTTTGCCGCGGTGCCGGCTGCGTCTGCTTGGGCGCGGGGCGCGGGGTCTGTCGCGGGCTTGCAGCGGTGTCGGTGTCGTCCACTCGGGCGCGTCAAGAACAAGCGGCGCGGCGACAGATGCCGACACCGCTGCTCGTCGTGGAGAGCCCTCGCCGCCACGACTGGATTCTCCTCTAAATCTTGGTCAGCGCGCGCGCCTCGAGAGGGCCGTCGAGTAGCGGCAGCGGTATCTCGTTGTTCCTCCATCTTTTTTCGGAGATTCGCGTAGATTGCCTGGATAGGCGCTGGGCGCCGCCCCTGGTGCGCACCGAGCGCCAGGGAGGGGGGTCCAGCGCCGACCCGAGAAGTCCGCGCGGAGCCGGGAATGGTCGTGCTGTTTTCTCTTGCTGCTCCCCGAGACCGGCGCCAGGAGGCGCCAGAGAACCCAGCTGCGAGAGCCGTGGGCGACAAACAGCTGCGAGGAGGAGGAGGAGGAGGAGGAGGAGGAGGAGGAGGAGGAGGAGGAGGAGGAGGAGGAGGAGGAGGAGGAGCTGCGAGAGCCGTGGGCGACAAACATAGCCGCACCCGCAGCCTCGCGGGCGTGGCCCCGGGGGGCCGCGACCCCGAGGCTGCGGGGCGGGGCGTGCTGTCCCTGCGCGGAGCGCATGTCCGTGTGACCGCTTACAGTCGGGGCGCTGAAGAAGGAACCGTTTTCGTTGGGGAGGGGCTCGGCGTTCCTTGGGTGTTTTACAGTTTGCCTTGGGTCGTCCTGAGGTCTTCCATGGGAAATCGAAGTTGAACATGTGGGAAAAAGGGGCCTCGTTCCTCATTTAGGGTTCCTTAGGTCAACGCCCCGACGGTATCTGCGGGACTGCGCCCCGGAGTCCAGACCGCGAGGGCGCCCCTGCGGATGTGGTCGCCGCGCGTGAGAGAGTCGACTCGCTGGCCCGCCCTCTGCTGCAGTCCACCCGCAGGTGGTGATGAGGAGCGGCTTTCCGAGGCCACCCCCTGCAGCCTTCCTCTTCGGCCCATCCTGGGCCGCTTTCGCTGCTCGCGCCCCGTCCGCACAGCGTCGACGCGGCCTTCCCGGGCCTTTTGCGTCCTCTCCGTGTCCTTCTTGCATGGGGGTTGACTGCAGCCCCTCCCTGTCGCCACGCCCCGAGGTACGGTCAGCGAGGCCTTTCTGCCAATGTGGCGTCTTCGGGCGGTCCCGAAACGAGCCGCGAAATGCACCCTCCTCGTCCTCCTCGTCGCCCTCGCCCTCGCCCTCCTCGTCGCCCTCGTCGGTCCTCGTCGTCCTGCAGGAACGCGGGGAGCAGCTCCGTCGGGTTCCGCGCCCTCGCGCCAGGGGTGTGGCAGAAGCGGGCGTGCGAGCTCGGATGCGGCGAGAGGGGGGCGAACGGCCCAGCGAAGTGGGGGTGCTCCAGCAGGAGGGCCTGGTCCTCGAGAGTCAAAGGAGGAGATGTCCTCCCCGGGGGGGGAAGGAGGGGAAGGCGGGGGCGGAGGAGAACGAGGCTGAGGAGCAGGATGCGAGGAGGCAGAGGAGAAGGAGGCGGAGGAGGAGGCGATGGAGGAGGAGGATGCGGAGGAGGGGGAGGAGGAGGAGGAGGAGGAGGAGGA
>CAUYUJ010019936.1:17500-33513 GCA_963575745.1 Prorocentrum cordatum | reverse complement strand
GGGGGCAGGGGGGCAGGGGGGGCAGGGGTGGCAGGGGGGGCAGAGGGGGGCAGGAGCGATGGCCAGAGGGGGAATGGGGGGAAGGCTCCTTTGCACAGAAGCACCCTTGCTTCTCAGAGGGCGCGGGCATCATCCATAGAATCCCTCCCTCCCCCCTCCCTTTACCCCCTTGGGCGCGCCGCCAGGAGCAGAGGTTGGCTTCCCAAGGGTCGGCCACGCGCGGAGGGGGGCAGGGGGGGAGAGGGGAAGGCTTTTTACATAGAAGCGCCCCTGCTTCTCAGAGGGCGCGGGCATTATCTACAGATGTCAGGCCGGCGCCTTCTGAGAAGCCGCCTCCTTCTTAGAAGCCCTCCCCCCTCCCCCTAGCCCCCTCGGGCGCGCCGTCAAAACAGGTGGCAAGTTTGGTCGGTTCAGGGTTTCTGGAAACCGCCATGTGTCCTGGGGCGCCGACTGTCAATGTCTCTGGCGAGGCCCCCACAGGGATACGTGTAATGCCCGTCCCTGAGCTCTTCGCCCCTATCGTCGCCTCCGGTGAGCTGCCGGCGGACGGCGGGCTGGTGGTGCGGGTCCCAAGAATAATATGTACACCAGCGCCACCTTCATCCCCCATCCCCTCCTTCAGCATTTTTTAGCATCCTCTTCCTCTCCTATTCTCTGGGAGAGGAAGGGGAGGCGAGGCGTGACGTTGATGTACGTCCAGAAGGACGGCCATACGAGAGCATGGCGGTTGGGCCGAAGCCCAGGATGCACTCTGGATCCCTGTGTGATTCATGGGCGTGGAAGCTCGCGAAGGAGGAGGAGGGGGGGCGACGACGACGACGAGGAGCGGAAACTGCCACAATCTGGCACAAACCTACACTCCAGGGAGAGGGAGGGGGTGAGGGAGGCGGTGGTGGTGGAGGTGGTGTATCGGACGGGGCGTGGACGAGGATCAATGCGTTCAAGAGTGTTCTGGAACGCTGTCAGAGCGTGCCGGAACGCTCTGAGAAGGCCGCGGCGCCCGGACACCTTCCAGAGCCGCCAGATCTCGGAGATTCGGTCTATCCCCACCCGGTGCTATTCTCGTCCCGGCTTCGTCGTACGTGGTGGGCTTTGGCTGTTTTAGCTGCCTCGATGCGCCCGTTCTGAAGCGCAGCACGTGCCGTGCTCAAAACGTCCGTGCTAGCACGTTGCGTGTTAGCGCCACGTGTCGGCCCCACGTCTGGGCGAACGTGCCGCGCCCGGCGCGCGTCTCGGCAGTCTGCGCGCTGAGCTCCGCGTCCATACGCTACGTGTTGCGTGCTGCGTACCGGGGCAGCTCATGGAGGAGGAAGAGGAGGAGGAGGAGGAGGAGGAGGAGGAGGAGGAGGAGGAGGAGGAGGAGGAAGACGAGGAGGAGGAGGAGGAGGAGGAGGAGCAGGTGTGCACTCTTGGGCCCCGCAGGTGGAGTTCGAGGTGAGCTGGCAGCCTGGGGCGGACGGCGTCGGCTCGGCAGGGCTCCGCGGCGGGGGCGCTGAGGCGCGGAGCGCGCCGGTGCGCGGCCGGTCGCGGCACAACACCGAGACGGAGTGGCTCGACGACAGGGAGCAGATGAACAGGGCGAGGCAGAAGGTGCTTGGAGCCCTCTTCCTCCTCCTCCTGCTCCTCCTGCTCCTCCTCCTCCTCCTCCTCCTCCTCCTCCTGCTCCTTCCCTTCCTCCTCTTTCCTCCCCCCCCTCCTGACGATGCCAATCGTCACATGTGGCAGCTGTGGTGGGAAAAGCACGGCTCGAGCGCGAGTGTTGAGGAAAGGTCCGTGGGCATAGCAATTCATCGCATGACTCCTCTTTCCAGGATGCTTGGCTCAGGAAGGGCAGCGGCCTGGCCGTCACCTGGACCAAGAAGGGAGCATGCCTCTGGAGAATCCCCTCTGAGAGCATCCTGTTTGTAGAGGCGTGCGAAGCCCGTGTGCGGGATCCCGTCCACTGGATAGGTTGGCTGCATGCGTGGCAAGCCGACAGTTGTTCGACACGGACGGTGTGGTAGGGACCGCCGAGGTGGTGCTCGAGCTCCCTGACCACCTACACCCGCAGGACGCGGGGCCTCTGGACGAGGCCCCTGGCGGCCCGAGGCCTGCTGGGCGGGCGCTCCGCCGAGTGCGTTCCCCCGCCCCCGCCCGAGCCTGCTGATCTGGGCTCGGGGAGGAGTGCTCCAGCAGGCCGTGGCAGGTGAGAGTCAGAGCGTGAATTACCTACCCCGCTTTCGCTTCCAGGCAAAACCGAGTCATACCACGCGCCTTCTCGTCAAGCGGCCCGACCAGCACAGGCCGCAGTTTGGCATCGCTTAGCATCTCCTGGAAGCGAGGGTGGTCAAAAGCGAGGTAGGTTTGCTTGCTGGCCCCCTAGAGAGGTCACTCGTCAAGTCTGATGCGGGAGCGGAAGAGGGTGACCTTCTCCCTCTTTCCTGTTGCAGGTGTTGTGTGGGGCCTCCCGTGGCCAACTTGTGGTCGGTGGAGAAGCTCTCGCGGGGATGTGGTTCCAGGCCCAGCGCTCTCGCCTCGGGCGCCGTCACCACTTGCCTGCGCTTCGCCGAAGGGGCCCTCTGGGCTCGGAGGTTTGGGCGAAGAGCGAGGCGGCGTGGCTGCACGAGGAGCTGATGGGCCCCAACCGGTGCCGCTCCCGGGGCGCCTGGGTCTGGGGCGGGGTGCCTCCTGGTCTCGGGCCAGGTCCTGCGGGGGCCGTGAGATTCCGTCGGTATACAGTCGGGGCCCTGAAGAAGGAACCCTTTTCGTTGGGGAGGGGCTCCGCGTTCCTTAAGTGTTTCGCAGCTTGCCTCAGGTTTTCCTCATGTTTTCGACATGAAATCGAAGTTCAACTTATGGAAGAAAGGGGCCTCGTTCCTTATTTAGGGTTCCTTAGGTCAACGCCCCGACTGTATGGGATAGAGGTCCCCATGCTGGACCTCTCTCAGGTCGCTCGTCTCCACGGTTTTGAGGCGCCCGATTCGGCGGGGTGAATGGGCTGAGGAGCGGAGGCGGGCGGCGGAGCTCGCCAAGGCCGAGGCTGCCGAGCTTTGGCCTCTCCCGTCTCCCCGAAGAGGAGATCGGCCCGTAATTCGGGCCTGCCGCGTCGCGGCGAGGCATCTTGCCACTGCACCTTTCAGCCTTTCAGCCCCTTTGCTTCTCCCCCCCTTGCTCATCCTCCTGCTGCTCCCCTCCCTCCTCCCTTTCCTCCTCTCCCTCCTCCTCCTCCTCCTCTCCCTCCTCCTCCTCCTCCTCCTCCTCCTCCTCCTCCTCCTCCTCCTCCTCTTCCTACTCCTCCCCTTCCTCCTCCCCTTCCTCCTCCCCCGTCGGCAGGGAGCAGATATATACAGGGTGGGGCAGCTGGCGCCCGGAGGAGCCCGCCGGCAGGGTCCACCTCGATCTCATCGATCTGCTTCGGCATCGAGTCCTTGGCCGGCACGATCCGATCCGATTCCGATATTCCGACGATCCGATGCGGCCCGATGCTCTCCTCCTCCTCCTCCTCCTCTTCCTCCTCCTCTTCCTCCTCCTCCTCCTCCTCCTCCTCCTCCGCCTCCTGCTTGAACAGCTCCGACCTGGCGCAGCCGAGCGGTTTCGATTTTGAGCAGATGCGTGCATGGCGCTGCTGGTGTGCGTTTTCTGATTCATGGTTTTGCCCTCGCCCCGCCTCTCCCTCCCTGTTTGGGGCGCCGGTTTCGAGCAGGTGGGGTCCCTCCCCCAGCGGCCGCACTGCTGCAAGCAGTCGCACTAAGCAGAGGTCTGGAGCCAGTCCCCCCCCCCCACTCCCCCCCCCCTTCCGCCCAATGTCGAAACGACGAATCAGAAAACGCTCATTTGTGCCTCCTGGCGCAGTCGATCGGGTTCGATTTTGAGCAGAGGAGATGAGCGGGCCGAGGCAGAAGTCGATTTTGAGCAGATGAGATGAGCGGGCCGAGGCAGATGAGCAGGGTGAGGTAGACGGTGCTCGTCGGGGAAACGTGAGGCTCGAGTTCGTCGGAGCTGAACACGGGCATGCCAGCGTTTCTCGACGGGCCTGGATCTCGACGGTCCCGGTTTTTCGTGGGATGTCTGCTGCGGGAGCTCGCGCCACATTTCGCATGGGTTCTCGTCACCTTCCCGAGGGCCCCGTCGGGCCAGCCCGAGTCCCCGGAACCCGATTCTTAGACGTCTCCCTGAGCTCTGAGCCCGATCGGGGGGCGGAGGAGGCGCGGCAGTGGTTCCGGCTGGCAGATGGTCACCACCCACCAAACCACCCCAACCCAACCCGAAGGCTCAGATTTACCCTCGATTTCCAGTGGGGGGGGGTCGGGAAACATCGAACAAAACACATATGGAACCCTTACCCCCCCAAACCCGAAATTCGGGTCTTCGGGTTGGGTTGGGGTGGTCTGGTAGGTAGTCAGATGGGAGGGGGGAGAAGCGGGCCCTCCTCGTCGCCATGGCTGGACGCGTCTCGAAAAAAACTGGTCAGGTTCGACCCTGGGAGGCGCCCGGGGGTACCGCTTTTGAACGAAGTCGCCCTCGCCCAGATTTTCTCTGGGCTTCTCCTGCTCAGGCTCGAAAACCGATTTCTGACCACATCCACCTCTGGATCCTCGATTCTATGATAGGTCCTCGGGGGTGGAAGTGGGTAGTTTTTCCTTCCCCTGGGGCGGGGAAACTGCCCACCCCCACCTCTGGAAACCGCTTTTCGCAAGGCACCTCGGGAAGTGGGTGTGGTCAGAAATCGGTCTCCTACAGGCCCCCCGTACGCCCCCAGCAAGTCAGGAGCGAGAGAAGGACGCACACGTACATAAAAATCCACGCTGGTTTCGAGCGTACGCATTGCCCGAATGGTGGCACCACGACGCGGCCATTCTCGCGGATCGAGGGGCCGTGTTCATGTTTATAGCTGGGCGCGTACGTCCTTTGTGGGCTCCCTAGCAAGGTGCGCTTCCTGGAGGTGTTCGGCCTGGACGCGTCGCAGCAGGGCACCTACACCGTCACCGCCGAGAGTCTCGGGCAGGTGCTGGCGAAGCGAGGCCTGCGCAACGTCAAGGACGGCTTCCTGCTCAAGGCGCTGCAAGAGTTGGAGAGGGTTGCCCAGAGCAAGGCAAGCTCGTGCGGCGCGAGCGTGGACTCCAGAACCTCGGCGCTATCCAGCGTTGTGCCGCCTCCTGTTGGGAGCTTGTCTGGTTCGGCGCGCCTCGACAAAGGCATAGGCTTCGAGATTTTCGTGGACGCCGTCTTGATGTCGGACCTTCCGAAGCGCGTGCATCCGAGGCTTTCTCGTGGTGTCGAAAAGATGCAGGAGGCCTTGCTGAAGCAAGATGTGGAGGAGGTTATCGCCAAGCTGTCCCGAAAGCGAGAGTCCCTTGCTATGGATGTGTCCGTTGACGGGCTCGCGCCGACGCCAAAATCCTCGAAGGTGGACACTGTCTTGAATACATTCGTCTCGCTGACAGTACTCGCCAGCATAGTCTGTCTGGGCCTCAGCAGAGAGAGCGACCCTGACTGGGAAGGGTGGCTTATACTGGAGGCCGTCTTCGCGGTCATATTCATAGCGGAAATAAACATCAAAATCCTGATGCACGGCTCGCGCACGTATTGGTGTGGCCCAGACAGGCGGTGGAATTGGTTGGACTTCACAGTCACCGTCGTATCGGTCGGGGATGTATGTCTCAACCTGGTTATCCAAAATCTGTCGGACGAGTTAGAGTTCAGCAGGCTCGCGCTGGTCTGCCGCGTTTTCCGACTCATGCGACTTGGGCGTGTCCTAAAGATGATCCGGTCGCCGTTGATCCGCGAGCTCTCGAATATGTTGGTCGGTTTCGTGCTCGGCTCACCGGCCCTCTTCTGGGTCTCGATTATCATTTGGGTAGTTGTTGCGTTGGTAGCAATGAGCCTTCGGATCGCGGTCGGCGCTCATCCAGATGAGCAAATGTTGGTCGAAAAATGCGGACACCCCGACCTTTTCGTTGTCACGGAGGACGCGGACCCAACCTGCGCAAAGCACAAGCTTTACGCAGAGGAATACTGCGGCTCGCTGTCGAAGTGCATGTTCACCGTGTTCCGTTGCATGATCGGCGACTGCACCAGCACAGGCGGTCAATCTTTGGCAGCGCACTTGAGCGCAGGTTTCGGAACGAAGTTCGACTTTGTGTATCTCACTGGCATGATCGTGATGATATTTGGTCTCTTCAATGTCATCACCGCGATATCCCACCTGCCTCCGGCAAGCCCCGTACAGTGCCCGCGCAGCAGCGCCGTAAACAAGAGGTCTGGTTTCGTGGCCTTCCTTCGGGAAGCCCGTTGGATCGGCCCCGGGCCGCCATGGCGGAGGTCGGGCAGTCTCAGGGCCGCCTCGGGGCCTTGTGTTGGCTTGTGCAGGGCCATCTTGACGGCCTCGGGGGACCCTGCAGCTTCCGGGGTGGGCTGAAGCCGAGAGGCTTCGATAGGGAAACCGCATGGATCATTCTCAGCTCCCCTCCTCCCCCCCCCCTCTGCCCTTGCTGCCCCCATGCCCCTGCACGCCTCGTGATCCCACACGGAGCTCCGCGCACGGTCTCGGTCAGTGCGTGCCGACAGGGGGGGCGGCCCCTGTACGGAACCCGGCCAGACGATTAACAGCACTCTGACGCTTCTCACCGTGCGGGCACGGTGACGGATTCGTGGAGGCAACGATGGCGGGGCTGAAGTACAGCGAGGCGAAGCAGAAGCTACGAAGCGTGTACGAGGCTCAGTACGTGAAGCGAAAGCTGGACGAGCTGGTGCGCAGGATCCACGCCGTCTCCCGCTGGGTCCAGAACTCTAACGGAACGACGGCCGACGACCCAGAGCACGACGCGAGCGGCCACGCCTGGGGGATGTCGGTGGACCCGGGCTCCGCCGACCACATCAATTTGACAGAGAACGAGTTCTTCGCGGTGATCGACGACGACGTCGTCCGGCGGATCCTGATGGAGCTGGACATCGAGGTCGAGGGCGCCGGCAAGGAGGCGCTCTTCGAGCTCATGGACTCGAATTGCAGCGGGACGGTGGACGTGGCGTCGATGATAGATACGCTCATGAAGCTGAGGGGCGGGCCCATGAAGGTCGACATGATCGCCCCGTCGGTGGCCCTCCGAGGGCTGCAGCAGGAGCTCCGGCGCCTGGTCTCGAGGCTCGCCGTGGCCGATCCCGCGGGCGGGGAGGGCAGCCCCAAGGTCAAGGGAGGAAAAGCCACCCGGACCGGACGATTGGCGTTCACTGAACGGCCCTGGGCGTTGCCCAAACGTACAGCCCTGCCCTGTTCGATTCCTTCTTTGGGCCCCCCGGCAAGGGCAGCCCCAAGCCGATGCTGGCCCGGGACGGCGTCGGCCCGTAGACGAGCGCCTCCGCCGAGGGCCAGCTGCTCGTCCGGGTGCCGCTCGGAGGGGGGCTGAGCCGGGTCCCGGGGCACGCCGCGCGCTCCTGGGCGCGCATCGCCCGCCATCTGGACGCCGACGACGATGCTGACGCCGACGCCGACGCCGACGACGACGCCGACGCCGACGCCGACGCCGACGACGACGACGCCGACGCCGACGCCGACGCCGACGACGACGACGACGACGACGACGACGACGACGACGACGACGACAGTGACGACGACGACGACGACGACGACGACGACGACGACGACGACGACGACGACGACGGCGACGGTGACGACGACGACGACGAACGACGACGACGACGACGACGCCGACGTCTCTCACACGCCGAAGAGTTGTCTTGGGGGGGAGGGAACCAGTTTTGTGCCCCAGTGCAGACGTACCCTGGAGAGTCCATGGGGCCCACTGGCAGTGCCTTGGCTGGAATCGTGGCCTGTGAAGCCTCACTGCGGGGTATGTCGTCCTGGGGGGGGGAGGCGTTCGGTCCCATTCAAGGTGCGCGTGCACAACAGCGTCGAAGTGCGCAGCCGAAAGACAGCCTAGTCATGCTAGCGCAGCGCACGTGGTGAAGATGGGCAGGAGTGGGGGCGATGAGGACAGAGGATACGCGTTTGGTCTTTTAGCAGGCTGTATCGGGCTTCATGGTGTTGCGGGGTTCTAGGGGCTTCTAGGGAACGGGAGGGTGAAGAGGATGACGAGAAGGAGGACGAACCATCTGCTCCCTGCCATTTCTTTTCTGTTCGCACCTCAGCAACATGACTACGCTTGCTGGAGATGCGGCCGCCGAATCTTCCTCATCTTCCGCATCCTCGTGTTCCTCCTCGCCTCGTCCCCCTCCGCCTCATATTTTTGTGTTGTTTCTCCTGCTCCTGCTGCTCCTTCTCCTCCCCCTTGCCGCCAGATGAGTGTGTGTTTTGGAGGCAAATTAGCCTCAAAAGCTGAACTCTGGCCCTGAACTCTGTTTCATTTCTGATTCGTTTGAAACATTGAACTCTGGTCAGAACTCTGATTTAACTCTGATTCGGCTCTGTCCGCAGCCAGAGCTAAATCAGAGTTAAATCAGAGTTCCAGGCTAGAGCCAGATCAGAGATTCAGCCAAACCAGACAAGCCAAACCAGAGCTGAATCAGAGTACCATCAGAGTTCTTGCAGTCCAAGGCGGAGGGCGCGGGGCGCGCTGCGCAAGTGCGCTTGTCCTCTCTCCTTGCCCATTCTCCCTCCTCCCCCCGCTCTCTTCTTCCTACCTCGTCTATCCCCTCCCTCCTTCCTCCGCTTCCCTCTCCCTCCCTTTCCCTCCCCCGTCCGCGTCCCTCTCCCCCCCTCCCCCCCTCCCCTCCTCCTCGGTTTGTCTCCTCCCTCCTCCCCTTATTCCCGCCCTTATCCTCCACCTTCCCTCCTCCTCCTCCTCCTCTTCCTGCCCCCTTGGCCTCACTAGTCCCGCTTCCTCCTTCCTCGGTCGCCGTCGCCCTCCACGTGCTGTCCCTCCTTTGCCCTCGGCCCCCATTCCTCCTTCGTCCTTTTGTTCCTCCTCCTCGTCCCCCTCCGTATCGAGCGTCAGTCTTCGCTCATCGGCCTCAGTGTCCCGCCTTCGTTCTCGCCCTCGCTCCCCCTCGCTCCAGGTCCCGAGCCCGGCCTCGTCTCCGCCCTCGCCCCCGCGCCCGCCTTCGCCCCCGCCCGAGGCCGCTTTCACTTCAGCCCTCTTCCTCGCCTTCGCCTTCGTTCCCGTCCTTGCTCTCACCGTCGTTCCCGCCCTCGTTTCCGCCCTCGTTCCAACCTTCGTTCCCGCCCTCGTTTTCGCCTTCGCCCCCGCCGTCGCCCCCGCCCTCGTTCCCGCCGTCGCCCCCGCCCTCGTTCTCGCCCTCGTTCCCGCCCTCGCTCCCGCCCTCGTTCTCGCCTTCGTTCTCGCCCTCGTTCCCGCCCTCGTTCCCGCCCTCGTTCCCGCCGTCGCTCCCGCCGTCGTTCCCGCCGTCGCTCCCGCCCTCGTTCCCGCCTTCGTTCCCGCCGTCGCTCCCGCCCTCGTTGTCGCCCTCGTTCCCGCCCTCGTTCCCGCCCTCATTCTCGCCTTCGTTCTCACCCTCGTTCCGGGGCCGTCCGGAGGCCGCCCAGGGAACACAAGGGCCGCCCGGGGAAATCAGACTTGAAACAGAGTTTGGGCCAGGCCTAAAACATATCTCAAAAACGGTATGTAAACATACCTCAAACAGACCTTCGTCAGAGCTTTGCCCCCAAACAGACCTCAAACATATTTCAAACATACCTTAAACATACCTCTAACATACCCCAAACAGACTTCAAACAAACTTCCCGGTGATTACCCGGAGGTTCCCCGGAGGCGCCCAGGGAATTCCCAAGGCGCCCAGAGGAATCCCAGAGGCGCCCAGAGGCGGCCCCCCGCCCTCATTCCCGCCCTCGCTCCCCCCTTCGTTCCCGCCCTCGTTCCCGCCCTAGTTCTCGCCCTCGTTCTCGCCCTCGTTCTCGCCCTCGTTTTCGCCCTCGTTCCCGCCTTCGTTTCCGCCTTCGTTCGCGCCCTCGTTCCCGCCGTCGTTCCCGCCCTTGTTCCCGCCATCGTTTTCGCAGTCGTTCTCTCCCTCGTGTTCGCCTTCGCTCCCGCCGTCGCTCCCGCGGTCGTTCCCGCCGTCGCTCCCGCCCTTGTTCTCGCCCTTGTTCCCGCCCTCGCTCCCGCCCTCGTTCCCGCCATCGTTCCCGCCCTCGTTATCGCCCTCGTTGTCGCCCTCGCTCCCGCCCTCGTCCCCGCCCTCTCTATCTCCCTCGTTTTCGCCTTAGCTCCCGCCGTCGCTCCCGCTGTCGTTCCCGCCTTCGTTCTCGCCCTCATTCCCGCCTTCGTTTCCGCCCTCATTCTCGCCTTGGTTCTGGCCCTCGTTCTGGCCCGTCGCCCCCGCCTACCCCAGTTCCTGCCCTCGCCTCCGCCGTCCATCTCGCGATCGTTGCTGCCCTTGCCCCTTGTCCCCGCCTTCATTCTGGGCACCTCCCAGGGCGCCTCCCGCGCCCTCGTCCTTTCCGACAAGTGCAGCGTTTCTCCTCTGCGCGTCCCGCCCCCGACCTGTCCCGGGCGGGCGGCGGGGATTGGGGCGGCCACCGCGATGCGCAGCGTGTCGCGGCGCGGCAGCCGGCAGCTCTGAGGAGCGAGCCTCGGGTGAGCCTTTTTTCGCCCCAGCTGCCGTTGAGCTGTTTTTGGCAGGGCCGCGCAGGCGGGGGGCGCTGCCCCGCGCCCCCCGCGCAGGCCTTAGCCTTAGCGTTGCCGCAGGGCGGCGTGCGCAGGCGGGCCCAGCTCGCAGCATTTGGCAGCTGGCGGCTGGGCCCCCAGCCATGACCTGCCCCTTGGCTTACGCATTCCTTCTGTTGCTGTGCACGCGCATGGGGCCAACCCGGCAGCGTTCTGGGCCGACGCCGCGACATTGGCTTCAGCGGGCCCAAACCAAACCATAATCATAGTTACTTTGAGAGTTCCCAGTCAGACCTAAATCCGACTTGGGACTTAGGGTCAGATTTAAATCAGGTTTCCACTCATACCTCAATCGGAGCTCGCGCTGAGGACCGGACTTGAATCAGAGTTCCAGCGCAGGCATGAATCATACCAGCATCCGGGTTTGTGGCCGGAGCAGAGCAACGGAGCGCGCCCCCAAATGACACGCAAGGCTAGTTCTATTCCTCGGAGGTCGCGGGCGCCGGCGATAGCCATGCGCTGGCAGCCGGCAACTCCTGGTCACATCCATGCTCCAGCTGCTCGTCTGCCCATCCATTGTGCGGTTGTACCTTGACGAGTCGTTTTGGCGATGAAGAAGTGCACGGCTGCCATATTTGAGTCCCGAGCTCGCCCGGCAGGACAGGCCTGCTGTTCGTGAGATCTGGTTGCGCTACCAGAGGCGTGCTGCGCGAGCTCCTCTCAGTTCCATGTTCATCGCGCTGGGCGACTTCAACATCCACGACGAACCGTCGGCCTCACTCGCCGAACCCAGGCCCATTCTCATGCAGTTTGCCGGCGGAGACCAGCATCGCCAATCCCTGTTGCGAAGTGTCTTCTCAGTCGTGACTGAGCTCAGCAGCGGTGGGCCTACAACCCCCTGGGATAAAAAGCCCGGGCCGCAGAGGTCGGGGAATAATAAGCCTTGATGTTCGGCCCCCGTTAATTAGACCACGGGGCCCCGGTGCAATGTTGCAGGGGCCGCCGCGTTTAAATTCCTGGTCCATCCCCGCCCCCTCTAATATTATAATCGCCAAATGGGGTGACGACCGGAAATCCGCATTCCGCCTCGCACTTCCCCCAAGCAAAAATTCCGGGCGCTTTCCAGGCGACCGGGAATTCCCAGTGGCGGCGGGAAATTGGCGATTTCGCGTGGGACTTCCTCGCAAATGAATTTCTGGTCCCAGTTATGTTGCTTGGGAGTTGCGATTATGCTCGGTATTTCTTGCCGGTCATGTTTGCCTCTCGGGGAGCGACGATACAAGAAGGCCTGCAGTGCCGATCCGGACTTTTTCATCCGGGGGGTGGTGCCAGATGCGACCGTCATGCGGAGAAGGCCGCGCGTCTTGACCATGTCTGCTGCAGTCTCCCGCCTCGCGCGTGCCCCAACTTTGACGGGATCGTCGGAGTCTTGGCGGTTGTGGCAACCTTCAGTGACCAGCGGCTCAGTGAGCATGGGGCCCGCGCCGTCTCGCTCCAGTTGAGCTAGGGGGAGGGCGACTCTACCCAGCCCAGGGATCACGCGGGAATCCCCAGGGGGCACGCGGGAAGCCCCGGTCAATTTGGAGACTACCCAGGACTGAGGGCAGAGGCTCCATGGATTAGGCAAATGACCTGAGGGCGCGCCCTTTCCGTGCCAAGAGGCACGGTGGTGGATGATGATGGGCGCGGAGAAGCGCCTGGCAGGGTGGTCGACGTCCGCGGCGCTAGAGAAATTTACCCTGCGCCTCTTCGACATCTCAGTGTCAATTCCCCTGCTTGGGGGGCAGTGGCTGTTTCGCACATTGCAGCGCTACGGGTTCTCCATGAGCGCCAGCCGCGCGATCCATGCTCTGCGCGGGGATTCGCTTGGTTTCGCCAGCGCCCAGTGCCGGGTGGACTTCCTATGCCCGATCGACGCGGCCGCGGCGCAGGGATGTCTCTTTCTGACACCATATGGGCCATCGCCATGGACGTTAACATTCGTCGAGTCGCGCGTATTTTTACCGGCGGAGAATCTGGGCGCGCAGCAGCGTGCGCTGATGTTCTGGCAGTCCTTCCTCGTCGGCTTTCGCTCCTTGCAGAACAGGCCATTGTCGGGGCTTTCGCGGGCCCCGAAGCTACCGCGGATCTGCGACGGGTGGAGGCTGGCCCCGAATGGTGGCCACGCGCGGTCGCCATTGGAAGTGCGCCCTCACCGCTGGGCGCCAAGATCCGCTTCTAGCAGCCGCCGCCGATCGCGGCCCCCGGGCACCGCGCCTAATTCTACCGCGCCCCCAGGAGCATCATTCGCAGGGAGTTATGCGCAGTCCGCAAGTTCTTGCGTCTCCCACCGAGCATCCTCTGGTGGCAGGACATCATTTCAATCGGCTGCTGGCCGAAAGGAGCTGCTCCGAGGCCCCCCCCCGCGCATTCGCTCGACGCCCTTTGGCGAGGAGATCGCTGCATCATGGCCAACTGGGATGCGCTGCGCGGCAAACTATACGACGCTGCAGGCCTCCGCTGTGGCTTGCAGGACCCGGCGAAGCAGATGTGGTCGCCGCCATTCTGGGGGGGGCCCTTGCCATTGTCCAGCGCCGCCGCGACATTCCCGCCAATGGCTCGGAGATTCTCTCGCCAGCTCGACATCATGATATCCGATCTGCCGCCGCGGCCGCGCAGAATGGGGCGCGCGCTGCGAGTGGCGAGGGCCGCGAGCCGAGGCCGCAGAGACTCTTCGTCCACAAGCATGACGGCCCTTGGTTCCTGTCAGCTGTGAAGTTACCTTCGCCGAGCGCCTGCGAGCCTTCTTTGACTTTCTCCTTCCGCTGGGCGCCATTCGAACCAGATGGCGCCGCCTGCGGGATGTTCATCGTGAGGTGGCCCCCCCCGTGGCGGCGATCGCTCGGCTGGCATTCGAGTCGCAGAATGCACGTTGCCCCTTTGTGCAAGGGGCGCGTTTTGGGCTGCCCTCGGGGGCCCGACGCAATCCAGCGCTGCCTTTTGCGCCCTTGGCTACTTCATCTGATTGCCCTTCCTCGGGCACGCCTGCAGTCTGACCCTGTCCATCGGCTTGGCCTGGGCAGCAACTACAACGGCGATCCTGGCGATAACTTGCTGCTGGCCAGCTATTTTCTCGCACCAGTAAGGGGGCTACGAAGCTATGCGCGACGGGCGTCGCGCCGCGAACCCTGGGGGGGCCCGCGGGGCAAGGAAGGCCTGGCGCGGGTCTCGAAGACCTCGGGGCGACCATGGCAGCTCTCGCGGGCGCGCGCGCAGGCCTGGTGGATGCGCGACCGTGGCGCTCAGACATGGGCCATGGCAGCGCGGCGAATCTCGCTTTCTCGGCACGCGCGATCTTGCCTGGCTTCGTAGCACCCTTGCTGCTGCCATTGCGTACTACTTATACTTTGAATTTAGCCGTCATCGCCAGAACGTCTCCCACGAGTCCCGCTTCAGGCTCCTTCCGCACCGCGAGGACCGCATGAACGTCGGAAGTCTTGGCCCCCGCGCGGCCTGCGCCCGGGGATCGGCTGGGATCTTCTTCAGAGTCCATTCGTGTTCCTGCCGCTGCTTCTGCTGCCCTAGTCTTCCAGCGCTCAAGAAGAATGCTACTCTCTTCTCTGCCCCGCGGATGGCTGGGGGCCAGCCCGTCTCACCTGAGTCTGTCTGGAAGATGGCCCGCCCTCTCCGCAAATTCTGATTCTTTGGCACAGGAAGTGATCATTCACCAAAAGCGATTGCACTTCGGTCTGGCAAGGTGTCACCACGTAGCCGCCCGTTGCCACCTCGTTGCGGCCTCGCTGCCGCATCGTAATCTGGGATAGTCTCTCGAGGTTTCGTCACGTTGCCACCCCTTGCCGCCTCGTTGCCGCCTCATTGTTTTCTCGTTGCTTTCTCGTTGCCGCCTCGTGTGTTGGCTGGGTTTGGCGACGTTTCGCTACGTTGCCGCCTCGTTGCAGCCTCGTTGCCGCCTCGTGCGCTGTGTAGGTTTGGCGAGGTTTCGCTACGTTGCCGCCCGTTGCCGCCTCTTCGCCTCGTGCGTTGGGTGGGTCTGGCGAGGTTTCGCTACTTTGCCTCCCGTTGCCGCCTCGTTGTTGCGGCTTCGTTGCCGCCTCGTGCGTTCGGTGAGTGGAGTAAGGTTTCGCCACGTTGCCGCCCGTTGCCGTCTCGATGCTTTCTCGTTGCCGCCTCGTGCGCTGGTTGGGTCGGGCGCAGTTTTCGCCACCTTGCGGCCTCGTTGCCGCCTCGTTGCCGCCTGTTGCCGCCTCGCGCCCAGTGTGGGTCCAGCGAAGTTTCGCTACGTTGCCGCCCGTTGCCGGTTCGTTGCCGCTTCGTGCGCTGGCTTGGTCCAGCGAGGTTTCGCCATAGTGCCGCCCGTTGCCGCTTCGTTGCCGCCTCGTGGACTGGCTGGGTCCAGCAAGGTTGCCTCCTCCTTGCCACGTCGTGCGCAGGGATGGTCTCGCGAGGCTTCGCCATGCTGCCGCCTGTTGCCGCCTCTTTGCCGTTCCGTGCGCTATGCTGTTGGGCGAGGTTTTGCCACGCTGCCGCCCGTTGCCGCCCCGTCGCCGCGTCGTGCGCCGGGGTGCCGCGCCGTCGCCGCTTCGTGCGCCGGGGTGGCCCGGCGAGTTTTCGCCACGCTTCCGCCCGTGGCCGCCTCGCTGCTGCCTGGTGGGCCGGGTGGGTCTTGCGTGGCTTCGCCACCTGGGCGCGCTTTGCCGCCTCGTTGCCGCCTCGTTGCCGCCTCGTGCGGTTGTGAGGTTTCGCCGCGTTGCTGCCCGGTGCCTTCTCGTTGCCGCCCCGTGCGCTTGGCAGGTCCGCGACGAGATGTCGCCTCGTCGCCGCCCGTTGCCACCTCCTTGCCGCCTCGTTGCTGCCTGGTGGGTGCGGCGACGTGCTGCTGAGTTGTCGCTTCGGTGCCGCCTCGTGCGCTGGGTTGGTCCGACGAGGTTTCGCCACGCTCTTGCCCGTTACCGCTTTGTTGCCGCCTCTGGCTTGCACCGCGTACGTTCTCGCTCCAAAGGGTTGACTCTACCCCCCCCCCGGGGTTGTGGGTACCCCATGGGGCGTTGCAGCCTCTAGTGAATTGCGCATGGTTCCGCATCGCTGTTTACGTTCCATATGCTTGTGCACCATGTCAGCCCAACCGTTATCACCGCCGACGCTCGTCCTGGTCAGTCACTACCATGCGTTCGAGATCATGTACCCCAGTCGATGTTATCCAAACACCCATTGCGAAAATACCATCAAACCCACACGCGTGCTCACGTGTCAAAATCAGGCCACGCACTTTAGTCTGTAGTGGCGCAAGCGTTTCAACACACACGCATCAAACACCCAGTGTTTTTCCACCAGATGTCTTGCAGAATTTCTGTCAACGCGACCCTTTGGAAACCAATGGAAAACAACCATATGATTTTTGCAATCCCGTCCCAAACCCGCATTCTCATCTCACCACGCGGTGCATTTATGTTGATCTGC
>CAUYUJ010019936.1:0-7500 GCA_963575745.1 Prorocentrum cordatum | reverse complement strand
CAGATCCAGCCAGCGCAGGGGGCGCCCACGAGGCGCCCACCGGGCGAAACCTCGGCGTAAACAACCAAGTGCTGGTCAAGACAAGTGAGGGGCCCCAAGCTCGAGCAGTGTCCGGGGAATGACGCAAACGCAGTGTGTCTTTCACCCAGAGCATGTTTGCAATTCTTCTCCATGCCCTGAGCGTGAGCTGCGCACGTCAGAACATGCCGTGCACCCACAGGCCTATTTCCGAGTGCGGTGGGCCCGCGCACGCGGTTTCGGACTCAGTTCGTTTCGGCCCCTGCTGGTTTCGGAAGTCCCATCCGCACCCCGAGCCCGCGACGCGAGTGCCTGCATGACGGCCGGGGCATCGGCCCGAGAAAACAGGACCCTTCGTGCAAGGCCGCAGGTGCAGCACTCGTTGCTGCAGGCAGCGGCGCAGAGACCGCGGCGGCGTGTGTGCTGGCTCCGCTCCTCGGCTCCGCGCTCCCTCCTGCGCCCTCCTCCTCCTCCTCCTCCCTCCTCCCTCCTCCTCCTTCCTCCTCCTCCTCCCTCCTCCTCCTCCTCCTCCTCCTCCTCCTCCCTCCTCTCTCCTCTCCCTCCTCCCTCCTCCTCCTCCTCCTCCTCCTCCTCCTCCTCCTCCTCCTCCTCGTCCTCCTCCTCCTCCTCCTTTGCATGGCATTCACCATCATCGGACGAAACACAATGGAGCTAGTCAGGTTCGGAAGTATGTCCAATCATGTCGCCGTCACTTGGATGTTCGCCCCGACCAGGTTCAGAAGGTTTTGCAAGAGACCAAGGATCGTCCTTGGGATGAGTGGCTGTGCTTCTTGCATTGCATCGGATCAGCAGCAGATACCGAGTTGGCGTACTTTGTGCTCGCGGCGAAGAAGGTTAGTGCTCGCAGTCAAAGGCGGGCTATTCAGGAATCGTTGTTGGAGTTCAAGGACTTCGTGGAGGATCGTGCGTCGTTGGGCCGCCTGCACAAGTCTCTCAATCCGATGCCCCAGCCATCGGACGAGCTGGAGCACGAGGGAGTGGTGCTGTTCCAACCGAGGGACATCATCGATGCTAAGGCCCAGCACTGGCATCGGCTATGGGCCCCCACGATCATGGTGGAGGACGAGGTCACCCAGGCCTTCGCCGAGGTGCAGGCGGCCGCGGAGGACGACCCGCTGCCCAGCATCACGGTGGAGGAGATCCGACGGGCGCTTCGGAGGATGCGTCCAGGCACGGGCATGGGCGTGGACTTCGTCACGCCGCTCGACCTGGAGCGCCTGCCCGACTGTGCGCTTGCAGAACTAGCTCTGGTTTTCGAGGCGTGTGAACAATGCCTCTGCTGGCCAGCTCAGCTGCTGCTCATCTTGGGGAGGATGCTCCCCAAAAATTCATCTGGGGATCGGATCATCGGATTGGTCCCCCTCCTCGGTCGCCTCTGGTCCCTTTATCAGGGAGCCTTTGGTGAGGGACTGGTCGGAGGAGACCGAGGAGGGGTGGGATGCTGCTGTACGGGGCAATTCAAGTTCTCGAGAAGCGTATCTTGGTGCTGTTCAGGAAGAGGTTTGTAGCAAGCGTAATGTTGAGGTTGGACAAGGACCCTGCGATATTTTATCTTTCCATGGCTCAATAGAATGGCCTTATCTTGTCAAAAATGCGTTACGTATGCAGTTCCTACCCCGGATTCTATATCATATCTGGAATTATTGCCATGTGTTTCGGCCAGAGTTATGAGTCAACTCGGCGCCTCGCCGGCGCCTTTCCAGCCGACGAGGAGTATCGTGCAAGGTCTTCGGTCGGGCACGAGGTTTGGGCGTATCATGACGCACTTCGTTCTGCGCGGAGTAGCCACGGCCCATCCTCAGACCAGCCATAGGATATGGATAAATGATCTGTCTCAGCAGGTTCGTGGCTCCCGTGCAGCAGTACGAGCGCAGCTTCGGGACTGCATCCTTGACA
Source organism: Prorocentrum cordatum (assembly GCA_963575745.1). NCBI lineage: Eukaryota > Dinophyceae > Prorocentrales > Prorocentraceae > Prorocentrum > Prorocentrum cordatum. Next base: position 5,565 of record CAUYUJ010019936.1, on the reverse strand, counting down.
CCTGCGCTGCGCTTGCACGCAATAAGCTCAAGGTCTCGCCGAAATCAGTTGTGGTGTGCACGCACGTGGCAGACGCTCGTTGGGTATGCAAGGCTGTGCAGCGCCGTGGTGGAGCCACCATCATGCCGCAGAGCCAAGCAGCATTCCTTGGTGTGGATATCTCATGCGGTGTTCGGCTTGCCCGAGCCACTCGGCGTGAGCGAGATCAGAAGCACGCGATAATGTCAGCTAAGATTGGACGATATGCGAAGGCAGCCGAGCGTTACCGTGTAGCCTCGCGCCTGGGGGTCCAAGGTGCACAGGCAGCTGGGTGTTACGGGTTTCAGATTTACGGCACGTTCGGACAGCGACTTCTGCAAGCTCGGCGGCGTGCTGGATTTGCTTGTGGAGCCGCCACGAGAGGCCGATGCCTCACCTCGCTGCTCGCGCTGCGTATGCCCGAGCAGGACCCTGGCATCAAGTTTCCCAGCCAGTGCGTCTTGATGTGGCTCGAGACTTGGGGAGGCCACCCTGATCTTAGAGCAGGCGCACGTCGGGCTTGGACGGGGGCAGCCAAACAGCTGATCAACACCCCAGTGGAAGATCTGTCCAGGCAGGTCCGAGGTCCCATGACGGCAGTGATGCTACATCTGATTGAGTCTGGATGGCAGATTGGCCAAGCGACATCGTGGACCATTCCCGAGCCTCGCCCTGCAGCAGGCGACGAATGGAGGTTTGACGATGCTATGTTCTCTGGTTTGCAAGCTGTTGGCAATTTCGCAGAATTTGTGAAGGACTGCAAGGGCGTGCTAGCGTTGCGACGGTGGCGACGCGCAGCTGCCCACTACTGCGGTGCAGGTCTAGAGAAGGGTGCGGATTGCGCATCATATCGAGTTCTCCTCAAGCAGTTGGAGGAGACCCCTCAGTACGGACATCGGTTAGCAGCAGTTATGACAATGGTTGCAGTGGGTGCGTCGTGGCCTCGCGACAGGAAGTATGAGGATATTCCGCAGTTCCAGGGATCTCGGCTCTGTCAACGATGCAACAGTGCTCCTGTAACAATGCTACACCGTGGCTGGACCTGCCCAGCCAACGTCGGCAATGGTGCGTATGTTCGGTCGGGCGAAATAATGACACAAACAGTTGCGCAGGCTGAAATGGACTCGGGGTTTTGGCTGAGAGGGATGCTCCCGCAGACGTGGACAGAAGTACCAGCTCCCACAGCCACCGAGGAGTGGACAGTTGCAGGCACCAGTGATGCATGCGAGGTAAGATTCCTAGGTACTGGCACCCCCGAGGCTCCACCCATTATTTTCGGAGATGCCTCAAGGGGTCCTGACAGAGCCTCCCCTAAGTTCAGAAGGGTAGGGCTTGCTATAGTCCTTTTTGGCTCCCCCGAGCCCCAGGTAGACATTCGGGTTGCCATTCATGGGCCCCTGGCTGGCCTCCGCCAGGCTGTCCCCAGGGGCGAGCTTCGGGCCCTTGTTCTCGCCTGTTGGGCCACTAAGGGGGCCCTGCTTTACGCTTCAGACTGCGAGTCTGTAGTGAAAGGTTGGTATAGTAGGCGGTGGCTTTCCCCTCAAGGGGAGGACGGGGACCTGCGGGCCTCTCTGGGCAAGCTGTTTGAGCTCCAGGGGCGCGACCCCAGCCTCATCACTGTCCTCGTTGTCCATTCCCATCAGAGTGAACATGTGGTTGTTACTAATCGTTCGCAGAGGTGGCTCATTACGAGAAACGCCGTTGCAGATGTTGTGGCTGGTATGGCTGCTCGCCAAGCCCGCCTGCCCTCGTCAGCAAGGCAGACTGTCTTGCTCCACGAGCGCCGTGCTTTTCTTGTGCGCATGCGTCTGCTCCGAGCGTCTCTCGATTTGTTTGCTGCCGAAGCTTTGGTCGTTGAAGAAAAACGTGGGCCCCACATGAAAAGGATCCGCCCTCCTTCTGCTGCTTCTTGCCCCCTCTTCTCGTCTTCGCACTGTCTTGATGAATCTGGGAGGCGCTGCACCATATGTGGCGGGTCGGCCTCCAAAGCGACCGCGACCGAGTTTCTTCAGAACGATTGTTTTCAGCCCTTGAATTATGACGGGCCTCTCCTTTATAACCCCCCCCAATGCAAAGCTGCACATTGCGGGGGGTTGGGTAGACCTGAGTCATACCATGCAATATTCCACAGTATTGAAGCTTTGGTATTGTAAGTCGTGCGGATGTTACGCATCGTCTGTGTGGCGCGAGTTAGGGAAGGGGTGCACTGCCAAGGTCGCCCCCACGAGAGGCCTGTATCTTAGTCGTATCTCCAGAGGCCTCGTTCCCAAGGTTTTAAGTGCAGCGGAGAAGCGCACTCGCGGGCATGTGTGACGTATGTCGGTGCCTCAGTGTTTCACGTGGTAGGCACACGGTTGACTCTGTCACATGGTCATTCTCATTCTCATTATCCTCCTCTTCCTCCTCCTCCTCCTCCTCCTCCTCCTCCTCCTCCTCCTCCCCACCTCCAGTCGGGCTGGAAGCTGCGCCTCTGTGGCGCACCGCGGTGGTTGCGCTATCGTGTCTTCCTTCTCTGCGGCTGCGGTGTTGCACTGAGAACGTGGGGGTTCCTCCCTGCTCCCGCCGGCGATTACTCGCCCCGAAACCCAGAGCCCCCCCCCCCCCAAAGCAGGCTGTTCAGACCCCCCCCCAAAGCAGGCTGTTCAGAAGAAGAAGAAGAAGAAAAATAATACTACTAATAATAATAATAATAATAAGAAGAAGAAGAAGAAGGGGGAACTCGGGGATGCATCCCCAGAAAGCGATTTGGACGCACCCCTGGCGAGGATGGACGCGCACCCCTCGTACAGCCTCGAGTTGGGCCCCGCTCGTTTGTCCAGCCAGAAGCCCACTGCACCGGGGGATGGACGCGCCACGCCACCCCCCGTTGTGCTCGATCTCTCTGCCCTGCCACTGCCTCCGACCTCCGGCTGCCGCCCTCCTGCCCCGTGCCGTCGGTGGCCCTGCAGTCAACCCGCACGATAGGGATCAGCATGTTTCCAAGGGTACTCCAGATTTCGTAATAAAAGGGAGGGGGTCTGGACCCTCCAAGACAAGCCATTTCAGACCTCCCCCGTGGGAGAACCCTCCAAAACATCGTCCCCAGACCCCCCAGGCCCTCCAAGATAGCCTGGAAGAGACCCCCCCCTGAAATGAGACCCCCCTCCCTTTATTACGAAATCTGGAGTACCCGTCGGCCCATCCTTGACCAGGGCTGGACCTAAACGGTGTTTTGGCGATGTCTTGGGCCGCTTTCGTTTCGACTTCGTTTTGCGGCAGAGGTGGACTGCAAACAAAACGAGGGAAAACGACAACATAACGAAAACGAAAAACACCGTTTAGGTTCAGCCCTGTCCTTGACCGCTCTCGCTGGCCGCGCCCCGCTCGCAAAGTGTATCGACACGGCCTTCCAAGGCCCTCACATCCTTGCCGTGCGTCCTGATTCTGCGGGTGGACTGTGCCTCGTCTTCTGCGCCCTCTCTGGCCCCCGCTGCCGCTGCCCCTCTCCCCGTGCCCAGAGATCCGATGCCGTGCTTTTCCAATGCGGGCCCCCGGGAAGTCTCGACCCATTCCCCAGGACCTGTTATTCATCCCGAGTCTCTCAAGTCGGGCCTGTCCCTCTACAGGAGGAATCTTTCAAAATAGTTTAAAAATAGTATGAGGACGATTCTTTGACAATTTTTTAGCATTTTTGCAATACGTCTAGAGCATTCTAGACTTAAAATCGGCCTGCAGGGGACTGGCCCGACTGAACCCGAGTCGTTTTGTGACGGTCCCGAGGCCCGGCGAGGGCCCCTATAGGATCTTTGCGGCAAATCTCCGTCTTGGTTTTTTCAATGCGTTGGATCTCTGGGTGCGACCCCCCCCCCTCCGCCTGGCTTTCCGCGCCGCATCCCCTCCGTGAGACTCGCCCCCCTTCGGGGGCGTAGGCCCTCTCAGCGCCCGGCCTTCGCTCCGCTCGGCCCTCCTCGCCCCGGCCATTGCTCCCCAGGGGTCCGCCCTGCCTGGGCCTCGCCTGGCTCCTCGCTGCCCGGGTCCCTCCTCGCCCGCGCCCTCCTCGCCCGGGCCCTCCTGCGCCTGGGCCTGTTTGAAGCCCCCGTCCGCTTCGCCCCTCTTCGCCCGGCCTGGGGGTCCACGGTGGCCCAGCGATGGGTTTTGGTCAGCAGGACGGGGTAGGCGGGTTCGATGTTCTGGGCAGGGGGAGTTTCTTGTCCCCCTTTTCGGCCTCCGGGAGGCGTTTTCGGGCTCTGGGACTGTCAAAAACGAATGCAGGGTGATAGACAGCACCAGACAGACCCCGGGAGGGGTCCAGGGTCCGAATCTGACCGGATTTGGCTTCATTCCCTCTCCTGGCCGATCTCTCTGGGGTCCCAACGAGGAGGAGGAGGTGGAGGAGGAGGGAGGAGGAGGAGGAGGAGGAGGAGGAGGAGGCGGAGGAGGAGGAGGAGGAGGAGGAGCAAGGATAGGAGGAGGAGGAGAGGCGGAGAGGGCGATGAGGAGGAGGAGAGGAGGCGGAGGAGGGGAGGAGGAGGGGCGGAGGAGGAGGGGAGGGAGGGAGGGGAGGGAGTGGGGGGGGGGAGGGCGGAGTGAGGGATGAGGCGAGTGGAGGCGGGAGGCGGAGGAGGCGGAGGAGGTAGAGGGGAGGCGGAGGAGGAGGAGGAGGAGAAGGAGGAGGAGGAGGACGAGGAAGATAACAACTATTAATCTTAATAATCGTAAGAGTAATACTGGTACTCATACGATTACTAATACTACGACTACGGATATGCATACGCAGAGAACGACGACTCTCAATTATACGAAGAAGGAACATGAGAAGAACAATCAGTCGAATACACATAGTACAAAGCGGATAATGATGATAATACTAATAGAACAACGAATACACATCACACTGATACGAACAAACATAAAACAAACAACACTAAGAAACAACACGGATACGAAGCAGAGGAGGAGGATGAGGATGAGGAGGCGGAGGACGAGGTAAAGGAGGAGGAGGTAAAGGAGGAGGAGGAGGAGGAGGAGGAGGAGGAGGGAGGAGGTGGAGAGGAGGAAGGGAGAGGTGGGAGGAGGAGTCAGGGAGGGGAGGGAGGGAGGGCGGAGGGTGAGAGGAGAGGAGGAGAGGAGGAGGAGGAGAGGAGGAGGAGGATGAGCAGGAGGAGGGCGCGGAGGAGGAGGCGAAGGGGAGGAGGAGGGGGGAGGGAGGGTAGGGGAGGGAGGGAGGGCGGGAGTGAGGGAGGGAGGGAGGCAGGCAGAGAGGGAGTGAGGAGGAGGAGAAGGAGGAGACTTGGCATGCCATGCGCAGCGAGTTCGCAGCATGTGTCACCCCCTCGACCCTTCCTGTCACGAACGTGGTTGGGGTTGCTTTGGGGTTGACTATGCTCTCCTCTTTTCTCCTGACTTGCCTGCCGTTGCTGTTGACACCTCGACCTCATAGTTGCAAGGGGTGTGAGTAGTAGTAGTAGTAGTAGTAGTAGTAGTAGTAGTAGTAGTAGTAGTAGTAGTAGTAGTAGTAGTAGTAGTAGTAGTAGTAGTAGTAGTAGTGGTAGTGGTAGTAGTAGTAGT
>CAUYUJ010019935.1:157930-165430 GCA_963575745.1 Prorocentrum cordatum | reverse complement strand
CACCACCCCTCGACAAAAATGGGCCCGGCGGCGGAGCTGAAAAACAGGTGGGCGCGCAGCAGTCGGGGGCGGAAAAGAGGGGGGTGATCTCTAGGGGGGGGTGGATCTCATGGCGGGGGCCATGATATTTCCCCAGATTTCATCATGGCGCCTCTTCTTATTTCATTACGTCCCTGGCCCCCCCGCTGGGCCGCGCACATGCCGCCGGTCATGATTTGCACCCCCCCCTCTTGAACACCCCCCTCTTTGCCGCTCCCGAAGCAGGCTTCGTACCGCCCCCCCGTGTCCCAGTGATATCGGTGAGATGCGAGACCGGAGCTCAAGAGACGCGGGTCAACGCAAACGGGGGCCACTTGGAGCGACGGATGTTGCAGGATCCTGCAGAGCCAGGGTCGCTTTTGACGACCCGGGCTTGGGTGCAGGATCCTGCAGGATCTTGCTGGATCCTGCAAAGCCTGACTGACCCAGGTCTGGATTGACCCGGGTCAGAAGATCCCCGATTCGTACCGCCCCCCGTGCCCCGCTGATTTCTGTGAGACGCGAGAGCAGGCCGTGCTGGCACAGCCAACCTTGTCCAGACGACCGCCGAAGACTTCCCACGCATTCGCTGGATGATTCGTCGCCGCTGATGGGACGTACGTGCCCCGTTTCTCAAGATCATGGAGGCCTCGCGCGGCGCGACATAGTTGTATTCTCCAGCCCGCACGTCCGCCCCGTCAGACATGGGACGATGTCCGCGCGGCGATGCTCCGACGTAAATCTGAGGCCACCTGACGTAAATCCTACGTGGCTCCGACGCGATCGAGGCCTCAAGCTGCCGCGCGAGGCCTCCCGACGGCGTCGAGCTGGGGGCCTGCCGCCTCGGGGCGCTCTCCGGCAGCTTCCTCGCCTCCGCGCCCACTCCGAGGGCTCTCCGGGGCTGCCCGGGCCGTTCCGAGTTGCCGTCGGAGACCCGAGTTGTTTGGCGTTACAGTTTTGTTCGCAACGGGCGCCCCGTTTCGGGCGCCAGGGCCCTCACAGATCGGGGTCCAACGCTCCGGTCGTGATGTCTGCGATGTTGCAGTTTCCCTCGCAGTTTCGGATCTCAGGGTCGAAGAGGGGGGGCAGGACCAGGCGGGGTGCGGTGGATATCGTGGCAGCTCTCGGGCGCGCTAGCGCCCGGGAGCTGCCGGGGCGCTGCCGACGAGCCGTTGGCGCGCCAGCGCTTAGGAGCTGCCCGGGCGCTGCCCACGAGCCCGGGGAGGCCCAGGCGCTGCCCACGAGCCTGGGGAGCGCTGCCGGGGCGCTGCCCACGAGCCCGGGGAGGCCCTGCCCAGGAGCTCCCTCGCTATAGTCCCGGCCCCCCTCTCTGCGGGCGCCGCCCGGTCGCAGGGCGGAGAGGCCAGGCACGCGGCTGGAGGCGGGCAGGCAGGCGACCTGCAGACCCGAAAGAGAGAAAAAGAGAGATACAAAGAACACATATATACATATATGTATATATATAGACATACATACATACATACATACATACATACATACATACATACATACATGCATGCATGCATGCATGCATCCATACCTACATACATAGATGCACATGCACATACATACATGCATACATGCAAACATACATACATACATACATACATACATACATACATACACCTACACATGCACATGCACATGCACATACACATACACATACACATACACATACACATACATGCATACATACATACATACATGCATGCATGCATGCATGCATACATACATACATACATACATGCACGCACACACATACATACATACACACATACATACGTATATACATAGATACATACATACATACATACATACATACATACATACATACATGCATGCATGCATGCATGCATGCTTGCATGCATACATACATACATACATACATATTCAAAATAGGGGCGGGGGCGAGCAGGCGCCGGGTGAGCGACGAGGGAAGGCGGCCGTTTGCGCCGACACAGGCGCGTACAGTCTGAACGCGTACGGCCGCGCGTTCTTTCTCCTCCTCCTTCTCCTCCTCCTCCTCCTCCTTCTTCTCTTCCTCCTTCTTCGACTTCTCTTCCTCCTCCTCCTCCTTCTCCTCCTCCTCCTCTTCCTCCTTCTCTTCCTCCTTCTCCTCCTCCTCCTCTTCCTCCTCCTCCTCCTCCTCCTCAATCGTTGCCACTGTGGCGTGCCGAGCTGGCGGCCCGCGTGAGCCGCGGCGTCAGGTCTCTATGTCGTCTCGCGTAGGATCCGTTTCTTTCTGTCGCTCGGGTGTCAGGTGTCAGGGGTGTCAGGTTCTCGCGTAAGGTCCGTTTCTTTTTGTCGCCCGGGAAGCAACAAATCAAATAACCATAAGCCTTCGGAGCTCCGCGCGGATTTCTCGGATCGGCGTTGGAGCCCTTTAGGGCGCCTCCGGCGCCGCCCCTGGCGCGCCTCGCGCGCCAGGGAGGGGGGTCCAGCGCCGATGCAAGAAAATCGCGCGGAAATCCGAAAGTTTATATTCATGCGATTGTCCATTCCTCTTGGGAAGGTGCTGACACTGCTGCTCGTGCTGAAGAGCCCTCGTCGCCATGGCTGGATTCGCTTCGAGGTCCTGAGGAGAAATCTGGGGAGTAGCGGTATCGGTACTCCAGATTTCGTAATAAAAGAGAGGGGGTCTGGACCCTCCAAGACAAGCCATTTCAGACCTCCCCCGTGGGAGAACCCTCCAAAATATCGTCCCCAGACCCCCCAGGCCCTCCAAGATAGCCTGGAAGAGACCCCCCCCCGAAATGAGACCCCCCTTCCTTTAATACGACATCTGGAGTATCTCTTGTTCCCCCAAGGTGAGGTGTTCCGAGGAAAACCCCCTCGTGGGGACCATCCTGAATGGGGCATACCCCGGGCGGAGATATGGTCGGGGCGGAATGGCCACGGAAGGCGCCCGATGAAAAAAATGAGAGGCGAAGATGTGCGCGTGGTGGCCGTCACTCGTCGAGCGCAAGTTTGGGAAAAAGCGGCAGCATGCCAGAGAAGCCAACCCAGGAGGCCCCAAAGAGGCCCAACTCCTTCCATAGCATGAAGCAAATCAATGTTTTGGGCTTGCTCGCCTTTTCGCTTCCGATGGCCATCCGAGGCTTCACGATGACTCCAAGATGGCCCAAGAGGGCTCCAAGAGCGCTCCCAAGGCTCCCAAGAGCGCTTCAAGAGGGCCCCAAGAGAGCCAATTCAGATGACCGTGGTAGTTCCGAGGTTGAGATAAGCAGTGAAGCCAGCGGTCCTGCCACTATCAGTTCTGCGATCAAGGCGTGGTGGCCCACAAGGCAGCATCACAAGTGGGACAAGCGGCACGCGGCCTGTAGCATCTCCAAATAGATTCGTATTGTTGGTGTTGCTTGTGCCGTTAATGTTGCCTCCCCTCTCCTGCTCATTCTTCTGCTTGTTTCAGGGCCTCCCCTGACCCAATGCAAGGTTGCGACGTCTTTCCAGACAAAGCGGACACGTGGCTGAGGGCCGCCTTATCGGAGGCTTGGGTTTTGCTCAGGAGCGAAGGGGCATGGATTGTGGGTTGGAGGAGAAGTGTTGATCCCATTGACGAGCATGAAGATGTGGGAGGTGGGTGGGCTCTTCGCATTGCCAGTAGTCGTGCAGGTGTGTGTATCGCTGTGCTCTGCGCGCGTGAGAGGTACAAGTCGCTAAGCGACGCATAATCATACAGACCGAGCCGATCATTGCAAACAAGTTGTGAACCACCCCGTTGGAACTACAAGCAGACTCAGCAGGTGCACTGAAACACGCCAGCTCAAGACATACGTGCAACACACACAAACGCACACACACACACACACACACACACACACACACACTGCAGCAAAACGGGGTAAGTACAGAAGTACTATGAAAGCAATGGTGCAAGCAAGCGGAGACGGAACACACACACACACACACGGAGTCATAAAAATAAGCGCACAGCTTGGCACGCCATATGGTTTGCAGCCAAGTGCACAGGCGAATCGACAAATAACCTCATCAGGGTTAAAGCATGAAGGGCTTGCACGCAAGCGCGCCCACGAGCACATTGACCGAATACACCATCGAGCAGAGTAGAGTTGGAACGTTTGCCACACTGTCTTTGTTTATCTGACTTGTTGTCGCCACTGTGAAATGCGGATATTGTAAGTGTGCTGTTTCTGCAGAGGGGGGTAATGTGGTGTCAGTGTCGGTGGAAACCTGGGTGAAAGATTGCACAAACATGTCGAGTCCGTCAAATGGCACGCTCGATGCTCTGGAACGCGTGGCGATCCCACACCAAAAATCAAATGACGCCCTGGGGTCTCAGGTCTGGGCTTCTAGTGGAAGACTTCTTGTGGTCGAGCTCCTACTGTGAGACGCTGCGACGCGCGGGGGTTGTGGCTCCTCTGCTCCTCGATATCTCATCCGCCGACCACGCCGCACATGCTTCTCTGCCGGCGACCGCACGGCGTGGGCAGGGCCCCCAGACATCCGGCCGCCCCAATTTTGCTCCATGCAGGTCTGGACCATTTCCCTAACAGTGGAAGCCCGCCCTGGGTTTCTTGGGGTTCGCTGGCCTTCTGCTTCGGTGCGCGTGGCGTCCCCACACCAAAGAAATCCATGGACGCCCTGGGGTCTCAGGGCTGGGCTTCGTGTGGAAGGGTTCCTGTGGTCGAGCTCCTCCGGTATGGACTTGTTTTCTTCGTCCGGAGTCCTGTTCTTCAGCGGCCCCGAGGACCCAGCGAGGGCCCCCGGAGGCCGACCACGGCCCCAAGGCGGCCGCCCCAACGTTGCCCTGCGACCCAAAAGGGGGTCCAGCTGAAAGGGGGCGGTGCAACAGGTTTGGGGCACTTGTGTTGCACATGTGCTGCGCCAGAGCATTATGTTGCACTGCATTGCCACAGATGGATTGCACGCGAAGACCCAGCAATACCTTTGCGCCCCGGAGTGGAGTGTATTGCACGCACCAGATCTACTGCAACCCCGACTGTATTGCACCACATCTACTGCACCCCCCCCCTTGTCGCTCAGCGGTGGACCTAAACGGTGTTCTGGCGATTTCGTGGGCCGGGTTCGTTTCGGTTTCGTTTTGCGTTGAAGGCGGATTGAAGACAAAACGAGGGAAAACGAAAACAAAACGAAAACGAAAAACACCGTTTCGGTTCAGCCCTGTTGTCGCTGGACCCCCTTTAGGGTCAGCCCGGATGCTTTCAGAGCGTCGATCCCCTGGGCCGAGGTCGGGGTTTGTGCGGAGTTCGAGCAGGGGCGCAGCGTCCCAGCTTGCCTCCTATAGGCCCACCAGAGACTGTCCTAAGAGCCTTCCCTGTGGTCTACACGAAGTGTTCTTGGAGCATGCCTGGCTGGGACTCTCTTGTTTTCACACATCGGGCTTGTGTTCTGAGAGCACTGTTCTCTGGTATTGGAACAGCCTGGGGTTCTGAGAACATGCCCTTGCAGGCCTACAGGCATGCCAGGACGGACGGCCCCTGCTCCAGGAGTGGCACCTTCAGCACCGAGCAGGCGGGAGAAGGCGAGCACGGCCGCGGAGAGGCCGCGTGGGACGACGGCCGGGGCGCGCAGAGCAGCTGCAGTCTGCCGCGCCGGCGTGGCAGACCACGCACGCGCGCAGGCTCTGCGACGGCTCTGGTTTTTGTGTGTACTGGAGGGCTCCTCCTTAGAGCCTTTAGGGCCCCGACTTTCACTTCCACTTTCGCTGCGACGGCTCTGGCGGCGACCGAGGGCGGGCTCCTCGCGGCCTCCCCAGACCGCCTCGCGCTGCGGAGGGGAAGGAGACACACGACGGGAGGGCTTTTCTCGCTATATAGGTTCGGCCCCCCGGGGCCCCTATAGCAGGCCTCGGGGCCGGCCAAGAAACGGTTCGGGAGCAGGAGCCGGTCGTGGGGGAGGGGTCGAGACCTTTGGGTCAAGCAGTGGCGGAGAGTCCCGGCTCGCCTGTAGCCCCACCAAACAATGTTCTCAGAACATTTTGTGGTATGCACGAAATGTTCTCAGAACATTTCTGGTTGAGACTGTCTTGGCTTAACACATCGGGTTAATGTTCTAAGAACATTGCTTCTGTTCTTAGAACACTTCTGGGTTCTAAGAACACTTCGTGGTAGGACTATAGGGATGCCGGGACGGTCGGTCCCCGCTCAACGAGGGGGGCCGGCGTGGTGGAGAGAAGCCGGACGTCGGGGGTCTGGGTCTGCGGCCCCGCGCTGGCTCGAGCCGCCCGTGGAGCTGGGCCAGGTGTCCACGGCGGGCCCGCGCGCAGGCGAGGCGCCGTGGACGGGGCCAGCTCTTGGGGAGGGCCTCGTCCCCAGGGATCCGATGGGTCGTTTTGCTCAGCAGGGGGCCCCCGGAGGTCCCGGCCCTTTTTGTCCCAGCGCCAGCTCTTCCTCCTGAGTCTTGTTTTTGTGGCATTCCCAGGGCCTGGCGAGGGCCTTTGATTGCCGAAGGCGCGGAAACTAATCCTAAATTGCCTTTCTCCGTGGGATGGTGTTAGTGCTTTTACTGTAATGTTGCCGCCTTCTTCCCCACTCACACGCCCCTTTCGCACGCACAAATTGAAACTGTTCCCATATACTCAAACTTACCCGCATTCAGTCATTTACACTTCCGAACACTCGCACTCAGACTCACGCAACCTCAGAACCACTCACACTCAGACCCACGTCACTCGCATTCCGACTCACTCCCTCAGAACACTCACACGCAGAAGCATTCAGATTCAGCTTAGCCGTAAGTCACCGATACTTTGTCACCCACACTCAGGCTGACCCGTGCTCGCCCTTCATTCTTAGACTCGCCCATGCTCACAATGATGTAGCAAGCGTGGCATTTGGGCACCCGAAGGAGCAGCCATCAGGGAGGGGGGCACTGCCCGTTCGCAGCCATACTGTAGGGAAGTCTCGAGCGAGGAGCGCGATTGGAGTCGCCGCTTCCTCTGCTTCGAGAGCCCCGTGACCGCCGCGAGGCAGCAGGCGTGGCATCTGGGCGCTCGAAGGAAGAGCCGACCCTTGCCCGTGCGCGGCCAGTTTTGAAGGATGGCCGCAGCGAGGCAGTCGCTTGGAGTTCGGGGATCTTCTGACCCGGGTCAATGCAGACCCGGGTCAGTCAGGCCCTGCAGAATTTTGCAAGATCCTGCACCCAAAACCCGGGCCAATGCGAAGGATCCTGCAACATCCTGCAGGATCCTGCACCCAAGCCCGGGTCAGTGCGACCCTGGCCCTGCAGGATCCTGCAAGATCCGGCGCTTTGGCTGACCCCATTTGCACTGACCCCGTCCCTTGAGCCCCGAGGAGTCGCCGACTCCTCTGCTTTGAGAGCCCCGTGGTCTCCGCGTCGCAGCAGCCGCGACACGCTCTGGGCATCCGGGAAGAGGAGCCGCCCCAAGCGGCAGGCCGCGTGCCCGTTCGCGGCCAGGTCGTGGGGATTCCTCGGGCGAGGCGCTCGCGCGTGGGGTCGTCGAGGCTCTGCGTGGGAGCCCCGGGAGCACCGCGGTGCAGC
>CAUYUJ010019935.1:145430-152930 GCA_963575745.1 Prorocentrum cordatum | reverse complement strand
ACCATTTTTGGAGCACTTGTGGACCATGTGGGAGCATTTTTGCGTATTTTCCATGTTTTTCGTCCAAAGTCCCCTTGTAGGGGGACAGGCCCGACCTCACCCCGAGGCCATTCTTGCCTGGAGTGGCTTCCTGCGCGTCGCCAAAAGGGTGTCCGGGGCAGCGACGGGGAGAGCCGGCGGAGCGCCGGCGGAGACAGCGGCAGCCATTCCGGACGTGCGTCGCCCGTGCTGGCACCCCTGCAGGCGGCTCGTCGCCACGGCCGGGTCCGCCTCGGACAGCGGGCCCGAACAGGCCCCCAGGAGGTGTCCAGTCAGAGGAGGAGAAGGTACCCATGCCTCTGCCCTTTCCTCGTTCTCCCCTTGTTTGGGCCTCCTGGGAGGCCCTCGTCGCCGCCGCTGGATTCGCCTCGAGATTCTGGTCAGAACGCACCCCAGGGGAGGTACGGGGAGTGGCGGTATCGGCACCTTCTGGTCTCCCCATCCAGGGACCCGTTCTGAGTGGATTTGGGCCAGGCGGGGTCAGAGGCGCCGACAGGGGTCGAGCGGGGGATCGACTGCAGAATCGATCTACCCCGAAGTGTTCGTCGGATCTAACGGGACCATACGCAGAACGTTCTCGCAGCAGAGTTTTGCGAGAGCATGCTGCGTAGGTTCTCGCAGATTCGACGAACAATTCAATTTTGGGGTAAAGTGCTAGTTATTTGATTCATTGTTTTGCCGATCGGCGCGGGCCGTCGCCCCCCCCCTCTCCCCCCCACCCAAGGAGTAGATATTTGCTGTTTTTGGCGCCTGTTTCGAGCAGGTGGAGTCTCCCCCAGAGGCCGCACTCTTGCAATCAGTCGCACGAAGCAGAGGTCTGGAGCCAGGCCCCCCCTCCTCCCCCCCCCTTGCCGCCCCAATGCCGAAGCGCCACATAACAAAAAGGCTCACGCATCAATTCTGCAGTCGATCTCCTGCTCGAAGCGGCGGATGGGGGGGGAGGGGGGAGGGACCAGCGGGGGAAGGGCGTCGCCCCCCCCCAAGTCTCATGGGGGGGTGCCCCCGTCCCGCCCAGTGAGCGGCGCGGCCTCGCCTGTGGGTCGGCGAGGTGCCTCGCCGCTCGCGCGCCGAGGCTTCTCGCCCTGAGGCGGAAACGCACACGGAGGCACAAGACAGCTCGTCGATTCCCCGGAGAGCACGGGACACACGGGAGGTGGAGGGGAAAACGAGCATCCAGGTTCGGATGCAAATCCTGGAAGGAGTTCGACATGCGCGCGCGGCCGACGCGCGCGAATGGCCCGCGGGGTATCATTTGACACGGATCGCCCCCCCCCAAAAAACAATCATGCGCGCAAGGGCGTTCGAATTATTTCGACATGCGGCGCGAGAGGTTTGTTAGGCAGAATTGGATGAACATGTTGAACACCTATTTTTTAAACGGTCGCAAGAGCGCGAGCGAAGGCATTTTTGAACATTGATGTTACAAAAGTGTGTGTTTGTTATTTGTTTTTGGGACACTCGATTTTGAAACCCGCATGAAACCCAAGATTTATGATTCCGGCATGCGCGCGCGACGACGCGGGCGCGCGCGAACACTTCGTCCAATTTTTGTTCAAGGGGTTCTTGCGACAGCACGCGCGCCAGGGCGTTGGAGCGATTCCGACGCGCGTTCGAGAGGCCCGCCTGGTAGCAAGTTATGAACATGTTGAAATGGTTGTCTTAAATAATTCGATAAAGCGTGGGCGCCAGCTTTTGTTTGTACATTCTTGTTGCGAAATCATGTGTTTCAGATGATTTGGGGACCTTTGATTTTAGAATTCTTACAGAACTCCAGGTTCTTGAAAGATTTCGGCATGCGCGCGACGACGCGCCCGCGTGCTTTTCGTCTAAACGATTGTGATTTTTGATGCACGGGTGCGCGCATAGTTTTGTATTGCCGAGGATGCGGGGGGAACCGCTCCCGGTTTGGCAGGGATGATACGATTTCCAACATTGGACGGACGGCGGGGCGGAACCGTCTGCGAAGTGCAATACGGAGAAAGGTGACCCACGAAGTCCGGGGAGAGGGGGCAGGAAGGATCATCTGACGAACCAACAACACACACCCATACCCATAGGGGGGTCGGAGAGGGCTATGGGTGCGTGTTGTCGGATGGGGGTCCCCGCTCGAACGGGAGCGCTCCCCAGGGTCCGACAACCCGCACCCATACCCACAGCCAGTCCTCCGCTCAACGACCCCCCTATGGGTATGGGCGTGTGTTGCTCGTTCGTCATAATCTGTGTTGCGTGGTCGATGTGGTGCGCTAGATGATGCGCAATCTATTTGCGGAGCGGCGGCGGGGCGGCGACGAGGCGGCACCGAGCGCGGCGAGCAAGAGACGAGCGAGCCCCGACGACGGGAGGCGACCGAGGCGGCGACGGGCCGGGCGACGGCGCGGCGGCAGCAGGCGCGGCAACCGACAAGCAGGCCCAGAGGACGGGCGGCGACGGGGCGGCGACGGCGGCCACAGAGCAGGCCAGCCACAACTGGGGGAGCTGTGGTCCTTAACCCCCCTGGGGGACCCATCGATTTCGACACCCCTCTCGAGAGATCGTCGAGGCGATGGGTACCCCCAGGGGGGTAAGGACCACAGCTCCCCCAGTTATGGCTGGTCGGCATAGCCGCCAGACTGGCAAACTGGTCCAGTTCCTTCGTAACAAGCAGAGCCGTAAGCACAAGCATTGCTCAGGGGACTGTGGCTCTCGCCTCGGCGCTGCGCACAGTGGTCTTGAGAGGTAATAGCTGTTTCAATGGTTCTTATGGTTGACGCATGGGAAATTGTGCTTGGGCATTCTGATGTAGGACTGTGGCGACACAACAGTCACGTTGGTTCGCGGTGTTGAAGTCCAAGGAACGGCGTTTTGGTGCGATCCAGGATTGTCAAGACGCAACAGTAACGTTCATTCGCGGCGTTGAAGGCCCAGGGATGATTTTCTGGCACGGTTCACGACTTTCAGACGGTTGTCTTACAACGGGGCATTTCTTTCAGTCAACGTGAATGTGTGCAGGGACTTGCGAGGGACATAAAAGGAGCGTTTACTGCAACATCGTTGATGAGTCTTGGGTTTGCACTGGTTCACCTCCTCATTACCATCTTGCTCCTCGTTATCCTCCTCCTATTCCCCCCGCCCCTGTCCCTCCTCCCTCCCTCCTTCCCCCTCCGTCTGTTCCTCCTCCTGCTCCTCCTCCTCCTCCTCCTCCTCCTCCTCCTGCTCATCCTCCTCATCCTCATCCTCATCCTCATCCTCCTCGTCGTCATCCTCCTCCTCCTCCTCCGCCTCCTCCTTCTCCCCCTCCTCCTCTTCCTGATTGTCCATCCACTTGTCCATTCTTCCCTACTCCTCCTCCTCCTTCGCCTCTTCCTTCTCCTCCTCCTCCTCCTCCTCCTCCTCCTCCTCCTCCTCCTCCTCCTCCTCCTCTTCCTCCCCTCCGCCTCATGATTGAATCCGCGTGCCGCAGCCCCTGGGGGCAGCACACTCGACAGAGCAGAGAAAGGGAGAGGAGAGAGAAGGGGAGGGGGGCGGAGAGGTTGGGAGGGGCCGGCCCTCAGATCGACAGAGATCAGGCGAAGGAGGGGAGCCGAAGTCACTCGTGATGAGCACGCTGCAGAGAGGCAGAAGGGAACGGCAGGCGCCAAGGCAAGAGCGCCACTCTCAACGACCAATGGCTCCCCGAGCGCACCTGCGCATTCAAGAGTCGGCTTCATCGAAAAAAAGGCGGGACGGGCACAGCCTGAAGCCGGAAGTGATCATGGGGGAGAGGAGCCATAAGTCATGGGGAAGCGAGGAGGGACAGCGTGGGAGGAGTGGGAGAGGAGGGGACGGGAGCAGGGATGAGAGGGCAAAGGAGATGTGAAACGAGGAGGAGGAGGAGGAGGAGGAGGAGGAGGAGGAGGAGGAGAGAAAGGAGCATCAGCACTAGCGGCAGCTAGTGTTACGACAGCAGAGGGTGTCAGGGCCTCGAATGGTGCCCCTGATGCAGGTTCCGAGTGCTGCTCAGCCTGCGGTCTCCCGTGGGCCGCAGCCTATGCTCGCGCACAGGTCGCTTTTTTGTTCCTGGCTTCATCCGCCATTGATGTATCGCCACGTGTTCCAGACGATGTGTGTACACTCATGCCGATGCATGCACACGAATGCAAGTGCACATGTTTGTCATGTCGCCTTATACATGTTGTTTTGGTGTACATGATAGGACGTGTTGTCTATGATCAGTTCGGCACATGGCGGATCTACAGCTATCCCCTGCCATCTGCTATGTCCCTCCTGCTTCTCCGTCCATTCCCCCTCTTCGTCTCTTTGTGCTTATCCCTCTCTCTATAGGCACATGTGAGGATACGCATATAACATCGTATAGATATGTGTGTACACATAAATACGTATATGTACATCGGAGTCTGGGAGGCAAGGCAACCACAGAGCCGACAGGCTGGCTGAGAAGGGTGCTTCGCTCAGCAGACATGTTGTTCCGTCGCAGCGCGGCAGAGGCGATCCGCACTCGCGCTCCATGCAGCAGCCTGGGAGACATGGCGTACGAATTGCCTGGCGGCACGAGGGGGGGAAGGAGGAGAAGGGCGGCCGCGGAAAGCAGGAGGGGGAGGAGGGCACTCACCGCACGAAGAGCTCCGGCAGGTGTGGCCGGGGCGGCCGGCCACTGCTGAGGCGGCCTGGCAGTGGACGTGGAGCGGCATCGCGCACCCACCCAGGGGCTGGGGCACAGGCTGCAGGCGCTGAAAGCGTAGACCATGTCGACTCTACAGGTGGAGGAGGAGGAGGAGGAGGAGGAGGAGGAGGAGAAACGGTGACCGAATCCACGGAAGCGGGCAGCATCCGGGTGTTAGGCAGGAGGCCGTGGGCGACAGGTTTTGTTGCAAGAGTACGGCGCCAGCGGGACGCGGGAAGGCCTAAGCGACCACGGGGGCTGGGCCAGCGGCCAGCTCGCTGCAGCAACCTGCTGTGAGATTGCCATGCTGAGCTGCTGAGAGCAGAGCTGCAGGCCCGCCGGCTGCAAAGCTGCCGAGGCGTGCAAAACAGAATTCCAGGGGTTGCTGAGCTGCAAAGCATCAGATACTGAAGTGGCGCAGCGCGGCGAGGAGCCGCCAGCCATCGCCGGGGACGCCCAGGCGGCGGCAGGGCGCAAAGAGGCAGGAAAGGCCGAACCCGGCCAACTCACGCATCACAGGCGAGTGGGGCGGAGACGCTCGCAGGGCTGGCCGCGCGTGGGCGCACAGCTGCAAGAGCAGCGGGGCACGAGCCGCCCGCCTTGGGAGGATACGACTTGTTTAGGAAGGACGATGGGACAGAAACACATGCAAATTGCAACACGAAAAGGTGACCCGTTAAGGCCGGTGGGGAGTAGATCTGAGTATTGCTTTTGAAAAGGAGAACCAAGGTGGTGCAGTCTATGTTGTGCAACCTATGTTGTGCAATCTGTGTCGGCGGCAGCAAGCGCGGAGACCGACAGGCAAGCCCAGACGACGGGCGGCGACGAGGCGGCGACGGAGCGGCGACGTCGGCAACAGACGCTGCGACCGACAGAAAGATACAGACGACGGGTGGCGGCGAGGCGGCGACGGGCCGGCGACGGCGGCAGCAAATGCGGCGACTTACAGACAGGCCCAGACGATGGGCGGTGACCAGGCGGCGACCAGGCGGCGTCGGCGGCAACATAGCCACAAGACCGACAGACAGGTTCAGCTCCTGAGTAGGAAGTATGAGTCCCAGAGTGCAAGCACCTGTTTGGAGAATCTGTAGATACAGATACAGGTACACACGTTGTGCAGCATATGTTGTGTAGTCTACGAAGTGCAATTTACGTGGTGCAACATATGTGGTGCCATGTGCGTTGTGCTATGTAAGTTGTGCAGCACATGTGGTATAATCGATGGCTTGCACAAGACGTGGCGCAACCCATGTGGCGAGCGATCCAAAGGTGCGCCGCTGTCGCAACAAAAACATCGTGCCACATGTGTCGCAATCGATGTGGGGCAATTTACGTTGTGAAAAATGCGTGGTGAAACCTTTTTGCCGGGCGCTCGATGTGAAGCTATCTATGTTGTGCAGTACATGTTGTGCAAGCTACGTGGTGCAATAGATGTTCCCCAAGATATGTAGTACATCCGATGTTGTGCAATCGATGCGGTGCAATAGATACGGTGGTGCGATCCATATTTGCACCATTTACGATGTGCCATACATCCATATCTATCTATATATACATGTGGCGCAACCTATGTGACAAGCGATCAAAAAGCGCGCCGCAGGCGCGAACAAATGATCGTGCAATCTACGTGGTGCAATCCGACGGCGGCGACGGGGCGGCGACGGCAGCTACATAGTCGCCTGACTGACAGACGGGCCCAGACGACGGACGGGCGACGAGGCGGCGACGGGGCGGCAACGGCGGCTATATCCAGACCGACGCACAGACCCAATTCCTCTCCCAGAAGTGAGCGCGCCTATGATTGCTAGCGCTGCTGGGGGAACGTAAGACCAACAAACACACCCACACACCCACACACATCGCAACAAGCAAGCAAGAATAAGCACGGCCAACAACTTGCTCCCTCGAGCAGCCGCCAGCCCCGCCCCCCGCGGAAGAAAAAAAAAAAAACGCCGGGCTCCCAGTGGCGTCCGTGTCGCAGGCCCTGGCCATCCGGGCGCGGCTCGAGTTGGCGCGGCGGGCGGGCCCGAGCCCCAGCCGCGAGCGCCGCGCCCCCCCCCCCCCCGGGGCGGCACCCTCTCTGGGGGCGGCCAGGAGCACAGTGGAAACCCGTGGAGGAGGAGGGGGAGGAGGAGGAGGAGGAGGAGGAGGAAGGACGAGGAGGAGGAGGAGGACGAGGAGGAGGAGGAGGAGCAAGAGGAGGAGGAAGAGGAGGGGGAAGGAGGGGAGGAGGAGGAGGAGGAGGAGGAGTAGGAGGAGGGTGAGGGGGAGATGTAGCAGGGGGAGGAGGAGGAGAGGAGGAGGAAGAACAGGAGGAGGAGGAGGAACATACGGGGCGCGGCAATGGGGGTACAGTGGAGGCCCATGCCAAGAAGCAGGCTGCTTGCCTCCAGGGTGCCCTGGGTTTCTCGGGTTTCGAGGTCTAGCTATGATAAGAGTGACGTGCCCACACTAAAAGTCAATGGACGTCCTGGGGTTTCAGGGTTGGGTTTCTTATGGGATATATATTGTGGTCGAGCTCTTACTGTATGGGGTGGGAGCATCATCGCGGGGGCCGTGATATCTCCCAGATCTCATGGGCGCCTCTTCTGCTTTCATTGCGTCTCCTGGCCAGTGGACTTTCATTTCGTCCGCTTCCGGTGCGTCCTCTTTCTGTTCGTCCCCCTTCGTTTCTTCCTCTTTCTTTTCGTCCTCTGTCGTTCGTTCTCGAAGCCCGAACGAATCGAAATTGGACGAATCAAAGCGGACGAATCGAAGCCGACGATATGTTATCCGCACGACATGGAGCAGCGTCTTCCTGCCCCCCCTTGGGCGCGCCCATT
>CAUYUJ010019935.1:125430-140430 GCA_963575745.1 Prorocentrum cordatum | reverse complement strand
AGTTTCTAGAGTTTGGGGCCTAGTTGGAAGGACCGAAAACAATGCCGTGGCATGGCGCTGGAAATCATGACGCCAGCGCTGCAGCGGGAGCACGATACGGAACGAGCGGAAGCGCGGAAATGAGGCCAGCGCTGCAGCGGGAGTCGGAGGACGCGTAGCTTGACATAGCATGGCGTAGCGACGACCCAGAGTGTGTGGGGTGTATTCTGCAGCCCCAATAATCAACGAATCGGCACCGAATGTGTAATCACGTCCGATGTTGTTGTGTTGGGGGGGGGGCATTTTCTAGATGGTGGGGCCTATTCGGAAGGACCGAAAACCATGCCGTGGCATGGCGCTGGCAATGATGATGCCAGCGCTGCAGCGGGAGCACGATTCGGAACGAGCGGAAGCGCGGAAATGAGGCCAGCGCTGCAACGGGAGCACGATTCGGAACGAGCGGTAGCCCGAAAATGAGACCAGCGCTTCAGCGAGAGCAGCATTTTGGAAGAAATAAAGCGAAAACCCAACTCCCAGGAATCCTGTGTGTAAAAGACCAGCACGTCGAGGGGGCCGAATATTTCCCGGACGTCACCAGAGGAGAGAGGGGAGTAGTTCTCATGTTGTGTAATTGTGGAGGAGAAGGAGGAGAAGGAGGAGGGGGGGGCAGCCGCGGGCTTGCCAGGGGATGCCGTAGGTCAAGGACACGACGACGACGACGACGACGATGTCGATGCCGACGACGACGACGACGACGACGACGACGACGACGACGACGACGACGACGACGACGGCGACGACGACGGCGACGGCGACGGCGACGGCGACGGCGAGGGCGACGGCAACGACGGCGACGGACGACGACGACGACGACCTCGACGAACGACGACGACGACGGCGACGGCAACGACGGCGACGGCGACGGCGATGTCATCGACGACGACGGCGATGTCATCGACGTCATCGACGTCGACGCCGACGTAGACGTCGACGACCGCCGCGGCCGCCGCCGCGGGCGTTGGGGCAACGCTGGGGAGCGGGCCTCTGCGCCCAGGGGGCGGGGCAGCCGCGGGCCTGCCAAGGGCCGCCGTAGGCCTGGAGATTGTCGGGGAGTTCGCCTTGTTCTGGGCCGCTATGGGTCGGGGGCTCGGCGCTTGGATCGGCGTTTGGGCCCCCCCTGGTGGCGCCTCTGGCGCCGACCCTGGCGCGCTCCGCGCGACAGGAGGGGGGGTCCGACGCGTATCCAAGAAATCTGCACCGATTTCCAAACGTTTACATTTGTGTCATGGATTATTCTAGACGCTTCGCGTATCCCCACCAGCCCGTCCAAAAATGAGTCCCAGGGGAGTGGAGGTTATGAGGGAAGCGGGGGAGCATGCAGAAGAACAAAGGGCGGGGTGAGCCGCCATATACCCCAAGAGGGGGAGGATGTAGGAGGAGCCGTCGTCGTCGGAGTAGGAGGAGGAAGAGGAGGAGCAGGAGGAGGAGGAGGAATAGAAGGAGGAGGAGATGGAGGACTGCGAGGACGAGGAGGACGAGAAGGAGGAAAAGGAGAAGGAGGAGGAGGAGGAGGAGGAGGAGGGGGAGGGGGAGGGGGAGGAGGGAGGAGGAAGAAAAAGAGGAGGAGGAGGAGGAGGAGGAGGAGGGCAATTGCGAGCTTGGGGGCCTCTTGGGCCGTCCTTGGGGCCTCTTGGCGGTCCCGGGGGCCTCTTGCGTATCTCGGGGAGCCTCTTGTGGCCTCTTGGGGGTCTCTTGGGGGCCTCTTGGAGGCCTCTTGGGGGCCTCTTGGGGCCTCTTGGGGCCCTCTTGGGGCGCTCTTGGGGCGCTCTTGGGAGCCTTCGAGGCGCTCTTGGGGCCATCTTGGAGGAGATCTATCAAAGAAGGGGGGGTCCCCAATTAGCGCTGCCCCTCTAGAGTGCCTCGAGTCGCCTCTTGGGCCCCCCCAAGAGGCCAAAATCCTTCCAAAACCTAGGTAAAATCAATGTTTTTTGTTTTCTCGCCTTTTCGCTCTTGGACCCGTCTTGGGAGCCTCTTGGGCCTCTTGGGGGTCTCTTGGGAGCCTTTTGGAGGCCTCTTGGGCGCCTCTTGGGGCCTCTTGGGGCGCTCTCGGGGCGCTCTTGGGGCGCTCTTGGGAGCCTTCGGGGCGCTCTTGGGGCCATCTTGGAGGAGATCGATCAGAGAAGAGGGGGTCCCCAATTAGCGTTGCCCCTCTAGAGTGCCTCGAGTCGCCTCTTGGGCGCCCCCAAGAGGCCAAAATCCTTCCAAAACCTAGGTAAAATCAATGTTTGTTGCTTTCTCGCCTTTTCGCTCTTGGAGCCGTCTTGGGTCATCTTGGACTCTCTTGGGGCCTCTTGGGGGTCTCTTGGCAACGTCTTGGAGGCTTCTTGGGGGCCTCTTGGGGTCTCTTGGGGCCCTCTTGAGGCGCTCTTGGGGCGCTCTTGGGAGCCTTCGGGGCGCTCTTTGGGCCATCTTGGCGGAGATCTATCAAAGAAGGGGGGGTTGCTTATTAGCCCCGCCCCTCCAGAGTGCCTCGAGTCGCCTCTTGGGCCCCCCCAAGAGGCCAAAATCCTTCCAAAACCTATGTAAAATCAATGTTGTGTGTTTTCTCGCCTGTTCGCGCTTGGAGCTGTCTTGGGCCATCTTGGACGCTCTGACACCTCGCGACCGGCCCCGTCCAGGTCAGTGGGGAGGGGTAAGGGGAGGGGTAAACCCCTCCCCGAAGGGGAAGAAGGGGGTTGGCAGAGGAAACTCCCTAGACCACCTACGCCCTAAAGGGCTGGTGGGATTTATTCCCCTGGGGTGGCACCAACACCAGTATCTCGCCATGGAGGGAGGGGGTCCTGAGGGAAGCGGGTCCTGCGGTCTTTCACTGCTTTCGGGCCCCTCCACGGGCCAAATAACAGCCAAAAGAATTCAGGATGAAGGACTGGTCTTGTGAGGAGGCCCTGGGGTCCAGGACTCGATTTCCCCAGGATTGTTCTTGCATGCCAAATATCGGCGGTTATCTACACCGAGGGAAGATGACCCCGATCTCGGCGATGGTGGTAATGTTCGAGCTTCTTGGGTGTCCGAAACAGGCCACGATCATACCTTGACCGCGCGCTCACCTGCGGTGGCCCTCAATCCCACCCGCATCTCCACCCCACCATAAAGATCTTCCCCTGGTGGAGACCCCCCCTGAGTTGGTGTTCGGCCCCCCCCTGCGGCCCCCAATAAGCCGCGCACCAAAGGTCACTCTTGTCTTAAGTCGGGCCTGTCCCTCTACAGGAGGAATCTTCAAACGTAGTCGAAAAATGGTATGGGGAAGATTTGTTTATTATTTTTGCTTTACTATGTTTGCCCACTTGGGGTGTATTTTGTGAGTACTGTTTTCGCCCAAGATCCCCCTGCAGGGGGACACGCCCGACCTAACTCTTGTCCAGGGTCACTCCTGCGCGTGGCCGAATATATCATGCCTTCCACGCAGGCTGCCCAGGGAGCAAAATCCACTGGGCTCGGGAGGGGCTCTGACCGCCGGGGCCTTCCTCGGGTCTGGGTCGGAGACCCTCTCCGCGTGGCCGAGGCTCAGCGCGGCCAGAAAGGCCCCCATTCGTTCTTTCGCCGGCGTCCCTTCCGGTAGCACGACGACTGCACCCACAAAAGACGCTACCCTGGAAAACCCGAGGGTTGGGGGAGAGCGCGGGGAGCGCTGCGCGTTGGGTAGGCACGCGCCCGCGGGGGGGGGCGAGCGGCGCACTCGTCGCTCGCCGCTCCCCGCGGGAGCGCGCGGGTGCAGCGACGCCCCGCGCCCCACCCCAACCAAAGGAGCGGCGAAGGGTGAGGGGAAACAAAAGCCGCCACGGCGGCCCGCGACGCGCGCACCGAGGGCGCCAGCCTCGCGTTCGGCCGACAAGCGCCCTCGGGGCAGCGCGCGCGACGCGGGGGTATATTTACCCTCCCCCCACCGCAGGGAGACGTGGACAAAGAACACGAACAAGACGAGGAACACGAAGTCCATGAAGACCTGAGGCGAGCCACCCCAAACGCACCCCCCAACCGACCCAACCCGCCCCACCACAGGCACCGCGGCGAACCGCGGCGCCAGCGGCGGGGCGGCAGGGGTAGAAGGTTCCCAGGTCCGCGTTTTTGTGACAACGAACAAAACTGCGTTGTGTTCTCGCCCACAAAAGACGCTACCCTGGAAAACCCGAGGGTTGGGGGAGAGCGCGGGGAGCGCTGCGCGTTGGGTAGGCACGCGCCCGCGGGGGGGGGCGAGCGGCGCACTCGTCGCTCGCCGCTCCCCGCGGGAGCGCGCGGGTGCAGCGACACCCAAGGCCCTTGCTGCACCTGCGCGCGAGGAAAACCCAACGCTGTTCTCGCCGAAGGTGTTCTATAGGCTCACAGCCACCTCAGTCCTTGTCTTCGTCGCTGGACGAAGCGCCGCCGTGCGCTTCCCTGACGGCGCTGTCCTCAAGCGCATCCCTGTCTAAATATGACAGGAAGGCGGCGGACCGCCAATCTCCGGCGCGAAGGATGTCGGCCAGCCGCGAGCCACGCACCGCCATGTCTTGGGCGTGGCCCCGACGAAAATCGTGGGTGCGATAGGCATCGTGCCGCGGCACCCCGAGCTCTTGCAGGGCCGCTCTCAACGCCGATAGGACAGCGTCCGGGCGGAAACCCGCAAAAGGCTGCTGGGCCGCGCTGTCGGCGCAGAATTTCCCCAGCGCGTGCACGGGGCACGTTGATGGACAGCGCGCGCACCAGCACGTGCGCGTCATCGTGAGCGGCGTGGCGCGATTCTTGCGCCAAAGCAACGTCAGCGAGATCGAGCCGTCATGCAGGCGTAGGCAGCTCTTCGGCTCGACCGCCCGCGGCGGATCGCCGTCCCGAGCGACGTGCGTCGGCAGTGCTTCCGACGGCAATCGCAACAGGAATATGTACGCCGTCAAGAAAAGCATCTGCAGCTCGCGCCCCGATTGGTGGCGTTCGAGATGCTTCAGTAATCTGGCGAGGAGCGCCTCCCGAATAAACATCTTGGGCCTGGCCTGCCAAGTGTTTCGCGCTTGCACCGCGCGAGCCGCGCGCTCGACTGCCGGGTCGCTCAGCGCGTCCAGCGGGACGCGCAACAGGATGCAGACTAATCTGACGTGCGAAATATAGTTGTCGAATGTTCCTTTACAACGGAAGCATGTGCTCCACAATGCAAGGCCCTCGGGCGACGGCGGAATCACTTCCCCCGCGTCGCAGCCGAGCACGGTCATGGCGAAAGTCGCCCAGCAGCGGAAGGCGCTGACTACGCTGGGCCACGTTTTCGGGCAGCTGCCCAGAATCGCGGCGACCCGAGCCGAATTCGACCATTCGCTGAAGCTTCGCTGGGCGAGGCCCTGCCGCAGGGCCTCGACTTCACGGCGGGGGCCCGCGCGCGGCTCGATGGTGCACTGGCGCGCTATGCTGACGGCCAGCTCAAGGTCCCGCACAGCACCGCAAGCCGCCGAAAGCTCATCGCACTTGGCAGCTCGCCGCCTGGCAGGGCGACTGCGGCTGCGGCACTCGCGCTGATGCACGTCGGGTGCAGGCGGAGGTTCGTCCTTTGCGCCGCGCACGACGGCAGATGGCTTCTTCGCTTCGTTAATTAACTCTGACAGCGCTACGCGCAGGGCGTCAGGGCTGACGCCTCGTTCCCCTTCTGCGGCAGACACCGGTTCGAACCAATCGACGCGCGCTAGCTGCAGATCTCTGAGATGCGTTATGTCCTGGCGCCGCAGCAACTCGATCAACGCAAAGGTAACCATGGGTGAAAGCTCTGGCAGGACGCCGCGGACCTCATGAAACAACGTCATGGCTTATCGCTCGACTGAGCGCCCGTCGCTGGCTGCGCTGGGACCGCGCGCTGACGCATAGGACAACCGACCAGGGGCCCATCGATGGGGCCGGTTAACGACGCAGCTTCCACTGTCGGCTTTTGGCATCAACTCGCGCGGGCCGCCCTCGCAAGGCACGCGCGAGGCATGGCTCGCAACGGGCTCGACGCGGGACAGCGGCTCACTCGCCTTCGTTGCTTCGTGCCGCCTTCGATGCGCAACGGCGCTCGCGGGGCGCGACGACGCGCGACGGCGCGCTCCCGCCGGCAGAGCGCGGGCCAGAAACGTCTCCGGTGCGAAGAACTCAGCCGCGCGTAAGCGCGGCGTCACGAAGTTCGCCCCAAGAACACGTAGCAACTCGTACTCCTCCCGCGACGGAAGGTCGGCGATGTTCTCTGCTGATGGGACCCGCGCAAACCACGGCGAACACCGGGTGCGTGCGATGAGGAACCACATGGCGTGAATGATGCGGGAGTGGTCCCAAGCGGAAGCGCGACCGCTCCGCACTGCCCCTTCTGCGCCCACATTGTCGGACCAAATCACCACTCGGCGGTCCGCCAGCAGTTCACTAAAGGTAGCTAATCCCAGCGCTATAGCGAGCAGTTCTAACGCCATAATCTGAGAGTCCCGGCGCGGCGCCAAGTCCTCCAGCAGCTCCTGGTCTGGAGGGGCGTCGGACCAGAAGGCGCGACCATCGACGAACAGCACGGCGGCGAGCCGTGGATCGGACCCGCCCCTTGCGTCAGCGAACAAGTGCACTTCTTGCCGTTCCAGCTGCGCCCACGGCTTGGACTGATGGATGCCGAGGGCCAGCACCTCCGCCCACCATGACAGCGCCAAGTTGAGCGGGGCGCGAACGACACCCCGTCGCGCATTCTGCTGCGCGAACAGGGGCTGCAACATCGCACGCCCTAGCCGCTCGAAGCAATGTTGACCTGCCCAGCTGAGAGCGCCGGCCAGCTTGCTGGCTTGGCCGGCACATAGTGTCCCGCAGTCGAGCGCTTGCTTGATCAAGAAAAGCCACTTGCGCACCTTCTTGGGCGCGGGAAACAAGTTGATCCCGCTGAGAGAAAAGGACACATGCAGGCCCAAAATCTCCAGCTCGTCGCCACATTCCAGCTTCTTATCGGAAACCGCTCCTGGACCTAGGAGCAGGCGCACTAGTCTGGCCAGCGATGCCATGGTATGCTCTTTAGTTGCGGGTGCGCACGGCCCAAAGAAATCGTCCACGCATCGGAGGGTGGGAATCTTTAAGAGCTTGCGGGCGAGGTGCGCCAAGGCAGCTCCGACTCGGCCCCACCCAAAGACGGCAGCCAGGGCGCCGAACATCAACGCCAGGTGACCAGTGACCCAAATGTCTCCGTCGTGCAAATACGTGCTGTAAGCTGCCCACCTGTGGCAAGGCCGACAACGACACCGCAAACGCCGGGTTCCTCTGGAACCCCGACACGAGCCCCCAGGTCGATGCTTTTAACGGGGGGGGGCACCCGGAAATCCCGAGCCTGTGTTCAGGAGCGATAGGCACACGCCGGTAAGCGGAGTCGACGTCGGTAAGGCCCCCATTCGTTCTTTCGCCGGCGTCCCTTCCGGTAGCACGACGACTGCACCAACAAACCTGCTCACGCGGATAGGTGTGAGGGTTGCTGGAAGAAGAAACGACGCCATGAACATTAACTTTTGGCGCTCCGCGCGGATTTCTTGGATCCGCGCTGGGGCCCCCCCAGAGGCGCCTCCGGCGCCGCCCCTGGCGCGCTCCGGGCGCCAGGGAGGGGGGCCCAGCGCAGATCCAAGATGTCGGCGCAGAGCGCCAATAGTTTATGCTCATGACGGAGCTTGCTTCTGCCATGCCCTGGACTCGCAAAATACAGCTTGCAGCAGAAGACCGACGTCGGCGGCGGCTGCTCGATGCAATGGCTGCCCTCGGAGCGCTAGGCATGGCATCACCGTGGAGCCCCGGCCGGGCGGGCCTCCAGCAAGATCCATCGGGAGCCTTCAGACGGGGGTCAATGCAAACGGGCGTCAGCCAGAGCGCCCGATCGCGCAGGATCCTGCAGGGCCAGGGTCGCATTCGCCCGGGCTTGGGTGCAGGATCCTGCTGCTTGCAAGATCCTTCGCGTTGACCCGGGCTTGGGTGCAGGATCTTGCAGGATGTTGCAGAATTCTGCAAGGCAATGACTGACCCGGGTCTGGATTGACCCGGCTCAGAAGATCCCCGAACCCAGGGGTCCCAGACCATGCCACCAGCCCCTTGTGGTCGCATTCAGATAAAGCGCTCTTGACCCCGGCGCCAACACCAGTCTCAGGCCCATCGTCTGCCACGCTTCGTCCTCCTGGGTTCGAGCGTAGCTCGGCGGCTACCTCGAGCAGGCTCTGTGCGGGCGGGTGCGGCGGCGCGTGCCCAAGAAGCGCGGTCGCCCATGGGCGGCGCAGAGCCTAGAAGCAGAGCGGCCGTCGTCAGCGCAGGGGGCCACTTCGGTTTCTGGTGGGCCTCCTTCTCCTGCACTCCGACCCGCGTTCACGCGGGCACTTCTATGTTTCCAGCGTGCGTGCTGTATGCGTGTTCGCCGACCTTGCCACTTTCACACTCTGCCGTGCTGTCCCACCACGTGCCACGACGACCACGACACGCCGTTCCACACACGCACCATTGCGACAACCAAAACTATTGTCGACACCATCATTATCCGCTACAGTCGGGGCCCTGAAGAAGGAACCTTTTTCGTTGGGGAGGGGCTCGGTGTTCCTTGATTGCTTCACAGTTTGCCTTGGGTTTTCCCTAGGTCTTCGATAGGAAATCGAAGTTCAACTTATGGAAAAAAGGGGCCTCGTTCCTTATTTGGGGTTCCTTAGGGCAACGCCCCGACTGCAACACTACCACTGACATTGACACCTTCACCGGTGGCCACTGCCGCTGCCACTACCACTGCCACTGACAAGCACCAGGTCCCAATGCCACCGGGAAGTTGCACAAGCACCGCCACCACCTCCTGAGAAAATTGCTGCCACTACCGGCACTGCGACGCTGAGCAGCAGAAAGACTCTGACTTCCACGGGCGCCACGCAATTGGGTAGCGCCGTGGGGCTCAACAGTGGAGAACAGCACGACTGACGTCCACAGGTGAGACGAGCATTCTGGCGTGCGCCAGTTCGTTGAGCAGGACGACGGTGTCGAGAGTCCAACCAGCATGAGTGAGAGCGGCACAACGTTGTTGAGCTGCACGACTGGCATTAGCAGCGCGATGCAGGGTCACATGTGATAGTGGGCAGCACGACGGATAGACCAATTACAGGTTAAATCAGAAGCAAGATCGTGAGTAACACGCCGGGGACCACGAGCACCTCGTCAGTCACCAGGTCAGCGACCAGTACGAGTGACAACAGTTGCACCAGCGTTCTCATCACATGCGGGCCCCGTAGATTCCCATGCCCAGCTGCTGCGACCACGTCCATTTAGGCTGCTTCCAATCTGCTTATTTTATTATGGACGTCTGGATGGAGTGCAGCCGTTCGCTGCAAAAGAAAGACAGACACCAGAGAAATAAAAACAATCAGCTGCTCGCGCATGACAAGTAAGGGCAGCGCACTGGCGGTAGGCAATATCAAAGAATGACGAGTGTGATTATCTGTGTTCTCTATGCTCTGCCCTTTACTCGCTATTATCGACTCTCTACTCAACTCTGCATCCTCACCCTCTACACTGGATGTGTATACATCGAATTATGCATGTATGAAAGAGCGCGTTCTGTGGTCGCTTGGAGGGGTCGGGGGGGTTGGAAACCCGCCCCCTCCCCCCTCCTGGATGGAGGGGGGTGGGAGGGGTTCGACCCACCCCCCCTCCCGTGACGGAGGGGGGGGGCTCGAACACCCCCCCCCTTCCCTCCCTCTCCTCTTTCCGCGGGCCCGGCGCCTGCGTCGGCGGGCGGCGGCTGGCGGCGGCGGCGGGGACGACGATTTCCTTTTCTAGGCCGGCGCCCGCGCCTGCGGCGGCGGGCGGCGGCGGCGGGGAGCGTCGACGAGGACGACCGGGGTGGTGGTGGTGGTGGTTGGTTGCGGTGGTGGTGGTGGCGGTGGTGGTGGTGGCGATGGTGGTTGTGGTGGTAGTGGTGTGGTGGTTTGTTGTGGTGGTGGTGGTCGTGGTGGTGGGTGGTGGTGGTGAAAGATCTGATCTTTGGGTTCTGCTCTATGCTACCTGCTCTCTCTTGTATGATATATCCCCTGCTCTTTCTGCTCTCTCTACTCGTTATACTCTCTCCCTCTCTTTCTCTGCCCTCTCTGCTCTCTGTAGGTTTAGAATTCTGGGCGCCTGTGAACCCAGCCGCCCACTAGAATCTGTCACTAAAACCTGGAAGCCCAGCCGGCCACCGAACGCCTGCACACTTGAGTCAACTCCTTGCAGCAAGGGGAACCCGGGACCCGTGACATGGAACGGGCGGGCCAGGCCGCCTACGGAAGTCGGCCCAGCATTTTCGCCGGAGCAAGTCGCACCCCTCTCGCGCACCCATCGCTTGATATTAAGCCGGGCATGTCCTTCTACAGGAGGAATTTTCAAGACTAGTCTACAACTAGTCTGGGGACGATTGTTTGACTACTGTTGCCTATGTTTGAACATTTTTGGCAAAGTTGCCATTTGTCTGCCAACATCCGCGTATAGGAGGACATGCCCGACCTAAGCTGAATATGGTTCCGCTGCCCGGCGAGTCCCCCACCGCGTGCGGGTGGCCGCTTGGGAGAGGTGATGGGCCTGGGTGGCAGGGGGTGGCCGGCAGGGCGGAGCCCGCGGACCCTTCTACACGCGGCTTGGGATGTCGGCTTCATGCTTGCACGTGGGACGCAGGGAGTTGGTCCGAAAGCGAGCGCGAGCGGCGAACATCTCTGCATCCGCGCCCTCGCGGTCTGGATTCGGGGGCGCGGTCCCGCGGATCCGCGGTCGCACAGATACGTTCCGCGCGGGGCATCCTCGAAAAAACACCCCGTATCCGCGGGGTCGCAGCCCCAGGGCCCTGCCCGCGAGGCTGCAGATACGGATATGTTTTTGGCCCAGACGAACACATGTTGGGCTCTACTTGTCGGAGGGCTTCGCAGGAAGCGAGACGAACGAGGACCCAAGGCGGCCCCACCCGCCAACCGCTGCAAACGTGCCGGCGCACGCCTCAAAGTGAGCCTCAGTCCAAGAGGGTTGGGCCGATCTGGGCAGCGCTCCAGGCCGGCGGTTCAGGGGGACTGAACTTGGTATGGAAGCAATGGACAAAACGTTCAACAGCGGTTCTTATTATTACGATCAGACTTTGCTGTCGGCGGCGCCGCGGTCGTTGTCCATCTGAGACACACTCGCCTGCCCAACAGCAGCCGCTGTCGGTGTTAGACGACATTTGTTGGTGGGCATCGTGCCCATCATTCCCGTATCCATTTCGGGCGTTAAGAGCGGTGAGGCAAGCGGGGCCCTCTGCAGCAGCTCCGAGAGACGATTTTACCTCAAGTCCATATCATCCGCGCCTAATCTTACCTGCACCGAGCCATCATATGCGAGTAGAGATCTGTGCGTGAACGTGCCCGATGCGCGCTCCCGTGTTCGGGCCGATGCCCGTCTGGTGGGCGGTCGCGTCGCTGTGCGTGGCCGCCCTGGGGGCCGAAGCCCGAGCCCTCGATGCCACACGCACGCTGGGGCAGCAGTGGGCCTTCATGGCCGGCGCCGACGAGGGTGTCCCTCTGAACTGCGGCTCCGCCGCGGGCTGCGGCGTCGCACCCGAGCCCCGCGGCGGAGACGCGGCGCAGGTGGGGCTGCTGCAGGTGGCCGCGGGCGGCCCGGGCGAGGGGGCGTCTGGCACGTACGTCGTGGGGGTGCTGCTGGGTCTGATGCTCGTGGCCCTGCTGCCGATCCTCTACTACCAGGGCCTGTCGCCCTTCCTGGCGGTGGTGTCGTACGTCGGCTGCCTGTGCATGGTCAAGATATGCGTGAAGGATCTGTTCATGAACGGCTACGAGTACCCGTACACTGTCACCATGTTGCACATGCTGTTCACGTCGATCTTTGCTTCCATGATCGACCCCCCCAGTCTCTCCGAGGGCAGGTCCACGTTCATGCTGTCCTTGGTGAAGGCGGCGTCCCTGGGTATGAACAACATGGCCCTGGTGTTCGGAAGCGCCGCCTTTGTGTCCATCATCGGCTCCTGCACGCCTGCGACCACCTACTTCGTCGAGCTCGTGAGACACCGCTCCCCGACCTTCGCTCGGAGCCTCGGGGTGGCCACGGTGTGCGGCGGGACGATGCTGTGCGTCCACGGCGACCCGACCTTCTCCGCGCTCTCCCTGGTCCTCGCCGTGGGCGCCTGCTTCTCCAGGAGCCTGAAGGCCGTGTGGAGCCACGACCTGCTCTCAGTCAACATGAGCGCGTACCGCCTGGCCGCGTGGAGCTCCATCTGGTCCTGCGCCTTCATGCTGGTCCCAGCCCTGATCATGGAGGGTGTGGAGCCGTACCGCAAGTTCACGACGCTGTCGCCCCACGCCAAGATGGTCCTGGTGGCCTCGTGCCTGATTGCCACCTGGCTGAACATCGTCATGTGCTTCTGCCTCAAGTACCTGGGCCCGGTGCAGCAGAACGTGTTCGGCCAGTTGGAGCTGCTGGCTGTGATCATGCTGGCGACCGTGCTCCTGCACGAGGTCGTCACCGTCATCGAGTGGGTTGGCGTCCTCCTCATAATCGCTGGCTGCCTTTTCACCAAGCTTGACGACCAGATCCACAAACTGAAGAAGAGGTTCTTCGACACGTCGGGGAGCAAAGACGAGACCCAGAAGTTGATGCCGTAGGGGCGCGGGTGCGAGAAGAAAGAGATGGATGGGGTCAGGGACTGAAGGGTCATTGCCGCGTCGTGCACAGCCATACATCGTTGTTGCGGTTCGTCGTCCCTCCTCTCCTCTGCTCCCTGTCTTGCGCGCTCCATGCCAATTCGCGACCATTGTGCTTTTTTTCCCAGGACTGGTTCGCTCACCATCTTGGGAGCAGGTTGTCCTTGTTTGACCCACTAGCCTGGGAGCATGTGTGGGGGCGTTGCTGATGAAAAGCGCACCTGTGCTGGCATCCCTGGGCTGACAGGACCAGACGTCACAGCTACATCACAGGGGAACAGGAGAGCCAGGTAGAGGGACGACAGACAGCGGCGCCAGAGACCGGTATAAGGAGGAAGAGCAGGAGGGATGAGGAGGAGGCAGAGGAAGAGAGGAGGAGCATGAGGAAGACGTGAAGGAGGAGTCCGAGAAGAGCAGTAAAAGACGGGGGCGAGGAGAGGGAAGGGGGAGGAAGAGAAAGGAGGAAGGAGGAGGAAGGGAGGAGGATGGGAGGGAGGACCCAAGGAGGGAACGAGGAGGAGGAGGAGGAGGAAGCGGAGAGGGAAGGGCGAGGGGGAGGAAAGCAGAGGTGGACAAACCCAGGGTCCCCGAAACGCTTGCCAGATGAAGGCGTAGGGAAAGTGAATACGCATACTTGGATTTGCGCCGCAGGCCTGTGGGACAGACGGAGCACGCTTCGGACCCAACCTGGGTGCCCAGAGCACGACAAGGAGCCCCATACCAGACGTCAGACGTGGAGCGCAGCTGCAGAGCAGGCGCGATGAGCACGGGTGCAGGCCCCGTGCTGCCAGGCCTCTGCGTCAGCAGCACTGGCGGCCACTCTGCGGAGAGACAGCGGAGGGCCGCGCCGCGTCGCTCGTCGGGGCCCCTCCTCTGTGCCGCTGCCCGTCGCCGCTCTCGCGGGCCGCCGATGTCCCTCGCCTCTTCCGCGTCGCCCCGCCCTCGACTCGCAGGCCTAGAGATTGACACCAACACCAATATCGGCGGTGTGCACCCACCGAGGGAGGAAGATCCCGATCTCGGTGATGGTGGTAATATTCTGGCTTCCAGGGTGGCCGAAATATTGCCACCAACACCGAAATCGAGGATCGTGTTCCCCCTGTGGAGGCAACCCCTTGTGTTGGTGTTGGTGCCCATTTCTAGGCCTCCAATCGACGCTCCCCCCGAGACGGGCGCGCCCTCCTCGCCGCGAACGCCCACCCCCCCCCGGGCAGCACGCGCGCGGAGGGGGGAGGGCGCAGCCCGCAGGCGTCCACGAGCCGAACAGCTCGAGGGCCTGTCCGGGAGCCAGGCCGGTGCACCCTCTCTGCCTCCCTGGCTCGCTCTCTCTCTCTCTCTCTCTCTCTCTCGTTCTCTCTCTCTCTCTCTATCTCTCTCCTTCGTTCTGTCTCTCTCTCTCTCTCGCTCTATCTCCCTTTCTCTGTCCTTATCTCTCTCTTTCTCTGTCTCTCTCTCTCTCTCTCTCTCTTTCTCTCTTTCTCTCGCGCTCTCTGTCTCTCTCTCTCTCTCTCTTTCTGTCCTTCTCTCTCTCTCTCTCTCTCTCTCTCTCTCCCGGTCTCTCTCTCTCTTTATGTATGTATCTCTTTCTCTCTCTCCCTCCCTGTCTGCATCTCTATCTATAGTTATAGATATGTGTGTCTCTCTCTCTTTCTCTCTCTCTCTCTCTCTCGCTGTGTCTCTCTCCCTCCTTTTATTTATATGTCTCTGTCTCTCTCTCTCTCTCTCTCGCTCTCTCTCTCTCTCTCTCTCTCTCTCTCTCTCTCTCTCTCTCTCTCATATATATATAATTAAATGCATGTATGTATCCGGCTCTCTCTCTCTCTCTCTCTCTCTCTCTCTGCTTACCTCTCTATCCCCCTCTATATCACTTTGTTGCTCTTGCTCTCTCTCTCTCTCTCGTTATGTTTCGCTGTCTCTCTCTCTCTCTCTTTCTCTCTCTCTCTCTCTCTCTCTCCTCTCTGCTCTCTTTTGTATGTTTTCTCTCTCTCTCTCTCTCTCCCTTTCTCTCTCTCTCTCTATCTCTCTTTCTCTCTCTCTCTCTCTCTCTCTCTCTCTCTCTCTCTCTCTCTTTCTATATATATATATATATATATATATATATATATATATCTAGGTCAGAGGCCTCATATCATGCTCCCGCGTCCTACGGGTTGTTGAGGTCTATGAGGCCTCTTTCGAGGGCCACCTGTTGGCCGCCTTTA
This sequence comes from Prorocentrum cordatum, assembly GCA_963575745.1. Lineage (NCBI taxonomy): Eukaryota > Dinophyceae > Prorocentrales > Prorocentraceae > Prorocentrum > Prorocentrum cordatum. The sequence continues at coordinate 125,567 of CAUYUJ010019935.1, read as the reverse complement.
GTGGAAAAAAAGTCATGCGGGAGGCGCCCAGGGAAAAGCGGGAGGCACGCTGGGAAGCCCGGAAGGTTTAAGATTTGGGGCGTCGGGCTACGGCATACTCAATCCTGGGGAATGAGGGCCGAGAGCTTCAAGGGACT
>CAUYUJ010019935.1:95430-120430 GCA_963575745.1 Prorocentrum cordatum | reverse complement strand
TAGCTTAGCTTAGCTTAGCTTAGCTTAGCTTAGCATAGCCTACCTTAGCTTAGCGCAGCGCAGCGCAGTATAGCGCAGCGCAGCATTAGCACAGCATAGCATAACCTAGCTTAGCATAGCATAGCATAGCACAGCACAGCACAGCATAGCATAGCATATCATAGCATAGCGCGGCATAGCATAGCTTAGCATAGCACAGCGCAGCATAGCATAGCATAGCGCAGCATAGCATAGCATAGCATAGCACAGCATAGCATAGCGCAACATAGCATAGCATAGCGCAGCACTGCATCCACTACTGCTGCTGCTAATGGTGCTTTCCTAGAGGTTCCAACTCCCAGGTAGGGTCGCACTGGGACCAGTTTACATACGTGTGTGTTTATATATATATATATATATATATATAAGTATACGTGGCTGCACCGCACCAATGCGCCACATGTACATCACACAACACTGATCGCACTACATAAAGCAATGCACATCGATTGCACAACATGTGTTGGGCAGCTGGGATCCCGCAACAAAGACCGACCAACATACATTACACGACATAGAGTGCACCACACCTGTTGCCCCACGTAGGTCGCACCACATAGCGCGCACCGCATAGTGTGTACCACGCGTATTGCATCACAGAAACTGGCCCACATAAGCCGCAGCATGTTCGCCAGTGTGGACCCCGCACCACATGCATTGCACCAGAAAGATCGCACCACATATGTTGCACCACATACGTTGCACAACACAGTCCGCACACCATGTATTGAACTGCATGAACTTGACAACGTGGGTCTCGAAACATAAATGATTGAACGTGGGCATCGATGGTACAACATGGATCGCACCACTTGGATTATCTTTTCTCAAAGAGTCTCAGGATCTCCACACACACACACACACACACCCGGATTTAAACGCCTTCCTTGCCGTATTGCAATGTACATACGATTCCCCCCCCAATCGCCCATCCTTAATATGAATCCGTACCATCCCAGGCAGGCCCGTAACGGTTTCCCCCGCACCCTCTGCATAAGCCATCATGATCGCACACTCGTTTATCAAAAATCATCAGTTTTCAGAAATCAAAAGAAAACAAAGAGAACAACAGGACGATGTGTACACATTCGCGTCGTCGCGCGCGCAGGCCCGAATCCTGCAAGAACCGCAAGGTTTCGTGAGGTGTCCAAAATCGAGCGTCACGAAAGCATATAACAACACATCTTTTCCGCAGCACGTTTTTTTGTGTTTTTTGTAAATAAAAAAAACTATCGCTCGCGTTCTTGCAGGTCCTTAAGAAAACCATGGCTTATCATTATTGGTATCATTTTTCGAAACAAGGAATAATACTACACGGGCCTCTCGCGCGCGCATGTCGAAATCGTTCGAACGCCTTTGCGCGCGTGCTGTCACAAGAATATGTTACAACAGATGGGACGAAATACACGCGCGCGTCGTCGCGCGCGCATGCCGGAATCCTTCAAAAACCTAAGCCGTCATGAAAATTCCAAAACGAGTGCCCCGACAACATGTAAAGGCACACGGTTTTGAAACAGTAGCGCTCGAACAAAACATGCGCGCTGTTGCGACAGCATCGAAATCTGCCACAAGGGCCTCTCGCGCCGCATGCCGAACTCATCCGAACGTCGTTGCGCGCGCTCCGACGGCACGATCCGTGTCATATAACACCACGCGGGCCACTCGCGCGCGTCGGCCGCGCGCGCATGTTGAACTCCTCCCAAAACCTTCGTCACCGACACGAGTACATCGTCATCGTTATCGGCGGGCGTGATCGAAATCGGCGCCGTCATTGGCCTTGCCGCCGTCATCGCCACCATCGTCACCATCATGGCTTCTCTCATTATCGCGTTTGCCGCTACCTGCGTCGTCATGATACCGCGCCCGCCCAAGCCACCGACTCGCACTGAAGTGCCCGCTGGGAAGTACCCAGCGGTCCGCGCCACCGCGGCCGCGTCGGTCGCGCCGCACCAGCTGGCCGCTGCGCGCGAGAGCATGCGCGGGCCAGCGCGGCTGCATAGATGCACCAGCCAAAGCCAAGCACTCACCGGAATCGCCGCGGCATGGGCATGGGTTTTGCGATGAGAGTAGTGGAGTTGACAATCCATTGCGAGCACGAGTGATTTGCACAACATAAGTTGCACCTCGTACATTGCACCCCGCAAATTGCACCACCGATACTGCCCCGCACAGTTTGCACAACATGGAAGGCTAGAAACACATGGTTCGGGGTCCACGCTGGCGAGCATACGTTGTGCAATCTACGTTGTGCAACCTATGTTGTGACACTTAGGTGGTGGCATGGAGGTGGCGCACTTGATTTTCACAAACGCGCTGACAACTTCCATGCTCTTGCAAGCATCCCCCCCGCTCACCCGCAACCTGGTTTGCAAAACCAATACCACGGCGATTGCGATGAGTGCTTGGCGTTGGCTGTTGCGGCGCTACCGACGCGGCCGCGGTGGCGCGGACCGCTGCGCAGTTCCAAGCGGACACTTCGGTGCGAGTCGGTGACTTGGGCGGGCGCGGTACCATGGCGACGCCGACGACGGTAGACACGATGATGAGAGTAGCGATGATGGTGGCGATGCCATGACGACGGCATGGCCAGTGACGGCGCCGATGTTGATCACGCCCGCCGGTAACGATCACGATGTCCTCGCGTCGACGATGAAGGTTCTTGCAAGAGTTCGACATGCGCACTCCGCCAACGCGCGCGAGCTGCCCGCGTGGTATTATATGACACGCATCGGGCCCCCCCCCAAGCACGTGCGCAAGGGTGTTCGAATGAGTGCGACATGCGGCGCGAAATGCCCGTTTGGAAGAGTTTTATGAAAACGTTGGAAAAAAACGCTGGCGCTCTTAAGAGCCCGCAAAAACGCGAGCGCCGGTTTTTTTGTTTTGAAAACCTACGTTCCCATACCAAGTGTTTTAACATGTTTTCGAGACACTCGATTCTGGAACCCTGACGAAACCGACGGTGCTTGAAAGATTCCAGCATGCGCGCGCGCGAGAACGCGCGCGTGCGCACTTCGTCCCGTCTATTGCAAAGGATTCTCGCGACATCACGCGCGAAAGGGCGTTCGAACGATTTCGGCGCGCGCGCGAGGAAACAAATTTGGAAATATGTGATGCACATGCTGGAAAATCGATGGATTCTTTGAGAGACCACAAGAGCACGAGCGCAGACTTGTTTTGCTAAATTCTCGTTGCGGAACCAATGTTTCCTCATGTTTTCGTGAGGAGGATTTCGGCATGTGCGCGCGTCGACGCGCGCGCGTGCTTTTTTCGACCCATGTTTTGCGAGGGGCGCCTGGAAAAAATAGGATGTTGGCTAAAACGAGCGCGCGCAAATATGATTTGTTGCAGAGGATGGTTCGGGGGAAGGGGGGGGCGAATTCCGGCCTGCCTGGGATGGTACGAGGTCGTATTCAGGATGGACGATGGGGCCGAAACATATGCAAATTGCAAGACGAAAAGGTGTACCAGTAAATCCCGGGGAGGAACCTACTTTTTATAGGGACAGGAGAATCTATGTGGTGCAGTCCTTGTTGCGGGCGACGGGGCGGCGACGGCGACGACATAGTTGCCTGACCGGCACGCGGGCCCAGACGACGGGCGGCGACTAGGCGGCGAGGCAACGAGGTGTCAACGAGAGGCAGCAACGGGCAGCAACGTGGCGAGCCCTCGGGACACCCGCCCAGCGCACGAGACGGTAGCGAGGTGGCCATGGGCGGCAGCGTGGCGGCATCGGGCGGGAACGCGCCGAATCCTCGGGACACCCGCCCAGCGCAAGAGGCGGCAGCGGGCGGCAACGTGGCGAATCCTCGGACACCCACCCAGCGCACGAGGCGGAGAATTACGAAGCGGCTACGATGCGGCAGCGTGGCGGCAACGGGCGGGAACACGGCGAGCTCTCGCCGGGCCCCCCACGCAGCAACGGGCGGGAACGAGGCGGCAACGAGGTTGTAACAGGCAGCAGCGGGCGGGAACGTGGCGAGTCCTCGCCGGTCCCCCTTGCGGCAACGGGCGGAACCGGCCAGGAACGTGGCGAATCTTCGCTGGACCGGTTCAACTTTTTGGAACAGAAGCAACAGCCCTTGAGTGCCAACACCGTTCGGGACACCTTGATCATCTAGCCACGATCCGCATCCTCTTCCTCCATCCTTTTCTCATGGTGAACATGCTCATTGCTGTTGCCACTGCTCCTACGATTATTGTGTGTTCTCCTCCCCCCCCTCTCCGAAGACAACGCTTTCGACGACGACGACCTCGACGACGACGACGACGACGACGACGACGACGGCGACGACGAAGACGACGACGACGACGACGACGACGACGACGACGACGACGACGACGACGACGACGACGACGACCTCGCCGAGAACCGCGACTGCCACCGCCGCAGGCTCGCGCGCCTGGACCTCTGCCGCGGGGCGGCCGGGCGGCCGCCCGAGCGGGCGCGGCGGGACGCGGCCTGGCGCAGGCCCCCTCGCGCGCGGCTCCCGGTGCTCCTCCGCTCCTCCGTCTCGTCCCCCCGCCGTTCTCCCTCCTCGGCCTCCCCCTTCCTCGTCCTCCTCCCGCCCTCGCCTGCTGGCGTCGCCCTCCTCGCCGTCATCGTCCTCCTCTTCCTCCTGCTCCCCGTCCTCCTCCCGCCTCCCTCCTGTCTCCTCCTGCTCCTGTTCATCGTCCTCCCTCCTCCTCCTTCCTCCTCCTCCCCGTCCTCCTCCTGCCTCCCTCCTGTCTCCTCCCTCCTCCCCCCTCAAAGAGCCCCCTCCCCGACCCGTCCTGGGGTACCTTCCGCCCCCGGCTTCGAGTGGAGTCGTTCCCTGGCCACGAGGTGCCCCCCACGAGGCCCGAGAAAGGCATGGAGGAGGGGGAGGAGGAGGAGGAGGAGGAGGAGGAGGAGGAGGAGGAGGAGGAGGAGGAGGAGGAGGGAGGAGGAGGAGGGAGGAGGAGAGGAGGAGGAGGAGAGGAGGAGGAGGAGGGAGGAGGAGGAGAGGAGGAGGAGGAGGAGGAGGAGAGGAGGAGAAGGGAGGAGGAGGAGGAGAAGGAGGAAGAGGAGGAGGAGGAGGAGAAGGGAGGAGAGGAGGAGGAGGAGGAGAGGAGGAGGAGGAGGAGGAGGAGGAGGAGGAGTTGCCCCCCCCGGCCTCGCTCCCTGAACCTCGATCCTGGTCTCGTCCCCCCTTCCATCCTTGGCCGCCCCACCGCGAAGTCCGAGGAGCTTGGGGGCGAGATCAGCAGCAGAGGGGCCCCGAAGCTTCCGGAGGGGGCCCTGTCCGTGCTCGGTCACCCCCCTCCTTCCCGCTTGCTCCTCCTCCTCCTCCTCGTGAGCCTGCGGCCGCCCCATCCTCCGCACCCTCGATGCGGGACGCGCGGCGCCGAGATCGCCTGCGACCTGGCAGGACCAGCTTCTGCGCCCTTTTTGGCTTCCTCCTCCTCCTCCTCCTCCTCCTCCTCCTCCTCCTCCTCCTCCTCCTGCTCCTCCTCCTCCTAGCCAAGGCAAGGGGCCTCGTTCTTGGGCTGCGCTTTGGAGACAGGGCCAAAGCCCAGAGGGTGTGGTGGCCGATCCTGGGCCCGAGATGGGCCCGAGGCAGAACCGGTGCAGGTGTGCAGCTGGCGTCCTCCTGGCGTTAAGTCGGGCCTGTCCCTCTACAGGAGGAGTATTCAAAGGTAGTCCAAAAATAGTCTGGGGACGATGTTTTGAATATTCTTTGCCATTTGGGGGGCATGTTCGGGGTGTCTTTTATTTTTCGTCCACAATCCCCCTGTAGGGGGACATGCCCGACCTAAAACCAGCGCAGGTGTACAGCTGGCGTCCTCCTAGTGGCGGCATGCTCACACACCCGCCGCCCCAGGCCGTGAATGGAACGCGGAGGGACAGGGCGGCATGCTCTCACCCTGCCCCACGGCCGCCTCGCCGACACACCGTGTCGGACGCCGCGTCGATGCCAGAACTCCGACGTGGTGATGTTCGCTCACGGCGTGGTCCCCCCGGAGGCCTGGACCCACTCCTCGGGACTGGCCTGTCCTCCGGAGTCGCTCTGACGACGGTCCCGGGGCCCTGGTGAGGGGCCCCCATCGGGAGCCTTGAGACGGGGGTCGTGCAAACGGGGGTCGGCCAGAGCGCCGGATTTTGCAGGATCCTGCAGGGACAGGATCGCATTGACCCGGGTCTGGGTGCAGGGTCCTGCAGGATCTTGCAGGATCCTTCGCATTGACCCGGGCTTGGGTGCAGGATCTTGCAGGCTTCTGCAGGGCCCGGCTGACCCGGGTCTGCATGGACCCGGGTCACAAGAGCCCCGACCCCAGCGGCGGCAAAATGGCCCCAACCTTTCCGTCGTGGGTTTTGCCGCAGCACGGTCCGAGGAGTCGGCAGGCAGCCCTGCCGCTCGGACGGCCGGCGGCGCACACGGCGGCGACGGGCACGGCGGCGGCGCCGCCGTCGGCCGCGGCGGCCGCCTCGCCTCGCGGCGCCAGCGCCGCTCGGCACGCGCACCGAGCAACCCGGCGCTGCCCCGCCTCCCGTGCCGGGCCGCCTCGCCCCTCGCCGGCGGGGCCCATTTCGCTCCGATCGATCCGATCCGATTGTCGTCGTGTTCTCATTCATTGTTTTGCCGATCGGCGCGGGCCCTCGCACTCCCCTCCCTTCCCCCCCCCCTCGTGGAGTAGGTCTTGGCCCTTTGGGGCGCCTGTTTCGAGCAGGTGGAGCCTCCCCCATGATGGACGCACTGCTGCAGACAATCGCACTAAGCAGAGGTCTGGAGCCAGACCCCCCCCCGCCTCCCCCCCCTTCCTCCCAATGTCGAACCGCCGAATGAAAAACGCTCACATATCGATGCTGGTCGATCAGGCCCCCGGAGACCAGGACACAGATGAACCAGGACACGGAAAACCAAAGAAACGGCACCTTTTCCTGCAAAGTCACATTTTCCAGCGCCCGTGTTTTTTGTTTGCTGCCCTGCAGGGTTCGGGTTTGTGCCCCGGTTTCGGAGGGTCTTGCAGGCTTGTAGGGCCCGTGTCCAGGTTTCTTATGGAAATGCTCCAGTGCAGAGTTTTGTTCGTGCCGCCGCCTGGAAGAATTGGTTCCAAGGGGTGTCCGGGCCTAGCGTGCCCAGGCTTAAAGGGGCCCTCCTGAGTCCATCGGATCCGATTCGACTTCGAGGCCCCAACGATCCGATTCGGCCTGGCGTTTGCATGGCGCTGCCGTTGCGGAGTCGATGCTGGCCGATCCCCGCGCTGCCGCAGGCTGGAGGGCCGCGTCGGCCGCCTCGCCGCCCGGCTGCAGCGCCACTTCGGCAGCGACCGCCCGCCCCGGGCGCGCCGGCGGCGGGTGGGCGCGGCACCTCGCCGCCAGGCGCCGGCGGGCCAGAGCTAGCGAGACCCTCATGCCGCGCCGACGCCATCCCAGACATGCTCGCGTCGTGATATATATATATATATATATGTTATATATAACATATAATATATTTTAATATAAGAAAAAACACGACGGCAAGACGTTCAACGTTTGCGGCCTCTGGGGGTCCTCACTGGGCCCCGGGGCCATCAAAGTACGACTCGCGGGTCAAGAAGCCAGCCCCGGGGAAAGAGTCGGGACCTCCAGGGGCCGCATAGAGAAACAATCAGGGCGTCGCATGTCTGGGATGTTGCGGCGAGGAGTGAGGGGGTGGCGGGGTAGTCGCCAGTCTTCAAGGCTCTGAGGACCCCCGCCTCAGGCACCACATTTTCCCACATCAAACAACAAGCCCGCCACATGCCCAAGTTGTTAGTCAAAGCAATGTGGGTGGCTCGCTGGTGGATCACGGGCGGCTCGCGGGCGAGGATCACGAGAACAACAACAACCACCACCACCACCACCACCACAACCAAAACCACAACCACAACCACAACCAGACCAATAATCATCATCATTCTAAGACCGTTCGCTCTTATCTGCTCGCGTGCCATTCAACACGTATATCCCAAACCCTCGATACCTACCCTCTTCGTCTTCGATCGTATCCCCTTGGGGATCAGAGGACGGATGGAAAGAAAGGACAAGGGTGAGAGAGGAGGATGGAGCACAAGAGAGAGTAGCAGGAGGGGGGCTAGGAGCAGAAAACACGTGGCAGAACCAGACGGGCTGATCGGGCGGGTAGACCCCAACAAGCGAGCCCAGGCGGCCAGGTCGAGCAGGCCGGTTGCTGAAGCGTGCGTTCTGCATGAATCGCGAGGAAGCCTTGAGCGACAGCGCGATTCCAAAATAAATCTCGTGAGGGAATCCAGAGCGAGAGCGCGATTCCTGAGTGTTGAGGGCGCGGCGTCTGAATAAATTGCGAGGAAGCCCCACGCGGGAGCGCGATTTCAGCATGCATTGTGAAGAAGTCCCGCGCGAGAGCGCGATGTGGGAATACATTGTGATGGAAGTATCCGGCGGGAGCCGTTGTTGATGTAACCCGAGGGCCAGGGGCGCAGTTTGGTGACATTTCGCTTTCCCTTGTAAAATGCGGGTGCGAGCCCCGGGAGAAGCACATTAAATGAAAAACACAACGGTTACCTGTGAGGGGGGATCAGCAAAATTGTTTGAAATGGGAATACATGTACAACAGCAGCAGCAGCAACAATAACAGTAATCTTCACCGCGAAAGCAACCTTCAGGCACGCACCCAATGGACGGCGTAAGACCGTTCGGCCCACTCTAGCCGATCACAATCGAGAGGGAGACGTGGCTTGGAGCACAGTCAGGTACGCTCGAGATGGGTACGACAAGGATGGGGACGAAGGCGGACAGCAGTCCCTGCCAATTTTGAACAGGGACTCGCTTCTGGTGTCGCCGTGGATGTTGTCCGCTTGAGACCAAATATCGCCTCCTCAATATAGTCAAGCCGCACAGTAAGGATGAGCGACTTTCCAAGGTGACCCTTGCATCCTTCCTTTTCGGCCCATGCTTTCCGCTTTCGCTGGCCGCGCCGCGCTCGCAAAGTGCCTTACCGCCCATCCGTACTTGTCGGCGGGTTGACTATAGCGGCCGCTGTCGTTTTTGGACGACATGCGTTGTCGAGCATCATACGTGTTTGTCCGCTCCCTATAAGCCTTGCGGTTGCCCCGAAATGCCACATGCTGGAGCGGACTGCCTCTGCCTCGCCGCCGACGGGACAAGTGTTTGTCCGCACCCGCGTCGAGCGTGCCAAGCAGGGGTTTCCGTTTCTTGTCCCAGGGCTTTTCTCGGGCCCCGCGCCCGTCAGACCACGATTCGGGGAGCCAAGGGAAATCGTCCTTAGAGAGCGTTCCACCAGAATTCCGTTCCTTCACGAGGAGGAAGAGGAGGAGAAGGAGGAGGAGGAGGATCAGCGTAAACCCAAGAATCATCAACGATGTTGTGATAAACCATCCCTCCAAGATCCCTCTTCATAGGCCCCTACAACGGTTCATCTCCATTGAGGGAACTGCCTCGTTGGAAGACAACCGTTTGAAGACCCTGAAACATGCCAAAACATTGTTCTCGGGATTCCAACGCCACAGATCAACCTGATTGTTGCGTCTGGACGATCCTGGATCGCGCCAGAACGCCACCCCTGGGACTTCAACACAGCGAGCCAACGTAACTGTTGCATCCGCATAATCCTGAATCTTTCCTAAACACCATCTCTGATACGTTGCTGATGATAATCCGTGAAATTCTTGCGAATTGTATAAACGAATGTGCGCGGCGCTGGGGCGAGAGCCACATGTTGAAAACGACCCACCCTCAATCCATGAAAAGCTTGCACCTGTTTAAACAAATGCGCGCGGCGCCATGGCGAGAGCCACATTTCGAAAACGACCCACCCTCTACCCGTGAAACTCTTGCACATGTTTGAAACGAAGATGCGCGGCGCCAGGGCGAGAGCCACATTTTGAAATCGGCCCGCCCTCAATCCGTGCAGCTCTTGCAAAGTTGAAAGCGCAAGTGCGCCGCGCTGAAGCGAGAGTCACATTTTGAGAACGGCCCGCCCTCCATCTGTGAAGCTGCCATCGTATAAGCTTCAGAATCATAAATTGCGGAGAAAACTAAGGCGAAACGCCCGGCCCGCTCAAAAAAAATACCTCTCGGGGTGCGACAGGGAGAAGTTATCTATCAGGAAAAGGAATGGATGAGGAGGGGAGGAGGAGGACGAGGAGGAAAAGGAGGAGGAGGAGGAGGAGGAGGAAGGGGAAAGCGCATTCTATGCGAGGGCCATGCCTTCGCGAGGAATCGAGTGGCTGACCTCTGCGCTCTCTGCGCAAGGCCAGCGGGAGTACACACGAGGGTGGTTCCGCCGGCGGAGATGAGGCCGTGCCCCTCCAGATCCGGCGGCGACGATAGGGTCAAGTCTGGCATGTTCTTCTACAAGAGGAATATTCAAAAATAGTACAACAATTTTCTGGGGACGAATTTAATAACATTTGCCGATTTCCGAGCATTTGTTTACTATGTCCCAACTCTCTTGTGTGTTGGGTCCTCGTTTTGAATCCGAAGCGCCACGCGTCTCCTCCTCGTCCTCTCCTCTCCTCCTCCCCCTCCCCTCCTCATCTTCGTCATCATCATGATCAGCATCACTGTCATCACCATCACCATCACCATCATCACCACTCACACGCTTCGTGGCCCCATAGGGAGCTCCACCGAAGGCTCCAGTGGCAGGGTCCGCATGCGTACTCGGGTCCACTTCGGCACACTCCTCACACGTTTCGTGGCCTTACACGGAGCTCCACCGAGGGCCCCACTAGGTGCGTTCGCAAGGCGTCGCCCCGCCCAATTCGGCACACCCCTCACAAGTTTCGTAGCCCCCATGGAGCTCCACTGAGGGCCCTAGTGGGTGCGTTCGCATGACGTCGCCCCGCCCATTTCGGCAACCCCCTCACACGTTTCGTGGCCCCACAGGGAGCTCCACCGAGGGCCCCACTGGGTGCGTTCGCATGGCGTCGCACCGCCCGTTTCGGCACACCCCTCACACGCTTCGTGGCCCCACAGGGAGCTCCACCGAGGGAACCAGTAGGTGCCTTCGTATGGCGTCGCCCCGCCCATTTCGGCACACCCTGAATCCACCGAGGGACCCAGTGGGTGCTTTCGCATGGCGCCGATCCGCCCATTTTGGCACACCCCTCACACGTTTCGTGGCCCCCTGGGAGCTCCATTGAGGGCCCCAGTGGGTGCGTTCGCGTGCGTCGCCCCGCCCATTTCGGCACGCCCCTCACGCTTCGTGGCCCCATTAGGGCTCCACCGAGGGCCCCAGTGGGTGCGTTCGCATGGCGTCGCCCCGCCCTTTTCGGCCCAACCCTTACATCATGCCCCTCAGGGAGCTCCACCGAGGGCCCTAGTGGGTGCGATCGCACTCTCAAACAGGATTCCCCGTGTCATGCCAGACACCCACGGACTTGAGGCATCAACTCGCGTCGCCGGTGTTCTTCCGGACCCGTTGAGCACATTATCATGTGCAGTCGGTTGCATCCCAGTAGTCATGTGCCGCGCAATGCTTAGGAGTTCGGCCTGTATTTGAAGGGCGTCGGTATCGTAATTGGATGTTGTAGATCCTTCGCAGTGTTCTTGTGCATTGAGCCGTCCTGTTTATGTCCACCCCTTATCTATAAAGGGTTGCGTTCTTCGCCAGGCTAGTTTTTAATTGTTCGTCCAAAATAGGACACGCCAGACCTGACGATAGGGGCGAATAGCTCAGGGGCGGGCCTTGCACGTGTTCGCCCGGGAGCCTCGCCGAAGGCATGGACCATCGACGCCCCCGGATGCAGTCAACCCGCATAGCAAGGATGGGTAACCTTCCCAAGGGTACATTTGCATTCTTGCCTCCTCGGTCCATCCTTCGCCACTTTTGTTGGCCGCGCCCCGCTCAAAGAGCTTCGAAGTGGGCGTCCAAGGCCCTTGCATCCTTACCGCGCATCCTCACTGCGGCCGAACACGTGATTCAGAGACCTCCTCCCGACAATTTTGGGCCAGCGTTCCTTAACCAACTTGCCGGAAAACTGGCCCAGTTTCTTCAGCACGTTCGCCCCCCCCCCAGCGTCAACAGCAGCACCGGGCCCGGGCTTGTTTCTCGAAGCTTCTGGGAAGCTGGCCCAGATCTCTGCACGGATAGTTTCCTTGATCCTCTTGTTCGGCTGTCTGCGGGTGGGCTGTGCACGTGCTGCTCTCCCCCGGGCTGTTCGCCCCCCTCGTCGCCCTGGACAGACCGTCGCCCCCCTCGTCGCCCCCCTCGTCGCCCCCCTCGTCGTCCCTCCTCGCCCCGCTCGTCGTCCCTCGTCGCCCCCCTCGTCGCCCCCCTCGTCGCCCCCCTCGTGCTGCGCTCCCTCTGGCCATCGCCGGCGTCACCGAGGACTGCCCCGGTGCCTGCCATGTGCAAAAGGGGCCCTGCGCCTCCGAGGCTGTCCTCGATCGGGCGTGCACCTCTCCGCCGGAGCCGCAACTGAGCACGACCTGGAAGCTTCCCTGCGAGAGGGGCCCTGGCGTTAGTTAAGTCGGGCACGTCCCTCTACAGGGGGAACATTCAAAAAGAGTCAAAAAATAGTCTGGGGACGGTGTTCTTTATTGTTGTTTGGACTATGTTTGAGCACTCTTGGTGCATGTTTGATTTTTCGTCCAAAATCCCCCGGTAGGGGGACAGGCCCGACCTGACCCTGACGGCATCGAGGAGTCTGGAGGCAGGTGATGGACATTTGGGGGGGGGGCACGCCAACTGCGAGTGATCGTCCTCCGAGGCGCGTTCGGACGAGCGAGCGAGTTTCAGTGGGGCTAGGCAGCTTCCAGGTAGTCATTCGGGGCTTCTTCGAGGATGCTCCCACGGGAAAGGCCGACGCGCCCATCATCATCACCATCTCCATCTCCATCAGCGTCGTCATCATAAGCATCGTCCTCATCAGCATCAGCATCTGCATCATCATCATCATCATCATCATCATCATCATCATCATCATCAGCATCATCATCTTCATCATCATCATCATCGTCATCGTCATCATCAGCATCAGCATCAGCATCAGCATCAGCATCAGCCTCATCGTCATCGTCATCGTCATCGTCATCGTCATCGTCATCATCATCGTCATCATCATCGTCATCATCATCGTCATCGTCATCGTAATCGTCGTCGTCATCATGAAGGGCGTTCGATGTTTGCGTGAGCGAGGCACGAACGAGAGAGGGAGGGAAAGAAAGAGAGAAAGAGAGCGAGAGAGACGCAGAGAGAGAGAGAGAGCGGGAGAGGGAGAGAAAGAACGACATATACAAAAGACGACAGAGACGTTCGATAAAAGAAGTTGAGCTGGTTGGGGCAGGCAGGGGCAAGCGGCATCACCTGTCCCACTAGCGACCCTCTCGATCGTTGTCACAACCTGTGGTTTGCGGCTTATAAATTAGACATATGACAAACGACGATTCTTCTGGACGCTTATTTACAGACGACATGGGGAGCCGTCAACCTGGCACAGGCAGTCCAGAGTGAAAGTTTGGCATGCCTGCCCGGTCTTTCAAAAAAGGACTCGATGTTGCAAGGCTACGCTCCGCGAGCTTCCCGATGACGGGATGCACGGCCGATTGTTTGGCTTTTGCTTTGCAGCACGTTCTCTCCGAAGCCCCCACGCTAACTAGAGCCGCCGGTACCCGTCGGTCGTTGAAAGCAGGCATTTCTGGGCCCCCAGGACCCATAGCCTACTTCAGGCGCCTTCCTAGCTCCAGCACCAAGTGCGTTTGCCGTGTCCCTCCTCTTCAGGGGGCGGGCGGACGCCCAATCTGCTTCAAACGCCGTCCTGTTTTCATGTTTCTACCCACCTCTCAAGGGAGGAAAAGCTACCTGGACCCGACAATCGACGTTTACGAAACGGCCTTGGGCGTTTGCTGAACAGCCTTGCCCTGTTCGACTTCTCCCCTGGGCGCGTTTACTGAACGGCTCCGCTTGCCGGGGCGATTCTTATGGTCAAGGGCGGAAGAAACGCCCCTACCCTGGTTTACGAGGCGCTGTGCGCTGAAACTCCTGTGGGCTGGCAGGGTAAACCCTGCGTGATGTGCCGCGTCCTGGCGGCGATTCTTATGGGGGGTGGGGGGGGGGCTTTTCTGCCCTCTAACTTCTTCCGACCCGCGGGTCACTTCTTGCCTGTCGCGCCGCCCTGCCCCCCCCCCCCCCCCACGGCTGGCGCGGCGCGGGCCTCCGCCCCCTCGGGGGCGGGGCCGGCCGACCCTCGCCGGCCAGGTGCTCTGGCGGGCGGACCTGAAGGGCGGCGGCGCTCCGTGACGCGGCCGCCTCCCCGATGGGGCGGCGCTCGCCGACGGCGCCGCCTCTGTCGGAGACGAAACTCACCACCCACCAAACCACCCCAACCCAACCCGAAGGCTCAGATTTACCCTCGATTTCCAGTGGGGGGGGGATCGGGAAACATCGAAAAAATACATGTGGAAGCCCTACCCCCCCCAACCCGAAATTCGGGTCTTGGGGTTGGGTTGGGGTGGTCTGGTAGGTAGTCAGAAACAGCGCCACGAGCATAAACCTGTGGCGCTCCGCGCGGCGTTCTCGGATCCGCGCTGGGGCACCCCCGGGCGGCGCCTCCGGCGCCGCCCTGGCGCGCGGAGCGCGCGCCCGGGAGGGGAGGGGCAGCGCAGGTCCAAGGAATCCGCGCGGAGCGCCAACAGTCCGTGTTTGTGGCGCTTTTTCTGCTTCTGCTCTCACGTTGGGCCTGTCCCTTTACAGGAGGAAGCTTCGAAAAGAGGGCAAACACAGTCTGGGGACGATGTTTCGACCACTTTTGGCTAATTTGGCATAGCTCTTGACTCTTTTTGTGTCTTCGTCCAGGATCCGCCTGTAGGAGGACATGCCCGACCTAGTTCTGCTCCGGCGGGGCGCCCTCCGCCCAGCTCGAGCGCGCCGGGCACGAAGGGGGGGGGCCTCCGCCCCGTGCTTTGGACGCCCGAAATGAGCACGGAAAGAATGGGTACAATGCCCAACAACAAATTTTGTCCCAAACCAACAGCGGCCACTGTTGGGCAGGCGGCCTTCTGTCTCAAATGTACACAGGCCGCGGCGACATCGACAGCGAGTCCTGTTCAAAATGAACTGGAACCGCTGTTGGGCATCGTACCCATTCCTTCCGTACCCATTTCGTTCGTGCCGACGTGCGTGGGCCGCTGGTGCCCCTGCGGCTGCTCCCAGCTCGCAGAAGGGCCAGCGGTGCTTCTGTTGCGTCTCTGCGCCGCGGCGTGGCGGGCTTCGGCACTGCAGGCGGGGCCGGCCCGTGGCCGAACCAAGTTCTTTCACGCCTCGCGTAGCCCCACCGGGCCCACTCAGAGGCCCTGCCCATGAGTCGGGGGTGGACAGACCTCCGACCCTGACACGTCGATTAGTGAATCGGCCGGTTTCGGTTCGCGAGAGGGCGTCGCGGCCGTCGTTTTTGCGGGTCGAGGTCCGCCGGTTTCGGTTCCAGGCCGCTGTCACTAAAGGGTGGTTTACGAAAGGGAGGTTTGTCCACCGCCGAATTAGAGCTGACGGGGAGGGGGCCAGGGAAGGCGCGTGTGGTGGAACAGAGCGGGCAAGCAGAGCGAACAGAGAGATCTCTGGGAGCAAGGGGGTGGCCTTGGAGGGCCTCTTCGGGCCATCCCTGGGGTCCGCGTGGGGGCGAGGGAAGGAGGAGAAGGAGGAGGAGTAGGAGGAGGAGGAGGAGGAGGAAGACGAAGAAGGAGAAGAAGAAGACGACGACGACGACAACGACCACCATCAAGACAACGAAGAAGAGGAGGAACAGATAAGGGAAGACGATGAGGGCAAGGACGACGAGGACGAGGAGGAGGAGGACAACGAGGACGAGGACAGAGCCTTGAACATCGCCTTTTGGGAACCCTCTTGGGGCTCTTTCGGGGGATCTTGGGGTCCTCTCGGGGCTATTTTGGGGGTCTCGGGGTCCTCTTGGAAACCTCTTGGAGCTCCTTTCGGAGCCCTGGAGGGCCTCGTGTGGCCATCTTGGAGGCCATCGATTTAAAAGGGTGGTTCCTCCCCCCTGGGGCTATCAAAATCGTCTCTTGGGGCCTTCTTGGGGCGCTCTTGGGCCGCTCTTGGGCACCCTTGGGGCCGTCTAGGGGGCCTGTTGGGCCCCTCTTTGGCCTCTCTTGGGCAATCGTGAGACCATCTTGAGGTCTTAAGACACGCATCGGAGCCGAAACGGTGAGAAGGCAAAAGCCATGTATCTGTCATAGGTGTTCGAAGGATGTTGGCCTCTCGGAGGGGGTCCTAGACGGGGGCTGCGAGAGCACTCGGAACCGTCTGATGGCCCTCGTCGGGCCTCTCGGGGGTATGTCGGAGGCTAGATTGAAGCATCTTCGATCGTCTGGATCCGCCCTGGAGGCCGTCCTCGAGCATCGGAGGCCCTCTTGGAGCTATCTTAGGCGCCCTAGCCGATCGCGACCCCCCCCCCGGCCAGACCCATGGAGGGGGGGGAGGTAAACCTCGCCGAAGGGGAGAGGGGTCTTTGGAAGAGGACAGAGCTCGCTAGACCACCTGAGGCCAAAGGTCTGGTGGGACTGTAGGGGAGCGCAGCTCGCGCTTTCCCACGATTCGCTGTGTCGTTTCCGTTCGATGCATGCGCACACTCGAAATTTGGGAATGCGTGGTTCGTGATGTCCCAACATGTGTTTCTGCGCGCCCTCGGTGTCACAAAAAACAGATGCCCGACCATGCCGTTAACCTACGAAGCCGTTAGCCCAGCCCTGGTCTTGGGTCATGGTCGCACCCCCGCCCATCTTGACCCAAGGGGAAACACGGGGCCCTGCCTGCCCGCCCGATTGCCACACCGCACCGCAGCCGGAGGTGCGCATCGCGCAGCCACTGCCCGTGTGCGTGCACAGGTGCAGTGTCTACTTGCGCGCAAGTGCGCACCCGTCTGTCTACAACAGTGTCTACGCGCGCGCAAGTACGCACACGAGCACACGCAGTGTCTACATCGCGCGTCCACTGCGTAAGTACGCACACGCCTGTCTGCACGCGTGCACGTGTACCCGTGTACGGTCCGAGATGTGTGTTTCGTGTGCCGCGCCGCCTGTGCTGGCCTTCCGCGCTTCGGCGCGACGCGTGAAGCACGCCTCACACCCCGAGCATGAATGTTCCAAGCTCATCCTGGCCTCCCGCTCCACGAATCAGATCGACACGCCACCAGCTTTCAAGGCATAGCGTGTCGCAGGGGCCACCTTCGCGAAACGCTACAAACAAACGCTAGGGCGCACACAGGTGCAGCGTGTATCGCGGTGTGCTTTCTGTCCTTCTCTCGTGCTCTCTGTCTCTCTCTCTCTCTCTCTCTCTCGCTCCCTCTCCTCCCTCTAATTCCGTCGTTGTGCCATTCCTTGCCGGTTGTTGTCTCTCCCTTCTCCCTCTCCACACACGTACCCGATCTCATCTCTCATTGTCCGTATCTCCTTGTTTTATCGCTTTTTGTTTGCTCTCTCCCTCTCTCTCTCTCTCTCCCTCTCTCTCTGCCGCTCACGGCCGGACTGGCGATGCGCCGCCAGGCCTCGGCGCCCCCCTCCGCGAAGCCCGCCGATCTCCCGCCCGACAGTGCGCCGCCCCCGCCGCCACCGCGGGAGGTACCGGGCCACGCCGCGGCGGGTGCCCTCGGAGCGCTGGCGGCCAACAGCGCGACGGCCCCCCCGGAGTGCAGGGGGGGGGCCATGCCGAGAAACGCCCTGCGTGCCTCCAGGGTGCCCGGGGTGTCTCGGGCGGCCATGGCTCTGCCATGGGGGGGCGTGGCGCTCCCGCACGGAAGAGCGATGGACGCCCTGGGGTCTCAGGGTTGGGTTTCTTGTGGGAGGTTTCTTGTGGGCTGGCCTCCACGGCACTGCTGTACCACTACCTCTGCGGCGGCGGCCACGACCAGCAGACGAAGGCGCGCGCCAAGGTCTCGGCGGACGAATCGCCATTCTGTAGGCAGCGCGACCAAGAAAAAGAAGAAGGAGGAGGAGGAGGAGGAGAAGAAGACGATGACGAATAAGGCCATACGCAACTGTCTGGCGATACCCTGGCTGGGCTGCTGAGGGAGTGGCGCCCGCCACCATGGTCTCACAGGATCAATGGCGGCAGCTACCACCGCGCACCCGACGCTGCGGGCTTATCGATGAGGACCCCCGCCTCCTCGACCTCCATGCCGAGCTTGCGCGCGACCCGCTACTACAGCCAATATCCCGACCGCCGCAGGAGGGTGAAGACCCGGACGAATACACCGGTTACGTCGACCCGACCACGTGTCGGCGGTGGGTGCATGCCGCCACCTACGGAGCTTGCTCCCATCAGCCACATGCATTCCTAGTCCGCGCGGCCTACGGTGTCCTTTGTGGGGCCGACCATCAACGAAACTACACCCAAAACGCACAGCGAGCCAAGACCCTCGCGCTCCTCCACTTGGTCTCAACGGCCGAACGCCCCGTCCACACCTTTGTTGACGAGCCAAGCCCTTCTTCGGAGGTCCCCATGGAGACGGTGGCCCCCACGGCTGCCTACAAGCGAGAGGTATGCGCAAGACGTCAACCCGCCAGCTCCCCGAAGTATAGCCGCTCTGGCCCTTCGACAGCCAGCGTGGCACCATGCACTGGACTCCAGACCGCCTGCGTGACCCGCGACCTCCTAGGCACCCCCCCCCCACCTCAGCATGATTGACCATGTCCCTCCCTCCGCCAGCCAGCAGCACGCCATGCACAGCGCCGACGCCAGGCGGGCAGCGACTGCCGCGCCCCAGCCCCCCACCCCCCACCCCTGACGCGACGACCCCAGGCCGTCACGCCCTGCCGCGCGGGGCACCCTTCGGGGGCGACCGCCGCCGGGCGCCCACCGCCCACCCCCCGCGCCCCTGCCGCGAACCCCACTCGCGCCACGGAGACCTGCAGGAGCCGCGCGCGACGGCGCGGGCCGCCGCTCTGGCCGCCTCGGCCGCGGCCCTGCAAGCCCGGCGCGACCCCCTCGCCGCCGGGCCCCGCAGCGCACGGCGCCCTCTCACTGAGCGCCTTCGGCGCCGCCCCGACGGCGCGGGCGGCCCGCCGTCGGCCGCCCGCCTCGCCGCCGCCGCCGATAATTAGGCCCGGCGACCGCGGGGGCCCTGCGCCCTCCTGCTCCACGGCCTCCCGCTGGCCAAGAGGCTGGCCCGTTCCGCGCCAAATCCTCGCCCCTCCCCCCCTCCCCATGCGACGACTGGCAGGCGCTCCGCGCTTCCGCGCCTGCCCGCGCAGGGGTGTCGCCCCGCGACCGTCCCTGCGCGCCGCCGCCGACGCCCCCGGCGCCCACGGGGGCCACCCGAGCTGCGGCCCGTCTTTCCGCGGCGCGCGCAGACGCGGGGCGCGCCCCGCCTCCGTCACAGTTCCGCTCTTGCCGATCCGTCGCCCCGGCGCCAGGGAGGGCCGTGTTCGCAGATCCCTTGCTTCTTCGGGCGGAGATCGGCCCCACGGCGAGCACGGGCGGGCAGCCGCTTGCCGCTGCCGACCTGGCCACCGTCCGCACAGATGGATATTTGTTTCCTTGTCTCTCTCTCTCTCTCTCTCTTTCTCTCTCTCTCTCTCTCTCTCTCTGTCTCTCACTCTCACTCTCTCTCCCTCACTCTCGCTCTCTCTCTCTCTCTCTCTCTCGCTTGCTCTCTCTCTCTCTCTCTCTCTTTTTCTCTTTCTCTCCCTCTCTCTCTCTCTCTCTCTCTCTCTCTCTCTCAGTCTCTCAATCCTTCGGTTTCTTTTCGCGCGTTGTCTGTGATGATGAAGAGGTTTCGCGCGTAGTCTAGCAGATCCGCTGGCGATTCTGGGAGATTGGAATCACGAGCCCGCTGCCGCCTGAGGGCAGCACGGACTGAGGGCTGCTGCTCCTACGCTCCGACCCATACGAGTGCCGCCCAGCAGCAGTACCGCGGACTCGCTTGCTCGCTCCCCGCTGCCGTCTGCTCCCGAAACCCGTCAGCCCTGCGGCCTGGCTCGCGCTCGGCAGGGCTGGACAGCCACTTGCTGCCAGACCGTGTCGCATGGGGCGTTCCCCGGCGGCCTCGGGCAGCGGCTTCTGCTACGCGGGCGCACACACGCAGCGCGGTTGCGCGCGGCAGCTGCTGCCGTGCGGTGTATATTTCTTTGCGGCGTCGGAAAAAATTGTTCCTTCCGTTGGGCTGCGTGCACGGTGTTGCCGTTGTGTTTCCCGCCTCCGCCCGGAGGCGAGGCTGTACTGTCTTGATGCGACGGATTGACACCTGTTCGTGGCATGCAGCTTGTATCTGCCTCGGACAATCTCGGACGCGGCGCAGTGGGTGAGAGTGAATAATAGCATCACCTGTGCCGTGGTTATCACCAGCAATTTGGGCTAGTTGATGAGAGGGTGAAAAAGGGTGATAAACAGAAGATGCCAATTCAAATGTAGTAGCAGGAATACGAGCATGAAGGTGGTGGTAATTACAGAATCGGGAAAAAGGAAGAAAGCAAGCTGGGAAACAATATGCCCATGGTCGAGAAGAAGCCGACCAAGAAAGGAGCACGACCTAGACAGATTGGTAGGGAGAGGGGCTCTATGTAAAATACATATACACAGAGGGTGCGCAATCGTGTATATACATGTATACGCCGATATATATACATAGGTATAAGTTGGCACCCAGATGTACCAGCACGAAGTATTAGGGATACATGTAGATCAAGACATATAGAGGAAATAAGCATGCACACACCAAAAACACAAACCCATCAAGCAGAAACAAGCAATCAAACAAGCGAACCCAACAACAACAAACACATCATCGCAAAAAAAACTCTGCTACCCGAGCGGCCCCGACCCCCTTCCCCCCCAAAAGTATTACCTCGACGAGCGTGCAGTACGGATCACCCCGGAGGCGCTGCCCTCGCTAGGGCGCCCGGAAGCCTCTGGACAGCCACCGCCTCTCGATGACACGGCGCGCCCGCTCCGAAAACTCTGCGTCGCCGGGGCTCCCGGCTCCCGGCCTGCGAGCCCGTGCAGGCGTTCAGTCCGACTGGCTACAGCACGGGCTCGGGATGGGATCGTAGTTTGGGGCCCAGGCACCCTCGCGCTGTGAAGAAATCACGGCGGGAGGTTTTGCTCTATTGTCGGCCTCTGGGGGCCCTTACCAGGCCTCGGGACCGTCAAAAAACCACCCAGGACGAAAAACAGGTCCCGGGGAAGGGGTCGAGACCTCTGAGGGGTTGTCACCGAGCGCGTTCCACTCATCGCAAGGTGCCTCCTCGCAGAAAAAGGTCCCAAAAGCAAACGTCTGCCTCGATGTAAGGGATCGCAGATACCCTCTCGGCGGATCCAGGCCGTTTGCGAGCAGTTGCTCTGCGAGTGGTGGAACGCGTTTGCCTGGCTTGGGCTGTCTTCCCCCGACCCGCCCAGGGTCCGAGCCGCCCAGGTGGGGCCGAAGTGGATGAGCGATGCGGCAAAGGTCCGGAGAGCGCTCTTGGGCACCCTGACGCGGCCCGTGCACCGGCGATGCGCTGCGGTCTTCCGACGCCATCTGCTCTGGCCCCACGTGGGCAGAGCAGCAAGCGTCGGGAGCTCTGGACTTCTGCCGTCGTCGGGGCGTCGTTCTCCTCCAGCAGCGGTCGGGCAGGGCCCCCGCTCAGCAGCGCCGCTGGCGCATCGTAAGCGAAATCGGCCAGCCAGCAGGTGCCCTACGAAAAAGTCCTGTCCCCCGATGGCCTCAGGGGCCCACAAAAGCATGGGGCGCCGCAGGGCCCTCAGAGATCGGTGAAGGATGTGCCCCAAGTTATCTCTTGTGGCAAGCTTTCGTGTCGTGTCGTGTCGTGTCGTGTGTGTGACTATAGTTGAGGCTGGTGAGCGGGCCGACCCTGCCATGTCAAGGGCAGCCTCGTGCCCCGTCCTCCTCTACACTCCCACGGCGGCGTGGCCCTCGGAAGGCTCTCGTGCCTTCTCGCGTGCCCTGCCTCTCCAACTGGCCCCCGGCGGTGCTGCCGTCCGCCGCCATCGGTGGCCGCCATCGACCGCTGGCTCTCGCGCGGGGTCGCGACGCCTCGGCCGCCGCCTCGCTGGCGAGCTGGGCGTCCCCGCGCCCGGCCAGCGGCGCGCGAGAGGCAGGCGCACGCGCCGCGAGGGGCAGGGGCAGCCCACGAGCTTCCGGAAAGCGACGGCGCAGCCCTCGCGGACATTTGCAGACCTCGTGGGAGCTGCGCGTCGGGAGGGAAACGTGGCCGCAGGGACAAACGCGGAGTCCCACGGAAGTCCGGGAGCTGGACGGGAAAAGGAGCACAGCACCCACATAGAGTATCGAACAGAGGGCCTGGGATGGAATGTTTGTCTATAATTGTGTGTATGTGTCCCCCTGGGCCCCTGTATGCTTCAAACACCTCGACTCAGAACTGGACGGAAACATCCTGTTGCTATCTTTTCCCAGCGGCGTGCCGCCGGAGGGTCCAAATAGCGGTAGAAACGGACCACAGAGGAGTCCCACAGGGGGGGCAGGGAGCCCGAGAGAGCCCCCCCCCGTAGGCCGCCCGGTCCAGCAGCCGTTTCGCCCGAGACTTCCTCAGCATCTATTCGGGAGCCGCATGCTTCATTCAATGCAGGCTGCAGTTGTCATTGAGTTGTCCCTTGTAGACCCCTCAAAATCGGAGTTATCTGATCCTAGTGACATTGAATTTTCTCCTGATTGTCTCGTGCGCATTTTTTGGCGCGGGAAGACATGTCATAATCACCAGCCTGCGTTCATCACATCACCGTGGCCTCGATTCCACTGTGCTGTCCAAGCGTCCGTCGTAAGGAGGGTCGCGCAACATATGAACAACATTACAGCCGTAGTACGCCATTTGGCTTCCCAAGGATTTGGATGGGTCCGCCGCAGGGTTCTTGCTTGGGTCCGCGGAGAGTTCGCCAAAATGCCGCCAGCACCGCTTCGTTGCCGCCTCGTTGACGCCTCGTGCGTTGGTCAGGGCCGCCGAGGATTCGACACGTTGCCGCCCGTGCCGCCTCGTTCCCGCCTCCTGCCCGCCTCGCGCGCTGGGTGGGCCCGCAGAGGGTTCGCCACGCTCGCGCCCGTGCCGCCCCGTTGCCGTGTCGCTGCCGCCTCGTGGCCGGCTCGTGCGCGTTGGGTGGGTCCGCCGAGGGTTCGCCGCGCTGGCCCCGTGCCGCTGTGCTGCCGCCCCACTGCCGCCTCGTTTTGTCGAGCTTCCGTGGAGACCACAAACGGCTTCTAGATGTTCATGCCCGTGTCCTCGTCGGCCAGCGCTTGCCGTTAGAGTGTCGATCTCACGATCTCAATGTTGCCATTTACCTTGCGCGACATCGCTTGCACCACGCAGATTGCACCAACTAGCGTGCGCCACAGAGCTTGCACCGCATAGCTTTCGCCACATAGCCTGCTTCGCACAGCTTACGCCACATAGCTTGCCCCACGTAGGTTGCACAACATGGCTGACACCGTCTAGCGTACACCACATACTTTACGCATCCACAGTGCAAAACTTACTGCGTGTGGCCCACTCTGGATGACATGGCACATGCGGGGATCATGGGATGCATGCGAGGTGTTGGGAGCTCTTAGGGAGCAACAAACATGCCAGAGGGTATGTAAATTCAAGGGGGTCGAGCACATATGGGGCCGCGGAGTCCCCTACATCTTCCATCAGGGTGGTGTCCCTTAGTTTATGTAGCGGGTGGTGGCTTGTAATGTCGGTGCGCACGTGGTGTCTCCCATTTTGCCTTGCGATGTATCTCGTAATTGTGTCCATTAGCTGTTGGGTTGCGGCCCGAAGGGGGTAACGAAGGGTGTCTCGTAATCGTATCGAGCGAGGTTTGGGAGAATTACGAGACACCATTTGGGGAGAGCGTCCCGCGACGTCGCAGGAAATATTGCGTACAGGCTGCATCGTCGAGCACCCGTGTGTGGACCCCAGTCCTTGCCGTTTCCCCTTGCTCGTGCTTCTGGTCCCGAGGGGGCCTGCGCCTTGTACCTAGCAGGAAGTTGCCGAACTGATTTGGGTCACCCCAGCGACCCTGAAAGTTGCCGCACTGAGCTGGGGCGCCCTTGCGACCCCGAACGAGGGAGGATGGAGGATGAAGGGAGGAGGGAGGATGGATGAGGAATGGATGAGGGAGAGATGGGGGAGGGAGGTATAGAGGAGGGAGGGATAGAGGAGGGAGGGATGGAGGATGGATTTATGGAGGGAGGGAGGGATGATGGAGGGAGGGAGGGAGGGAGGGAGGAGGGAGGGGGAGAGAGGGAAGGGGGGGTGGGTTCGCATGAGAGAGGATGGAGGAGGGAGAAGGATATTGAGTTTGAGGACAGGTTCCCACCGCGGCTTGCTTCTCCTCTGGGCTGCCCCGCTCGCGCCTGTCGCGTCTGACGTGCATGCATGGGCAGCGGAGTTCTCTGAGCTATGGCCTTTGCGGACATCGGCACATATGGTAAAGCTATGTGGTGTAATCTACGTGGGGCAAGGTATGTGGTGCAAGCTATGTGGTGTAAGCTACGTGGTACAATCTACATCGGACAGGCTATGTGGTGCAAGTTGTGTTGTGAAAGCTATGTGGTGCAAGCTCTGTGGTGCAAGCTCTGCATTTCAATCTATGCGTTGCAATCCACGTGGTGTAAGCTATGTGGTTCGAGCCGAGTAACAGAGCGTAGAACGTTAGCAAGAACCTTTCTTTGCAAGCGCTGGCCGACGAGCATTTGGGCACAAACAGCTAGATCTCGTTGCCTGTCACTTTGGGAGATCGAAGAATGAGGCGGCAAAGAGGCAGAAGGTGGCGAATCCTCCGTGGTTCCGTCCAGCGCACGAGGTGGCAATGAGGCGGCAACGAGGCGGCGCGGGCGGCAACGCGGCGAAAGCTCGGCGGACCCACCCAGCGCAAGAGGCCGCAACGAGGCGGCAACGAGCCGGCACGGCCGGCGACGTGACGAATTCTCGGCGGACTCATCTAAATCGTTCGAATGCGAAGTAAGTGCCTCTAGGTGCAAGCAGTGCTGGCGGAATGTATTCTTTACACGAAAAAACTCTTGCGGAACATCTCTC
>CAUYUJ010019935.1:77930-92930 GCA_963575745.1 Prorocentrum cordatum | reverse complement strand
GCCTCACCAACCCCGCCGAGCAGCAGCTCCCAAGGCCCATGTTTCACTCAGCTCGGGACGAGAGGGTTATGGGAGATTGCAGCGTGTTCTCCTCGGTGTACTACCTGGTTGCCGCGGCGGTGACGCTGTCGCTGGCGTCGGGCAGCGCGACCGGCCGGTTCGTGGGCACCCTGCGCAGCGGGCTGCTGGCGGGGAGGGCCGGGATGCGCGCGAGGGGAGGGATCCCCCCTCGCCTCCGACGTCGCGGTGTGTGTGGCACGGGCCCCTTCGGATCTCGGCCCCTTCCCCAGGACCAGCTTCTTGGCATCGCCCGGACGTGTGCATGTCTCCTTCGGCGAGGGCCATCGAGGAGCATCCCTGATCACTTGGCGAAAAAAAAAAACACGCACGAAACCGAAAAAAAGCACAGGGAATGGACGTCCGAGCGATGGCCAGGCTTTTCGCCCTGGGGTATTCGTGGACTGTCCCGTGGCCCGGAGGCCCCCCCCCCCCGGACGCCGAAAGCGGCGGCCCCGAGGCCGCGGAAGCGTGGGGCGGTACGTCGGAGCACACGGGAGCAGATGGCCGCAGGGGGGAGCAGGGGGGAGCAGGCGGGAGCAGGTGGGAGCAGGCGAGAGCGAGTGGCAGCATGTGGCAGCAGGTGGCAGCAGATGGGAGCAGGTGGCAGCAGGTGGCAGCAGGTGGCAGCAGGTGGCAGCAGGCGGGAGCAGATGGCGGCAGGTGGGAGCAAGCGGGAGCAAGTGGCAGCACGTCGAGCGGAAGCAAGTCGAAGCAGGGAGAAAGCAAGCGGCAGCGTGTAGAAGAACGGAGGAGGCGGCATTTGGGACACGCAGAAGCGATTTGGCGGACGCGAAGTCGGAGACGAAGGGAAAATTCCATGCTTTGGCCAGATGGCCGGGCCGCGTCGTGTGTCTGCCGACTCATGTTGCACGGGGATGCCTCCCGGAATCTGCTGCACTTGGCATTGACCGCGAATGCTTTCCGGAAGTTCCATGTACCTCCAGTTTTGTGTTGTGTGTCGAAATTCGCCGCGTGTGTTGGGCGGGGTTGGATGACAAGTCAAAGGCCTTGAGATTTGGGAAATGAATGTGTCAACGTAGTGTGAGGCGTTGTTTTGTTTTTTTACAGAAGAAGATGCGACCTATTGTCATTTCCCGCGTTCAAGGACCCCCTCTACAGAGTCGGGCTGGATCAATTCATCCCCAGTTCTTAGTCAAGCGACGGCACGAAGGGAGTTGATCCATACAGCTTCAATGCGCAATCCAATGCTTGCACAGGCAGGCTGACGAGAGTACTCGAAGAACGATCAGATCGCTGCTGACCTGCAGTACACCAGAGGGTAATGGAAGTCCATGCATAGATGCCTGGAACATATACCGCCAAACTAATGATCGAATACGCACCACCAGTGTCACGCAGATGAGCATCAGCATCATAATTTACAGCTGCACGATTGAGTACCCCTGGCAATATATATATATATATATAACCGTCCATATCGCCGCCGCGGTTGAGATCGCACATCGCATGAAGGCGATATGAGCGTGCTTCCTGAACCAGAGGCAAGAACCAGACATCAATTACCCACTGAAGCACCGAGCACGGGCCTACCCGTAGATTTACCATGTCGTACGTCACAGAGACAGTGAGTGACGTTGACTGAGCGTCTCAGGCAGTAGATGCGCAGAACACAGCGAAGGACAATCGTAATGATCACCAGCGCACAGCGCAGATGCACAGTTGCCAAGCCAACAGCCACAGACATACATGTTGACGAGCATCGCATCAATTTGGTATGTCCCAGAACCCCGCTCACGACGACTCCAGCAGACATGACGTGCGGAGTAACCCCGCCATCCGAGCCGAACAGTCATGCGTTGCATCACGACAGCGATCGCGGGTTCCAAAACAGTTGCGAGGGCACCCGCTTGGTCTCACCCTGGCAGGCACCCGACGGGCCGAGGAGCTGATTGACGAGCACGACGTTCCGAACCTGGCACAGATGCTTTGCAACATGATTTCACGCTTGGCCATCGCGGTGGCCAATCGCGCCTCCGTTGGCCGCAACGTGTGCCTCAACGCGGGCCCCGGCATCCACGCCAGACAGCACGAGTTGAGAAATCGAGGCGAGAAATTCGCCAGCAGAGCAGGCAAGCAAGCAAGCAAGCAGGCAAGCAATTCTCAGTCCAGCATGCCGGCATTGACCGATTTCCGGTGGATCCGAGCAGCCGAAATAATGATATATGAACGTTTTTTAATCCATTGTATTGCCGACCGGCGGGGGCCCTCGCACCCCCCCCCCTCCCCCCCCCTTCCGTGGAGTAGATCTTGGATGGGGTGTTTCGGGCGCCCGTTTCGAGCAGGTGGAGTCTCCCCCATAGGACGTTCTGTTGCACACAGTCGCACTAAGCAGAGATCTGGAGCCAGACCCCCCCCTCCCCCCCCCCTCCCACTTCCGCCCAATGTCAAAACTCCAAATAAGAAAACGCTCACTATTGCGGCCATTGTTTGCGGAAGCCTACGTCCACTTTTTTTGACAAGCGCTTTGCTTATCGCGCATTGCCCCCAAGGGTAACGGGCGCGTCTCTTACAGGTGTTTGCATGTTTGAGTTCGGCGTCCTACTCCACTTTGCTCCTATCCGCCTCCTCCACTTCCCCTGTTCCTCTGGATCTCGTCCTCCTCCTCCTCCTCCTCCTCCTCCTCCTCCTCCTCCTCCTCCTCCTTCTCTTCCAGGTGCTCTCCCCGTCACCTCCTCAGTGCCTCAGTCCACTCTCTGTCTCCCCTCGCCCTCCCTGCTGAACTCCCCTTCCCGAGAAGGGTGCAGGCGGGCGCAGGATCCCCGACCAGAGCAGTGCAGTCTGGGCCCAGGCGCGGGCTGGACCGGGGTCGTACCCAAACCGCAGCAGAGCTGGAGGGGCGCAGGCGTTGGCGACGACGCACCTGCTGGTGTTCTGCAACGCCCCAGCGCTGCCTCCTAGGAGCACCTGCTCCCCAGCTCGGTCCTACTGCGCTGTCGCCTAGTTTTGATGACATGGGCCTCCCCCATCGCCATCCTCTCTTCCACGCCCTTCGCGTTCGCATCGCCAGTTTCTCCGATCAGTGCGAAGATGTCCAGGAAGTCACTCGATCGGTCGAGCAGTGCGCCACCCCCGCCTCACGCGGTTTGAACTCAGTGCTTTGACGGGCGGCTGGGATCGGGGCATGTTGGTTGCTAGCAGTTAGCACGTCTGTCATGAGACCGATCGCAGCCCCTGATGATCGTCTACACATGAAGGGCAATTTGATGGAGCGCCTGCGCTGGTTCCCCCTTGCAACAAGCCTCTGCCTGCCCTGCAGGAGGGCACATTGACTTGGGCTGCTGAGCGAGCCCGCCGTCGCTCGCATGCACGATGGTGTTGAGTTGTAGCGGCTTTCTGTAGCGGTGCTGTTTTGTTGGTTTCGTCTCGGCCGGCGTCCTTCTCAGGAAATCCATTGAGTTCTTTGTCGCAGCACATGGTACACGTCGTGACAACTTGATGTGTGAGTGTGTTTGTGTGTGTGTGTCTGCCTCTCCTCAGCGCTACTTGGGTGTCTTCCCAACCCCCACTCGACACCACTCGACCGTACCAGCCTTCTAGATCCCCGGTTATACCCATTAGTACTAGTCAGTTTCTCCTCCCGTTCTGCCCCATCCAATGTTGCAATTTTCGGAGGGGGCGAAGGCAGATCGATTTCACGCATGTTCCAACGGGGCCGAATTCAGTCCAGCATCGGTTTGGATGCAGCCAGCCAGGGCCCTCTGTGCAGTATCCCAGAGGTTCCTCACGCTCCTTCTTTACCCTCAACGCTCCCGCTAGCCTTCACGGAGGAACGTCTGGCCACCGCGACCCGACACGCGTCGAAATCGGTCTGGACGCCATATCCCCGACGACGTAGGGTTGTCTCCGCCGTCTCGCGAGTGTTACCGCGGAGGTGCCTGGGCACCCCGCGTTGCAGCAAGGGCGCGTGGATTCGCTCGACTCTTCGCGCGGTGCCCCTCCGCGTGGTCCTCCCTTCCCCTCTCCAAAAGATGCGCCGGGGAGGGAGGGGGGAACGACGACACGGGGCATGCCGCTTGCGGCCACAGCCTGCCTCGGCGCCAGGATAGTGGCCTCGTTGCCGCCCGCCTCCGACATCGTCATGGTCATCGCCGACGACGGCCGCCGCAGCGCCCAGGCGAGGGGGTGCCGAAACGGCGCGGGGGGGGGGGCGGAGGGGCCGTCGGAGGAGTGCCTCGGGCCGCTCTGGGGAGCCGAGGCCTGCTTGAAGTCGGCCTGTCTGCTCAAGGTGTTGTCCGCACGAGTGCGGGCCTCGTCGCGATACTCCGCACCGTCAGCAGCGGCGACGTGCAGACGAGCGCTGCGCGCGACGCTCGTGCTTCTGCGCCATGCCGGGCCACGCACAGCTGACGAAGAGGGCAACTTCTGGCAATGCGAGCGAACCCTCAGGCGACCGCGCCGGAGGGGGGACAGCAAAAAACCTAGGGGGCTCAGTCAAGGAAGCCAAAAACATGGGTTCAGGCGCGTGGGTGAGTTCCCGTTCCCGTTTCCATGCAGAATCGGCACGTTCTGTCGCCAAGCCAGGCGGCAGTGGCCTCATGTGTCGGGGGACATCTTCCCCGATCGGTGGATTTGGCACGCATGCACCATATCCACGAATCTCTAATCCATGTCATCGTGCGCACGATCGAGGTCCATCGGAATGGTCTTGTCGGGGTCAGGAGCATGTCCACTATACTAAACCATGGCTGTCCACACCTTAGTGGCAAAAAGCAGCCCAAATACAGTGCATTCTGCTTGTGAACACGTGTCGCCCGAAGAAATGGTCAGCCAATGATACACTATGCTGTCTTGTGGCGTCTCTGCGAAGCCCCATGGGACAGGGCCCAGATGCCTCAGTGGATACACGCGCGGCTCCCATGTTGTGGAGGGAGCGGGCAGGAGGTGTGATTCGCCACCGCCCGGGAGACATTCCTCGGCTCGGGGAGGCCAGGGGGTCCAACACCCAGCTGCCTGCCACTCTCCACGCAAGCCGTGCCAGCACAGCACCGGAACTCATGCAGCATGGTGGTGTCGGGCTCTCCCGAGCAGGCTTTGCGAGTGCGGCGAGGCTGCAAAGTAACGCTCGCGTGGCCGTGATGTTGCAAGTCTATGCGTTGCCTCTTGAGGCTCTTGGGAGCTTCTTGAGGCTCTCTCTTGGAGGCCCTCTCGGGGGCTTCTGGGGAGCATCCAGGGGGGCCTGTTGAGGGTCTCGGGACCGTCTTGGGGCGCGATGGTTCTACTGAGCTCCCGCGCAGAGCCTCAGTAGTAGGCAGGGGGGCCGTATTGGAGCGTAGGGCTCGTCTTCGGGTTCTTTTGGGTCTTCTTCGGGGTCTTGTTGGGGTCATCTCGGGCCGTTTGGGAGGTTCCCGAAGCCAGCTCGTCTGGCAGAAGGACATGGGGAGCAAAAAGCAGTGAGAGCTTCATAGATCTACTGGTGGGCTCCTTGATCCTGGGGCATCGTGGCGGCTTGTTGGGGCATGTTGGGGCAAATAGGGGTCATATTGGGGACAGTTTGGGGCACCTTGGGGACATCTTTGGGCCAGGGGGGGCATCGTGGGGGAGTCTGGGGGGCCTCGTAGGGCACCTTGGGGACATCATTGGGACATAGGGAGGGCGCCTGGGCCGTGCTGCGCTGGCCTGGGGGCACCCTGCAGCCGCCTCGGGGCGGTCGCGGGCTGCCTTCGGCGGCTCCTGGGGGGGCTCTGAGCCTCCCGTGGACGCCTCCGAGAGGCCAAAGCCAATCAAAACCATGGTGTTTTCAAGTGGTTTCGGCGTTCTCGCGCTTCTGCTTGCGACGGGGCCCTCGAGGCCTCAGGGTGGCTCCCGGAGGACCCCACGAGGCGCCCCTCGCCCCGCAGCAGGCGCCCCACCTGCCGCGCCTCCCGCGACGGCCGTGCTCGCCCAGGGCTGGCCCCGAGGGCCCTCCGCTCTGCGCGCGGCCGCCCGCGCGCGCGCTCGCCAGCGGCGGCGTGGGCCTTCGCCCGCGGCTCGGCGCGATCGAGTCGGAGGTCAGTGGCGACGGTAGGGGGCAATAGCCCGGGGGGGAGCAGTACGTGGATTCGGGTGCGCCGATGGTCTATGTCTTCAAGAAGGCTCCCGGGCGAATGCGTGTAATGCCCGCCCCTGGGCCATGCGCCCCGATCGTCGCCGCCGAGGAGGCGACGATTCGGGCCTCGGCTCTTCGTTCCGTCGCTGCCCCTCCGCCGCGGTGCCCTGCCGCCCTTGCCCTCGCGCGTTCGCCTCTTGTTGTGGGGCCCTCGTTCGGTCCCGCGGCTGCCTTGGGAGTGGGCGCGCGATTCCGACCCACGTCCAGAACCAAACGACCGGAGGCGCCGACGGGGGCGAATGGCCCAGGGGCGGGCACTGCACGCACTCGCCCGGGGGCCTCGCCGAAGGCGTGGGCCAGCGGCGCCCCCGGGATACCCGTGATGCTCTCCCATCGGCCAGTCCCCTCCGTCGCCGCCCCCGACCGACATGGGTTCGGAAAGAGCGGGTGCGAAGGCCGAGAGCAGACCGAGAGGGTTCGCTGTCCGCGGCGCTGCGGGCGTTGTCCACTTGAGACTGAAGGCCGCCTGCCCAGCAGCGGCCGCTGCCGCTTGTGGGCCGCACTTGTTCTGGGGCATCTCGTGCCCGTGCGTTCCGTGCCCACCTCGGGCGGCCGAAGTTGCCCGGCGCACGTCTGGGGCAGTGTCAGGTGTGGGGGGTAGGCCCAGGGGGATGCTATCTAGGCCTCCTAGATGGGGTCGGAGTAGATGGGCTCGGAGGATCGCTCCGCACCGCCGATGCATCGGCGATGCGGCTCGATGTGGAGCCCGACTATCCCCACGCTGGCCCGCCTATGCATCGGCGATGCGGCGCGATCCTCCGACCCCATCTGCTCGACCCCATTTGGGAGGCCTCTTAGATATGAAAGGCCCCCTCCTCGCCCACGGGGGGCCGCGAGCCCACCCCACCCAGGCACGCGCGGATTCGCCATGGGGGGGGGCCCATCGCCGCTCTCTAGCGGCGATGTGCCGCAGATCCCAGCTCGACGTTCCCCTCCGAGAGCCGGTCCTCCCCCCTGGCGCTCCACCCCCCCCCTCCTCCTCCTCCTCCTCCTCCCCCCCCCTCCCCTCCTCCCTCCTCCTCCTCCTCCTCCCTCCTCCTCCTCCTCCTCTCCTCCTCCTCCCCTCCTCCTCCTCCTCTCTCCTCCTCCTCCTCCTCCTCCTCTCTCCTCCTCCTCCTCCTCCTCCTCTCCTCCTCCCTCCTCCTCCACCTCCTCCTCCTCCTCCTCCTCCTCCTCCTCCTCCTCCTCCTCCTCCTCCTCCTCCTCCTCCTCCTCCTCCTGAGCAGTGAGCGCTCCGTCGGCGGCACAGCTGGACGCGTGCCAGACGGCGCAAGGGACGGTGCGCTCCAGGCGCGCGCCTGCAGTCGCGCGCTTGGCGCACCGCTGGATGCCTTAGGCGCGCACTGAACAAATCGTGTCGGAGGCCGCGCATTGAAGAAATCATGCCGACGGATGTCTGCGGACGGGCACGATCGGACGTGGGGTGCGCTCTGGTCAGGATCTCCCGAGGCGGACCCAGCCGTGGTCACGACTCGTGACTCACGTGACTGGTCTCTCCTCTCGTGAGTCACGAGAGGCCTCCTCCAGTAGGGCCTGAAAAAAAGGCCCAGGTACTTTCAGGTGACCTCGGTGCCAGACGTCTGAGGACTAGATTCGTTCAAGACGTGGGCCTGTGGACCTTTTGCCCTCTTCCCCAGGGCTTCGTCCCTGGTCGTTTGCTGCGGGCCCTGGGGTGAGAAAAACGCGGGGAATGAGAGAGAGAGAGAGATTTTCAAAAAGAAAAAAAACTTCAGGGGCCATCGCTGGCGGCGTGGCGCGGCCAGAGGCGGCCGCCCCTGGAAGATTGCGGAGCCGTTGCCTGACAGCGGCAGTTCCCCCCCCCCCTGGGGCCGCCTCGCCTCGGCCATCCGTGGCCTGGCTCCGTGTGGCCCGGGGCAGGAGGCGGCAAGCGGGTCGGCAGGCCTATCCCGGTCAAGGGTCAGGCGGCTTGCCGGAGTCGACTAGACGTAAGAGTGGCCCTTCGTCGGAGTGACCTTTGGTGTGGGCACATTGGGGTTCCCCGATCGCCGAACGCGAGGCGGCAGCGGCGTCTTGCGCGCTTGTGTTTGGCCCCCCCGCGGCCCCCCAAAAGCCGCGCACCAAAGGTCACTCTTGCCCAGGGTCACTCTTGCGTGTAGCCGACGGAGGGGGAGGGCCCACGGGGATGAGCGCCCCGTAAGGCAGCTCTCGGCGGTTGTTGGAAAGGTTGGGCTCCGGGACCCCCGCCCCCCGATCCGTCGACTCCGCGCCAGCCCAGGCCCGAGGAGCCCCGTGGATGTCTGGCGGCGCGCTGGGAAGACCCCGTGGATTGGGCGCGAAGGTTTTTGGGGCCAAACATGCAAGCCGACACCAGACGGAAAGCCAGTCCCATGCGGAGCCCTTTCATGTCCGCCGAGGCGCCGAGAAGCGCGAGCGATGTAAAGGGACGCATAACGGCTGCGTCTGGTGATGTTGCCATGTGGGGTCGGGTTGTTCTTTAGGCCTCGCGGAGCCCTCTTGGGCCGACTCAACGCATCGCGGGGCGTTTTGCGGTGTCGATGTCTAGTGGATGCAATTCTCTAGAGTCTGCACGCTCATTGCAACAGGTGTTGCATTCGTTTCGTTGCGCGTGTCAGTTCCTAGGAATAGAGAGAGAGGAACTGGAGCAAGACGTCGATGGGTCGACATTGAAAATATCATTAGACTTCGTATCCAAAGGCTCTCATCAAAAGTGATATCACGGCCTGTTAGTAGATGCAGTAGTTTCTAAGCCGTAGGGGGGCAGAGAAGGAGTTTATCTCATGCAGCTGTGTCTCATGACCGTGTGTCACGGCAGTGATACGTACCCTTCAATCAGCTCCCGTCCAGCTGACAGGCATTCCTCGTTATTGTCTTGGCCATCCAGCTGTTCCAGCTGCGGGAGCCGGAGGAATCCGCGGCCTACGCCTCCGTTCTCTATCATCACATCTGCGTTGCTTGCCATTGCTCCACCCTGGTAGTTCTGCCAGCACCGCCTCGTGGCTGAAGCGTCCCGCCGAGACAGGTCGGGATTGAATGACTGGAGAAGTCTAGGCAGATCTCGTGGGGACGTATCACGTTCGGGAAAACATCAGGGGAGGTCGCAAAATGGGCATCATTTCGCTTTGAGCCGAAATGGATGCATTCCCTGTGGTATCAAATTGAAAGCACAAACGGTAGACGTCAGACAGACACGCGATGATAGTACACTTGCAGTTCAGAAATGTTTTGTGTGCTTCGCGTGGCAGTCTCGAAGTCGGTGTTGTAACGGGTCGCAACCTTTCGACCTCCTCTTCGAGCCCTCAGAGGACGACTCAAAGTAGGAGGAGGACTAGAGGAGGAGGAAGAGGAGGAGGAGGAGGAGGAGAAGAAGGAGGAATAGTAACTCGTCTGTTCCAGGTTCTGGGACGCTGAGACTGAACACAGCAAGCCCGCACCCGCACTCGCGCGAAGTACTGGGGGAGTGCTAGGTTCGCCGTAAATCGCCGGGATAGGTCAGCTCTTACCCTCTCCACCCCCCTCCCCTGGCCCTGACCTGATAACCTTCCCGCAATGCGGCGGCCCCGCTGTCAAACCACTGGGTGCTCAAGAACTTCAAAACACATGTCAGAAATGTGTCCGAATTGTGCGAGCGAGTAGGAGGTGGGAGAAGGGAGGCTCGAGGACGTGGGAGAGGAGGGGAGGAAGGAGGCAGGAAAGGAGGCTCGAGGAGGGTGGGAAGGAGGCTCGAGGAGGTGCCCCCGGGAATCCGACGCAGAGGAGGGAGACCCGAGGAGGCGGGGAGGAGGCTGCGCGATCGGGAGAGCCCTGCGACGGCCGCCTCGGTCCTGGTCCGTTCACGGAACTACCTGGGGGTAGCTCGGGGGTGGACAGAACCCCCAACAGTGACACGTCGATTAGTGAATTGTCCGTTGTTGGTTCTCGAGAGGGCGCCGTGGCCGTTATTTTCCAGGCTGGCGCCCGCCAGGTTTGGGCCTCAGGTCGTTTTCATTAAACCACGTTTTGCGAAAGGGGGGTCTGTCCATCCCCGAGTAGCGCCAATTTAGAATTACGTACAGGTCGGATGATGATCAATGGCACAGTGGGAACCCATGCCAAAAAAACACCTTGGTTGCCTCCAGGGTGCCCAGGGTTTCTTAGGTCTCGATGGTTCTGCTGTGGAAAGCGCGACGTCCCCCCACACCGAGAACCAATGGACGGCCCAGGGTCTCAGAGTTGGGCTTCTTGTGGAGGGTTTCTTGTGGTCGAGCCCCTCCCGCGTACCCCTCGCCGCCACCTCAATCCGGGCCGGGCGAAGAGGGGGAAGGGGTGGGGAAAGGGGCGGCCACGACAGCTGCTGCTGGCTTCGGCCCCGCCGCGGGGCACGTTCCTCGATACGTTGGCGCCCCTGGCGCCGGAGTCCTCGGGAAAATCAGCTCCGTGAGCTGAACTCGCTAACACCCCTCGGTTGGTCCCCCCGTTTCGTCCGACCCGGTGAACCTCCATCACCACTCCACCGCCATTGACAAGCCGGGGTCTAAGCACCTCAGCTCACCCCAGCAGCTGGGGGACTGGGGTGGAGGGAACAGGTGAGGATAATCGATTGGCCCAACATGTCCTACTGGACTGCGCTCTGTCGAGGCGCACGCCTTCATCTGATATATCTGCACTCATGAATTGAGCACCTCAGGGCGGAGGCTCAGGCGACGGGATGGACGCGGGGGAGCTACCTCCTCCGCCACCGCCTAGACCTCCGCTGGCACTCTTCCAGGGCAAGGTGCCCTGTATTGATGGGGAGAGAATCCCACGCATTGCACCAGTCAGCCAGACGAGCGTTTTGCCACACATGTTCGTGGCGGAAGGAGCAATTTTACCATCACGGCAAAGCGCGCTCGGACAGTTCACAAAGCATGGATATTCGACAGATGTTCTTTAAAAAATGCCACGCCTTGGCAGGGCACCTCACGCAGCGAGTGCACATGTCGTTGCCTTCAGGCGAATTAAAACTGAGGACCGTATCGAAACATTCAGACCTGAGATGGCGTTCCATTCCAGACAAGACCAGAACACGTTTCGAGAATGTCTGCGCACTTACGGTATTCCAGAAA
Source organism: Prorocentrum cordatum (assembly GCA_963575745.1). Classification (NCBI taxonomy): domain Eukaryota; class Dinophyceae; order Prorocentrales; family Prorocentraceae; genus Prorocentrum; species Prorocentrum cordatum. The sequence continues at coordinate 81,701 of CAUYUJ010019935.1, read as the reverse complement.
GTCCCCTCCTAATGAGGAGCCCTATCAGCGCCACGACGGGTTCCTCAGACCTCGTCAAGATTCCGAAATGGTTGATGGACTGTGCGTTGTGTGCGTTGAGAATGGCCACGGGGTTCAATTTTCTCACGTCATGATGACATGCAGTGCGAGGCACGGCGATCATGATAGAGGATCTGACCGTGGACCCAAGCTCCCAAATGTGTTCGGCCTTGCCCGTTGCCTTGACCTGCGTCTGATCCTCGGGCGCTGCCGGCACAGGATCCCCACCGAAGGCTAGCAGTGGGGGCCAGTCTCCTGAGCGTTGGTGCCGAAAGAGAGGACGTCGGCGCGCGTCTCCATGATGATGCCTTGTAGCCAATAGAGTCGAGCCGTGATCACATCAAAACCCATGGGCGCCGTCTTATCCGTCTGGTTGCCCGCGTTTGCTTACAGAGACTTCTGCGTGCTTGCCCATGCTGGCCGCGCTTGTGGTTTGCGCCCACTCGTCAATGCCCCCGTCGAACATGATTGCGTGATCAAGTTCGCATTCTCCGCCACCGTTCACCAGCAAGTGTGTCCATTAAAACACGTGATACTCATCGAACCGCACGAAAGGCGTGATTGACTTGAGCAAACTGCTGCGCAGTCGTCGTAGAAACGACGCCTTGTTGCCGCAAGGTTTGCGCGCTGCCTGGCGCGAGAGACCGAATGAGATCACCGTAGAGCTTCAAAACAAGCTCATCTGCAGTGGTGGCAGGCACGGTGGAGCAGAAAAGAAGGCTCTGCTGTGCCGCGCCTTGAGCCACCCACTGCTACTGCTAAGGTCGTCGATTACATGTTTGCAGCCGCACGCGTTCTCCCCGCTCAAATGGCCGAAGACGCGCTAATGGCAATGTAGGCAGCGGCGATGTAGGTTTCGGCATTGTAGGTGGGACTGGTTCGTGGCCAAAACAATTGTAGGACATGGTGATTCCCGCTTTCCTACAAGTTGCGACGTCGTTTTCGCTCGATATTTTGCGCGAGCTCGGTGTCACGAACATCAGATTCCCAACATCGCCATTAATCAACATCGCCGTTAGCGTGGCCTTGGAATGGTTCTTCCTTATTTCCTCCTTCCGTTCCCTCAACACATCACCTCCGTTGCCGTCTCCGTGCATCCCCCTCTCCCCTCGTACATCCCTCCTCGCTTCCGTTCTCGATCGTCAGCTGTTTGTCCAAGTTCCCCTCCTTCCGTCCCCTGGAGGGTTTCTCCGAAGGGCTTAGGCGACCCGTCCTCCTCTCTCCTCCTCCTCCTCCTCCTCCTCCTCCTCCTCCTCCTCCTCCTCCTCCTCCTCCTCCTCCTCCTCCTCTTCCTCCTCCTCCTCCTCCTCCTCCTCCTCCTCCTCCTCCTCCTCCTCCTCCTTCTCCGGTACGCTGGGCTCCTCCTCCTCCTTCTCCTCCGCCTCCTCCTCCTCCTCCTCCTCCTACTGCTCCTCCTCCTCCTCCTCCTCCTCCTCCTCCTCCTCCTCCTCCTCCTCCTCCTCCTCCTCCTCTTCCTCCCCCTCTCCTGCTCCTCCTCCTCCTCCTCGCCCTCCCATCCTCGGGTCGCCTACGGCCCCGGGGCAAACCGTCCACGCCTCGCCCCCTCATACATCCCTCCTCGTTTCCGTTCTCGATCGTCAGTTGTTTGTCCAAGTTCCCTTTCTTCCTTTCCCCCCCCATCGCACTCACACGTTCAGAAGTTCCTGCATGCGGCTCGTCCGCAGGACGCACGCCATCCCAGCTCGGAGGGCATCGAGCTGCCCGGCAGCTTCGTGCAGGCGCGCATCACCCGTTCGTTCTGCTGCCCTTGCCGTCGCCGCTGGGGCGAGGCTGATGCCGCTACTGTTACTCCTGGTCCTGCTCCCGCGCGTCCCAGGCATGGTCGTCTTGTCATTGCCAGCTGTGATGCAGCCGCTGCTGCTGTTGCTGTCAGCGCCGCTGCCCTCCCTCAATTCCTTTCCTTATAGATAAATTCTCCCTGTCGCACCCCGAGGCCAGTTTTTAGGGCGGTCTGGGCGTTTCGCCTGAGACATCCTCACTATTTATGATTCTGAAATTTGAGAGTTGGGGACAGTTTCACAGACGGAGGGCGGGTGGTTTTCGAAATGTGGCTCTCGTTCTAGCGCGGCGCACATTCGTTTCAAACACTTGCAAGAGCCTCACGGGTTGAGGGCGCGTGGTTTTCAAAATGTGGTTCTCGCCTTAGTGCGGCGCACATTCGTTTCAAGAATGTTCAAGAGCTTCACGGATCGAGGGCGGTTCCTTTTCAACATGTGGCTCTCGCCTTTGCGCGGGGCACATTCGTTTCAAAAATGTGCAAGAGCTTCACGGATTCCCATCGCCAACGTACCAGAAATGAGGTTTTGAAAGGAATCAGGATTACGCGGGTGCAACAGTTACGATGCAGTCCCAGGAATTGCGTTCTGGAGCGATTCAGCATCGTCAAGACGCAACAGTCAGGTTCATCCGTGGCGCTGGAATCCCGAGAACAATATTTTGGCATGCTTCACGGTCTTCAAACGGTTGTCTTCGAACGGGGCAGTTCCCCTAATGGAATTGAGCCGTAGTAGGGGCCTACGAAGAGTGAGCTTGGAGTGAGGGTTTATTCAATCATCGTTGGATTTAACACTGGACCTCATCCTCCTCATCGTTACTCCTGTTCCTCCCACCACTTGTCACCTTTAGCCCTCCTGTGTCTATGGCCTGCACTGCGTGCCTGCCATCGGCTTGCTGATGCACTTTCGAGGTCGCGGGTAAAGCAGCGCCTGTGTTTGGCAGCCCTGGCGTGGAACCTACCCACCAAGGCGGTCGTCTTGACCGCGGTCTGGTTGCCTGGTCGGCGTGGCTGGCCCGCGGAGCTCTCCAGGCTCTGTTCGCCCACCGCCCCGCACGATGCGGCGGCCCGCAGGGCGGCCCGACAGGTCACCGAGGGTGGCTTCGTCTCAGAGCCCACCTCGCGGTCGTTGCCGCAGGCACCATCCGCCCGGTCCACGCCTTTCCGCGTTGGCGCCCCGGAGTCACCGCGTGTGCCAGAGGAGTTGCAAGGCCGGCGCGGACCAGATGTTGCATTATCTGCAGTGCCGCGGCGATAGGTGGTAAGTACCTTGAGATCCTGGCGTTGCATGTTTTTCACAACGCGCGTTTCCGCCCCGTTTCGGGCCCCGAGACCCTCACAGATCGATCCGGCTCGAAAAATGCCGCAGCAAGATGGGGTTTGGGGCTCCGGTCGTGATATTTTGCGATGTTGCATTTTTGTTCGCAACGTCGGCGGATCTCAGGGTATGTGTGTGTGTGTGTGCGTTCGTGCGTGCGTGCTCCTTGTCTCTCATGCTGTTTCCGGCCAGTGCCCCCCTGGATGGCCCGGGATTTCTCACGCTGCCTTGCCTCCTTGGGGCCTGCCGTTCCCCTCGCAACTGTCTCCTCGCGAGTGTTGCTGTCGATTCCCTGTGGGCGGATCTAGCTTCTCCATGTTGCGTGAGCTGGCCCAGCCCACGTGCCTTGACCTACGCCGTGCCGCCGCACGCGTGGCCGCGCCGCCAAAAAGTGCGTGCGCGCGTGTCTGTGCGGGTGCATGTAACTGTGTAAGTGCGTGGTTGTGTGTGTGCGTGTGCCTCACACCGCCCTCTGGACTTTTCCTTGCGGGCCGCGAATCAAAAAAAGTGTGTGCCTGTGCCTGTGCTTTTGCGTGTGCGTGTGCGTTGGCGTGTGCGTGTGTGTAAGCGAGGTCGGTACATGGATAGTGGGATCGACTGACGTTGAGGCCGAGAGATG